>CAJGYO010000001.1:4942116-5517605 GCA_904845875.1 Miscanthus lutarioriparius
TATAAAGTTATAAACACAATGGCATGGGGACATATATAGTTAGAAAATAATTCACATAGTTTGAAATCGAATCCACTTTTGGCCTTTTGATTTCCTTGGCTAAGCTGAAACTGTAACTATTACAAACTCGCAAAAAAAATCAGAACTGCCAATAGTTTTAAAGGCAGTTCCTTTTGTCACATCAACTAAGCTTAGCCAATAAATTATCGTGGCCAATCCACTCTACCGTTGAAGTAAAGAAGGAAAAAAGATGTGGACTTGCGCACTCTGCGCAAAAGGAGATAACGGCTCCATTAAATCCAAGAACTAAAAAAGCCGGTTACAGAGAAAATCAAATAGTTCAAGTTCTGCGGGGGAGTACTAGCGTGTTGCCACCAGAAACTAAAATATAGTCAAACGGATTCTTAAATAAGATGCCCAAAACCAAAAGCCATGAAAGCTGATAGCAATCCAACGCCAACCAAACAAACGTAGCTTTAATTCGTCATCTGCGTGGCACAAACAAAAGCGCAAGCTGCGATCCATTCCAACCAATCGAGGTCCGGAAGCATACTCACCTCAGACTTGGCCTCCGCCTTGACGGCCACCCATATGGGGTCCTCGGGGGAGTCGACGATGCCGCGCGCCGCCGCCACGGTGCTCCCCCGCGAGCTCCCCATCACGTAGATGGGGAAGATGGCCTCGGACCGGCCCCGCCAGTCCCCGGCGCACGAGCCGCACCCGGCGCCGGCGCCGGTGCCCAGCGCGGCCTTCACCCTCGCCTTCACCGCCGCGTCGCCCTCCACCTTCTCGAGCACCAGGCACCCACAGGACGTCATGGAGGGTCCAGCAGCGATGCCCGGAGCCTCCCTGATCCTAGGGTTTCGTTCGCCCCTGCGGCGGCCCGACGCGGCGAGCCGAGCGCGTGCGCTTGCGGTCAGGCTGCCCAGGCAGGCGGGGGGCGGGCGAGCAGGTGCGGAGGGGCGCAAAGCGGCAAAGGCGCACACAGGGGAGTAGAGTAGAAAAAAGAGCGGTTGGGAGCAAAACCGAATCGCCGAGTCGCCAAGACGACCACTGACGGCGGGGAGACGCCGTACGGGGATGCGTGCTCGGGGAGGGCGGTGACGGTGAGAGGGTTTTGGCGGCTTGCGTTTTTTGCTGTCTGGTGACAGCTTTTCGCGGGGATTTTGCGGCGGTCGGTGGGGACCAGGCCGGGCGGCGGCGGGGGGCGTGCGGCGTGAATGGACTGCAACGGCAGCCACGGCTTTGCCCTCTGCTGCGCCTTTCGGCCGGGCCCCGGGCACGGACGGTGGCGCGGCGTCCGCGAGTCGGTGGACGGGGCACGGGGCGTGTTGGGTGTGGTGCGCGGAAACGTTGCGCGCTCGTGGCCCGTGGACGTGGATGCTGCCATGAGCTGGAACGCGCGCGCCGCGCTGGGCCTGGGCTGCGTGTTTCGTGCCGTCTGGGGATGGTGGGGAATTCTGAGCAGGAAAGGAAATTCCGTGGTGGAAGTAGAGCGATCCGCAAAGGTCTATTATAGGTGGGTTTCTTTTAATCACTAATTCTGTGGTGGAAGTCGAGCGATCCACAGAGGTTTATTATAGACAGGTTTTTTTTAACCACTTTCCACACTTCCACTTAGCGTTCTTTTTTCTTTTCCAGAGGCAAGATCAGCACTCACAAACTTACGCAGCAGCCCACAACCTTGGGTGCTTCCCGGTGACGTCTAGCCACCTAGGAGCAAAACTCCACGAGTAGCACAAACGTAAATAACTGAATTTATTGGCTTTTCTCAAGTGTTCAATGTGTTTGATAGCTCACACAAAGACTCTCAAGCTCTCTAATGCCACTAAGGCTTCTCACAAAGCAAGGTGAACTTCCCCAACTTAGGATCATTTCAGTTCTCTAGTCACTTTCACCCACAAAGAGAGGTTTGGGAGTAGTCAAGGACTTTTGGTCGTGGTGTATGAATGGGGAGCAACAACACCAGCCAAAGGAGGAGAGGGAGAGGTACTTATGTAGCCCACTCACAAACTAGCCGTTAGGGCCTGGACGGTTTTGCTACGTACAGGGACCAAGACAAAAGCGCTTTCTCTCTAACTCATTCACTCTTTGTCTCTCGGTCTCAACTTCCTCACATAGGTTAACTTGAGCACTTTCACTTATCTTAAACTCAGTGATGCATCCCTCTTAATTATTGAGTAGAGACTCAAGAATTAAGGATAGCAACCTTTAAGCTATCACTTGAGCCTCCTTCTCAAACCTTTGCTCGCCACATTGATCATGCATACTCGAGGTTCTTCCGCCCTGTTCGCTTGGTTTATAAGCCGTACTTTTTCAGCCAATGAACAGTATTTTTCTCTCACAACAAATCAGCCAACGGTACTTTCAGCCATGACTTATCAGCCAAGCGAACAGGGCATTCATCACTTCACACTCTGAGCATGTCAACCTTGAGCATGTGACTTGAACCAGTTCAACCATGGCTCAAGGCTTGGCATGGTCCGGCATGATAGGCGGGTTGTGCCTGGGACGCTACTATGGCACGGCGTGCCAGTGCGGCCCTGCCCGATACTTTGTTGAGTGCTGACTCCCCAAACCCTACCTTCCGGCCACATCACCATGTCCTCCCGGTGCCCGCCTCGTCGCGATTCGTCTCCCTCGGCCAAATCCCGTGTCGCCTCTCCCATGCCCCTCCTCCCTCGATGCATGCAGCCTACATTGGGGCATTCCATCTCGCTCAGTTCCTCTTCTTAGCAACGGTGGCCTCCTCTCCAATTTGCACAAGGGTGGCGCGACAGTTTCTCCGATTCGCACAGCAGCAGGAGCAGTGCACGGCCATGGCGGCGGGGCGCAACAGGCTTGGGCGGCCTCGGGCATGGGGGGTTCGCCGTGCCGACGGGCAGCCCGACATGGCCCGAGCCTTACAGGGCCGTGCCTACGATGCAGCCCGTGGTCGGGTACAACATGGCCAGATGAGTCAGCTGTGCCGTGTGCCTTGGCCAGGTCCTTTGCCGTGCCCAGCCATACGACCCATTTGGCCATCTATCTCTTATTATCAAAGCAGGGAGCTTTAGCTGCCGTTCAGGCTATCCATGTCACCAGAATTACTTCTATCGTTGGATTCGTAGATCAAAGGTCCTGGTTGCTCCCGCCGCCTTCTACAGCACCCGCCTTGCGATATCTGCTCCCACCGCGTCCGCTGCCTCTCGAAGCCTCCCCTCGTCTCGACAGAACAAACAAACCGAACCCCGTCTCCCTTCGCCTCTCCGCCACGCTCGCTGCTCCCCACGCGCGACGCGCCTCAGCCGACGATGCGGGACGACCTCGTCGGTACCCGGCCCTCCCAGCGCCGTCGGCCTCCCTCCTCCTCCTCCTCCACCGCCACCACCCCCACGTCGCTTCCTCGTCGCGACGCAACCCAGCGGGTCGCACAGCCTAGGGTTTCGCCCCTCCGTCGCCGGTCGTCCCCACGGCCGCCTCGCCAGCCAGCGGAGGCCCTGACGCGCCGGAGGGCTCTGGCGGCAGAGGGACCGCCGTGCTGGCCGTCCATGACGACGGGGAGGTCGCGTCAGCGAACTCGCCGGTGGATCTGGAGCGGCCGCCCGCGGGGCCCATCCCGGCGGCGGATCTGAAGCTGGAGCACGACGTGCAGCTTGTGCACGCAACGGAGGCGGTGGATCTGCGGCCAGCAGGCGGGTCTCCACTACGACCGGCTATATGGCCTCCACCGATGCCCGCCGAGGTAGGAAAGGAGATGAAGGTGATTTTTTTCTCAGCCCTCTTCCCGCGCTGCCTGAATTTGCTCAGCCCTAAAATAGAATCTTGTCCTATTTACATGGATAATGATCTCTGTTACTTTCACATGTCTAAATGCAATCCTAGACTCATCCTATTGTGTGCCTTTAGTTATATGCCGCCACCAGTAGGAGGTGTTTCCAAAGCCTGTGCTTTTAGCGCTAGCTTCTCATATAAGAGCTGGTGCCGGCATAGGTGAGTTCTAGCTTTCATAGGTGTGTTCATATGTGGATCATGTGATTTTATTGAAAGATAGGTGGTACATCAACTCGCCAGATAACATTGTAGCGCCATCAAGAATTTCCTCTATATATTTTTTGAGTACCACTAAGCTAATATTAGTTGCTATGTTGTTTGTATGTATATAGGTTGCGGCAGCAATGTAGTGCCTCATGGTTTGCTTTGCTTTCTAATGATAGCTTCTAAAAAGCGATCAACTTAGCGATATAGGCTTATGTCTTGCTGCCTATGGTGCCTTTTAGCGAAGTGATCACCTTATCAATTTAGCCCTGCATCTTACTGCCTATATTTTACAGGAAATAACTGCTTCTTTGTGCGCCTAATCTGGCTGGCCAGCATTAGATGCAACAAAAAAGAGATGTTTGACTCAATATAGATCCATGATGAGAGTCCTTCCTATAGACTCATGTCATTTGCGGTGATTGTGTGTTGACGCTGGTTGAGTCATTATCAAGATACACTTTGTCAAGTTATATTCTTTCCTGTTTTGTAGTGCACTGGCATTTATATTGGCTTCTGTTGTTCAAAATGTAAACTTTCGTTTTCGCTTTACGATAATTCTATTCGTAAGATCGGTATGTGATGCCTCTGTTTGCCTCATGCAGTTAATTGCCTTAGGTAAACTCACAGAATTTAGGAGAGGAGTTCTCTAGCTTTCAGAAAATCTGCCAGCTGATGTTGATGCTCAGATTAATCTTTTGGAGGTAATGCTATATCATTCTTTACAGTAGTACACACAAGATTTCGAGAGTCGGATCACCTCTGCTTTTTTCCATTGTTTTTTGGATATTTAGTGTAACATAGAATTGTCCTTTCCCGTGAGCATTTTTTCTCTGTGTGTAACTTGCAGAGAGTGAAGCTTATTGGTCATGGGACTCTATTTGAATCAATCATCTGTTGTATAAACATTCAGACCCTGTGTTGACATCTCTCTGTAACTTAATACAGTGTATTGGGATGCTAGTGGGTACCCGATGGTGCTAGGTCTATTTTTGGTTCATTCCTATACCACCGTTTTTTTATCTGGATTGATTTGATTAATGAGTTTTGAGATAAGCCACTAACATAGATAAAACTGTTGCGTTCCTAATCAACAGGCTAAATCAGGTATTTATCACTTTCATCGAATCCCCCTATTGTACATTTATAAGATTATTTTGTGTCTATCGTAAGAAGCTCAAACACTTTGCTAACTTGGAAATGCACAGACCTTGTGCTCTTATGTATTCTGAGTGTGTAGGAACCCATTATTAACATATCAAACTTTTGCCAGGCTACAAAAGGTGCCGGAGTGCCTGTTATCGTGGACGCTGGTGGAATGGATGCCCCTGTGCCTGAAGAACTACTCAATCTAGTGGATATTTTCAGTCCAAATGAAACAGACCTAGCGCGTTTGACTGGGATGCCTACTGAGACGTTTGAACAGATCAACCAGCCTGCAGGAGAATGCCATAAAATGGTGAGATATCTAAATTGGATTGCTTTTATAACGTTCACAATATTTCCTCCTTGTTCTGCTTTACCTTATAGTTTAACTGACTTCTGCATTGCTTTGGGTTAACCATGATTGTGTGTTTGGATTTAATTGTTTGAAGCAGTTCCATCAATGATATTGCATAGTGATGTTATCTGCTAATAAATCTATAAGGAACATGGTCCTCCTTTTGTTAACCTTATATGCATATTTTGATGTACATGCAGTTAGACTGGTACTCTATCTCCTTTCTTTTTTAGTTCTTGTTGTATGCATGTTTGCAAGGGTGTCAATTGTAATCTGGATGAATAGAATTGCAAGGTTAGGCTGTGAACATATATAGGGATCTCTTGTGAATCTTTATTTGATATCTTTAGTTATTTCCTGCAATAATGCTCCCAGTGATAATAAACAATCATGATTCAGTAAGATCCACTAATCTTTTAGGTTGTCCAATTGGTGCTTCAAGTGGCCCTAGAGCTTTGATGTATACTCCTGCTTTGCTTAGTATTGCCATTATATAGGCTTCTTCCATATCAAATGGCCAGGCTATAGTAAGACTGCCAGATCTTCGTATCCAAATTTGGAACTCAGAATGTATGTGATTCATGACTGGAGATTGTCCAGTCTGATCTGCTGCGTAAATAGAATGATTCGCATCTGATGTGCATACAATCAGATATATGGTAAACAGTGTAGCTCAAAGGTTGCCGCTTGTGCTCTCGTGACCTGCTGTTGTCATTAAGTACCTAGTTTCATGGGTATTAGTCTTTCCACTTTGATATGCCATTCGTAGATTTGGTTATTCAACCAAATGCTTTCCTGTTCATTGTTTTACTGTAACTGGTTTAGATCAATTCTCTTCATGACTCCATAGGTGTACTCCCCTTTTCTTTTGCTTTAATCATTCTGTCACGAGCATAAGTTTTTACAGGGATCATGTTCACCTGCAGAACCCGTGATTGCTTTAAGAAAATTAAGACATCCCTTCATCTTTTCCTTGTGCAGGGTGTCAAACAAGTATTAGTTAAACTTGGATCACAAGGATCTACTTTGTTTGCTGAGGGAGAGCAGCCAATCAGACAACCGATAATTCCTGCCACAGAAGTTATTGATACCACCAGGGCTGGTGACACTTTCACCTCAGCTTTTGCTGTAGTCAAAGAAAGATTTAGTTGCCTCTTTTTTCCCTTCCAGATTTTTATGTACCTTTACGAAATAAATGGCTTTGTCTGTATAGCCTTCAGTTTTATATGCCAGACCAATGCGCGTGATTTGCCGGCGCGCGCGATGGCGCACGTGATGCACTAGTTATACCATAATAACACATATATAGGCGTAGGTGTGGAGAAGAAGATCACTGCAGAATCGACCGGTACATACTCTCGTCGCGAGTCCAGAAGGACCTCGACCCCATCGACGGCGGGCATTTATAGACACGATAGGTTAGACGCCAGTATGACACACTTCACACAATCTTCGTTCGATAGCTTTGTGATTTGCACACTTTTTGCGGATAACTTGTACTCACGGTCACACTATATGATACATATATAGGCAAGTTGAAACCCTGAACCAAATACTTAACTGAGCTGAGCTGGTATGCACAGTCCTCACCAGCTGCTTATTCACAGTTTACTAACAGAACGCTGCTTAGGGTCACTGCTACACATTGCACAGTGGGGTGTCATGGCTTTCGGCAGGTAGTACTTCATTCACACGCCGCTCCTCGGGCGCACGCGGACCTCCAGCGGCACTGCCATCTCGCAGGACAGACGGAGCACCTCCGAGAGGTCGACGTCGCCTGTGTCGTCTGACGCCGGCATCCACTCGAACTCGTGCAGCAGCGTGGCCATCCAGGCGGTCACGGTGGTCATGGCCAGGGACTTGCCGGGGCAGCTCCTCCTGCCGGACCCGAACGGCACGAGGCGGCCATCGGCGCCGAGCACGGACACGTCCTGGCCCTCGCCGCCGGGGAGGAACCTCTCGGGACGGAACTCGAGCGGCGCGTCCCACACCCCGGGGTCGCGGCTGATGGCCCACTGGTTCACCATGGCGGTGGTGCCCGCCGGGACGAGGTGCCCGTCGACGTACGTGTCGGATATAGCCCTGTGGCGCCACGATAGGAGGGGGCCCGGCGGGTGCATCCGGAGAGCCTCCTTCAGCAACGCCTGCAGGTAAGGCAGCGACGGCGCCGCCGACTCGGTTACCTGTTCGCTGTTCCTGCCCACGACCTTGTCGAGCTCACGGTGCGCCTTGGCTTGGACGTCGCGGTGGAGGACGAGGCGAGCTAGCGTCCACTCCATGAGCACGGCCATGGCGTCCGTTCCTCTGAAGATCATCTCCTGATGAATACAAGGGCAGCTAGCTTACTTTAGTTTCTACTAGTGCTTAGTGGTGCAGCTAGCCATCCGTTTACGGGATTCTTTTTATAGATAAACAAATTTAAAGATTAGAAAGAGCGACGAAAAGTTGGTTGAATTTTTGCACGCACGCACTGTTTTAAAGTTTAAATCTTTCGCTACTCTTTTTTCAGATACGATCTGAGCAAAAGTATTTTGCATGATTTGGCACGCTCTTCAGCAAAACTTGTTTTTTTATACTGATTGAACCCTTCGTATAATTTTGGTGTAGGAGTAGTAGCTAGATGTGTTTATTCATTGTGTTAAGTTGGCAGTCTAGCTACCTACTAGCTCTAGTTAAGTGCATGAGTTCTTACCCAGAGCACAGCGGCTATGTCGGCGTCCGCTAGCCCCTCGCTCTCCTGCAGGGAGAGCAAGATGTCAACGAAGTCACGCGCGTCTCCTCCGGCGATCGCCTTGGCACGGTGCTCCTGGATGATGCCGTGCACGAACCGGTTCACCCGTGGCATGAGCTCGGCGCACCGTGCGCCCACGCCCTGCGGGTCGAGGGCGGCGAGCCCCGGGAAGTAATCGCACCAGTTCTCCATCCCGAGGAGCTCGTACCCTTCGTGCACCATCTCGAGCAGCTCCTCCACCTCCTCCTTCCCGGACGCCGGCACCGCGCGCGACACGTCGTACTCCTTGCCGAACACGAACCGCATGATGTAGTAGAGCGACGCTCGGCGCAGGAGGCCGCGCACCTGGACGACGCCGCCGGAGCCGCCGCGTAGGGCCGCGACGATCCCCTCCCCGACGGCCGCGCGGTACGGCGCGAAGGCCTCGACCTGCCTCGGGCCGAACAGGTGGCCCGCGGCGACGCGCCGGAGGGCGCGCCAGTAGGGGCCGTGCTCGGCAAAGCCGATGGAGCGGTGGAACATGAGGCCGTACGCCGCGTGGTTGAGGGGGCGGTCGGCGAACGCCGGGTTGTCGAGGATCTCCTTGGCCACGTCCGGGTGGGACGTGACGACCGCGCGGACGGGGCCGAGCGACAGCGCCATGAGCCTCTTGGCCCCCGGCCGGCGCGACGCCTCGTCGGCCAGCGAGCAGTGCGCCAGCCCCGACATGAGGCCGAGGCTGCCGACAACCGGGAGCCCCTTGGGCCCCGGGATCGTCGATGACGGCTTCCCCCTCGCCCTCCAGTACTTGCCCCACGCAGGGCCGCCTGGGTGAGCCCAGTAGAGCAGGGACGCGCCTGCCCATGCAAGGCATGCGAAGATGGCGAGGTAGGCGAAGCTAGTGGCTATGGTGGCCATGTTCTCGTGCTGCTCGCCGGAGATGGCCGGGATCAAGGTCATGGGAAGCACCCACCAGCTCTCAACTGAGCTCTCCATTGCGACTCTCAGCTTGCTGCTAGCTGGTGCGTTGCGTTGCGTTTGTGCTGTGGCCTGTGGTGTGAGCTGCAGCAGGGGGGCCGTATTTATAGGAGTTTCCGGGAGAGAAGATTCGCGCGCACGGTGCTTGCAAAGATGACTCAATCATTGGGAAGCAAAGATTTGAAAATGCATCGCTGGGCCCTATACCTTTTCCTCTTGCAATTTTCATCTACTACAAGAAATTTTTAAAAATCTGGGAGAAGCTTTACAGAAATAACAGCATTTCCTAAATAAATTTTATTGAGTTAAATAGTGCACTAGAGTACTAGACCACATTATGTATTGTGCCTAAACAATGCACAAACCACATGCAGAATATTTGAATAGAAGCAAACAAGGTCCAACGTCTTGGGAAAATGTATAAGTTCCGAAAAGAAAAGAAAAGCATACATCAGTTGGTATGGGAACAAAATGATGGGTTAAGCTCATCTCATGATACATGTTCATTGTTCATTGATTGAATATATATATGTAATGTACTAGTCTTTTCTGCATAAGTTGTATAACTTGATCGCATCATCACTGGATGTAGATGATCATTCAACGTACTGATGATGGAGCAGTTGTGCTGAAACTAGTATACAATCTTTACATCGACCAAGTTTCTTCGTTCAAAAGAACATTGCATCGGCCAAATGATTGAACTGAAAAGTTGTTATTCGGAACTAGCCAATACCAATTCTAAATTCTGAGACTGAATATCTACATCCAAAAAGATGTTAAGTTATCCGGACATATGCAAAAGTACTTTGTGCTAAAAAATACCTAGCTAGAGATCAGTTGTACTGGCTTGAACAAGTATAGATGGCAAATTGTGCTCTCAAGTTTATGCTGAAGCAAGTCCAATCATTTGGTCTATTTAATTGTGACAAAATGATTGGTTTTTAACAAAAAAATATTACAATCTTATTTTTAGGGCCATCCTCTAACATCATAAGGAATACAATAGATCGAGGTTAAAGCGGGAAGTCATATCACGGCGCCATTAGCAATGAAGATGTTTGCTAAACATGGGTGGTGGCCGTCTTCTAATAGCCTTACTATTCAAATTGTTGCCACTCTCACTCTCTCTTTTACACCGTGGGAGCTTTTAAAGAGATCGTTTTTACAAACCGAAGGCTGGAACTGTAAAAGAGATTGATCATGTGCATAACTTATGCAGTGGCCAGAATAAAACATTCATTTTCTAAAATATAAGAGACCAGCAGCACCTAATCCATGCATCATGCATGGGTAGGACCAAAGTGGTATTTAAGGAGAGGACAGTTTGCTTTCATTGGTGACCCGCGCGTTAGTTGCTCCCGCCGGTTTTCCTAACGCAAACATCACTTTCCAAGGACAAACGCCACGCCGAAACACACCTGTGCAGGGCATGGACGGACGCGCAGGGAAGCTCACAGCAACCACCAAGAAATCCCGGGGCGTATCTGCTCCTGTTGTTGGGGGAGATCGAGCCTGAAGGCGGCCATTTATCCCCTTTTGACGCACATGACACCATCCCATATTTTTTCCCCTCCTCTCCCACCATCCGCAGCAGCAGACACCGTCGTCATCTGAAAGCTGAAAGAGACGACGTACGACCTGGCTGGCAAGCTCGACGCACACAAACCACTGTCGCCTAACTCCTTCGGACGCACGCGGGGACAGGCAGGCCCGACGTACGTGTCGTCCCACCGAACGCCGGCGACCCGCAGCGAAATATCTCGGCTAGTCGCCGGATCCATCGGAATTCTCCCGGCTACAACGGCGGCATATGGCATCCCCAGCTGTGCTCTGGGGCTCGGCCGGGCTAGAGCGTGCCAAATGCGAGCTAGGGGCACTACTGTACCGAGTGTAAACTGCTTTGCCGAGTGTCAAAAATCGGACACTTGGCAAAGAATTGCACTCGGCACAGAGTTCTTTGTCGAGACTACTTTGCCGAGTGCCAGGCTCTCGGCAAAAGCGCGGCACTCAGCATAGGCTGCTCCGCGTAACGGTGTTCGGCCACGTCCTTCTTTACCGAGTGCCTGCTGTTAAGCACTCGGCAAAGATGTTTTTTTTTTAGAAAAATACTTTGCCGAGTGCCCCTGACACGATGCTCGGCAAAGATTTATTTTTTTTTGAAATGTCTTTGCCGAGTGCCCCTGTGAAAGCACTCGGCAAAGAGGAAATTTCTAAAAAATATTCAAAAATGCTCTTTGCCGAGCGCCTTATTCTTGGCACTCGGCAAAGGGAGTGCCATGCCCCGGTGCTCGGCAAAGTTTTTTTTTGTTTTTGGCCTCTAAATTTTTTGTGCAACCCTTTTAAAGTATCAGGGACTCCTATTTAGAATTTGAGGATTTTTTGTGGCTTTTTGATATATTTAGTTACTTTATTTTGTTTACTTGAATTTTTTTGAAAAATATAAATTTGAACTGCACGTGGTACGAATAATAGAATTTAATGATTCAAAAAATGATAGTCATGTTACTGAGTGTAGTGTGAGGCCGTATCCAGGAACGGACCCGAAATTTCGAACATCTTGTTCACGAAACATGACCGCGAACTTGCGTGCGAAGTGTTTTTAAATTCTATAAAAAGTAAACGAAGTTCGAAAATCATGAAACTTGTTGAGATGTCGTGATATCGTATGTGGAGGCTATGATAAAAATTTTAGAAGATTTCGTGCACGCTGTCATGTACGCCGTCGCCCTCGATGCGGAGTACCCCAACAATGCGGCGCGGGTGAAGGCAGAGTTTTGGGTAAGTCTCCCTCGCACAACATTGCTCAATATGTCGCATTCATTAGACTTTTCTTAAAATAATGAATGGATACATCGCTTTTGTATGCAGACTTATTACAGATGCGAGGAGGGATTTGAGGCCAGGGCGAAGCAGGTGACTACCAAAGCCTATAAAAAACTCATCACCGACATGCATCACGAGGTGCGCATCCAGGCCATCGTAACTTACTACAGACCGAAGCTTGGAGAGAGAAAAACCAAGAAAGACGCAAGAGAGATACAACTGACCTGGGAGCAGTACTATCGGATACCAGAAAATGGGGTACCCCAAGCAAAGATCGAAAAACTACTCAGACCCTAAGAACAGAACCAACGGAATAAACAAACGAGGTCTCGGCCGAAATCTCCGATTCGCCCGAGACCCCATCGCCGAGCCCCAGCAGAAGCGGACGATTCTCCGACTCGCTCGAGACCACCTCGCCGAGGCCCCCTCGTCGAGGCCCCCTCGCCCGGGGCCTCGGAAGAAGTGCCGATTCTCTGATTCGCGCGAGGCCGGCTCGGCACCAGCCCCATGACCGCCTCTTCGATCAAACTGCTTTGACCGAACATCGCATCCAAGCGTCCAACCACTCCGACAGACGCACGATGGCACAGTACAACGAAGTGACCGACTACACGCCAGTCGCGTCAACCACTTGCCATCTGCGACGGCACAGAGCAGGGGTTACCGACCACTGTGCTACCTAACTCCTGCACCAAGGACATCGCAACGTGGGGAGTCAGAACGGGTTCCTATAGCCTCGGAATCAGCGGACCGACCGCTCTGGCTCGCCCGAGCCCCCTCGACAGGGCCTCGGATTCACTGATCTTACTCAACCTCGTCCGTCCGCCTCGCCCGAGACCCCCTCGGAAGGGCCTCAGACGAATTGGCCGTGCTCCGCCTCGCCGCCGCTCGGCGGGCTCGCTCCCCCACAACCTCGTCGCCTCCGCCTCAAAAGTCTCTCCGCGGTCATGTCACATCCGATTAATCGCGCCACCGCACTCCGCCACGTACGTAAGCCACGATCGGCGGTCTTACCGCAACAGAGCGACGGGACAATGGTCATATCACCTTTTTACCATCCCTTATTGACAATACAGTACATCAGATCCTCGTGAGGGCGCATCGTCTCGCAGACTATTCCGCTGACGACGGCCACCGAGACCCGCATCTTCACACTGGTCACTTCTCAGGCCTCGGCACGGGCAGCCTCGGCACAACAGCTCGCTCGGCACGACCGGCCACGATGGCGCGAGCCTCTGCAATCCACCAAGTCAACAAATGCACAACATGTTACTTGCAGTGGAGACCATACCAATTAGACATCTATGGGAACTCCCACGACAACGCCATGCTGCTCCAGGAGTAAATACGTCATCGAATAGTACGCTCCACGTGTAGCTCTCTTATGTACTCCTGGTTTCCTCCCTGCGGTTATAAAATGAGGCGGCCAGGACCGTTTCTAGGGACGGCGGAGAGGGTCACGAACACTCGCACGAACAACACGCCGCATTCTGTAATTCATATCACCTCCCCTCACAGAGACTTGGGACAAACTCCCTCTCTCGCCTAGCTTGTAACCCCCTACTACGAGCACCCCGGTGCAAGGAATACAAGAACATCTTCTCAGACTGGACGTAGGGCATCTATTGCCCGAACCAGTATAAACCTTGTGTCTCTTTGCATCATCATCCGGAATTTGGAGCACGCAGCACAAATTCACTAGTCGGTTAAGGACCCCCGGTTCCGAAACACCGACAGTTGGCGCGCCAGGTAGGGGCCTCTGCGTGTCAGCTTAGTCATCCCACCAGATTCCGGATGGCAGATCCTGTGCGATCGTTGCGTCTCAGGACGATCGTCTGGTTCGGGAGCCTAGAATTCATGTCTCTAGGGCACGAGTACGACATGGTATTCCTCTCACCCAGAGGGCCATCAACCGACGACGACATCATGCACCGGCAGCCCACGCGCAGACAGCGCTCGGGCCGCTGCTCCCGTCAAGCTCACCAAGCGTCGTGCGGGCGAGTCCACCCTAACACCGCGCAAGTACAGAACGCCGATCTGTGCTCCACCAGAATCCCATACCCCGCTGCTGGCATAGAGTCCCTGCACGGGGACCTGTCCGGCTTAAGCCTCGATAGGGGAAAAGGGCCGGTGGCGCACAGCGACGCCCCATCATCAAGCTTTGTCCCGCCTCCTCCCAAGGAGCCAGCTCTGGCGGAGCCGAGCCTGGCGACGGCGCCATCCCCGTACCCTTTCGGGCTGACCAATGTCGCCGCCTCCTACGCCACCGCCCTCGTCTCCATTCATCAACGTTACGCCCATAACCCCATAGTCACAACTCCAATCCACCCCCACTCTGACTCCTCGGAGGAGGACGAGGCGGGGGTTGGAGCAGACTTCTCCGGGACTCACGACCCTAAGGTGATGCGCCGCTTTATGATCGCGAGCAACTACTGCTTCGGCTACTCCGATTCCGACGGTGAGGACGCTTGCGGCCTGACTCGTGAGTGTTTCCACATCAGACTCGGAATGCCGAGCACGGGCAACGATGGAGGAAGGGCAGCCAACGCCACACCACCACGCACGGGATCCCCGCCAACGGCGGCAGGTGTCCCCACCCCCGAGCAACTTCGACGCATAGACCTAGAGCAGCTCCGTGAGCTTCAAACCAAGGTCGAGCAAGATCGACTCCTCCTGCAGCAGCTCCAAGCCACCCTCGAGCAAGAGCAGCGGGGGCGCGGTGATGGCGGAACGGCCCGGCTGGGGGCTCGCGACGTCAACCGCCGCATTAACGATGATGAGGGGGGCGAGCAACCCCCTGTCTTCAATCGCGCTAGCCAGAACGTCGTTGCGGCGGCGATACTGGTCCGAGCGATGCCTGAGCCCTCTACCACGGAGGGGCGACGGGTCCACGGCGAACTCCGAGGCCTTCTCGAGACTGCCGCGGTGCAGCAGGCCGAAAGCTCCGCGTCTCGACAACGCGGGGATGCCTCGAAACAGCCCTCGGTGCATGACTACCTTAGGGCCCCCTCGATGCACGACCGTCTCAGGGCCCCCTCGGTGCACGACCACCTCAGGGCCCCCTCGGTGCACGACCGCCTCGACGACCAACGCGAGGCACAAAACGGCCACCACATGGGCAGCAGACGACGGTGCCACGACCACGATGGGGCCGCCCGGGGCTACCAATTGCACCGAGGCGGTCGCTATGACAGTGGGGAGGACCGCAGTCCTTCTCCCGGGCCGCCTGGCCCTAGAGTTTTCAGTAAGGCCATCCGCAGCGCCCGCTTCCCGGCCTGGTTTCGTCAGCCAGTGAATCTCTCAAAGTACAGCGGCGAGACCAACCCCGAGCTATGGTTGGCCGATTACCATCTGGCTTGTCATCTAGGCGGTGCGAACGATGACCTGCTCATCATCCGCAACCTCCCCCTATTTCTGTCAGACTCAGCGCGAGCCTGGCTCGAACACCTTCCCCCTATGCAAATCCACGACTGGCGCGACTTGGTAAAGGTCTTCGTCGGGAATTTCTAGGGCACCTATGCGCGCCCCGGGAACTCCTGGGACCTCAAGAGTTGCCGCCAGGGGCCGGATGAGTCTCTCCGAGACTTCATCCGACGTTTCTCCAAGCAATGCACCGAGTTGCCCAGCGTCGGCGACTCAGAAATCGTCTAGGCATTCCTCTCCGGCACCACCTGTCGAGACCTGGTCCGAGAGTTAGGCTGGAGCATACCGACCACGGCGTCCGCACTCCTCGACATCGCCACCAGCTTCGCCTCTTGCGAAGAGGCCGTCGGGGCCATCTTCCCCAACAATGACTCCAAGGGGAAGAGGCGGGATGAGACCCCCGGGGCCTCAATGTCTCGCCCCCCCTAGAAAAAGAAGAAGGGACGCCAGGGGAAACAGGAGGTTCTTGAGGCCAGGCTCGTCGCGGCCGCGGACCGCAAGAATCCCCGAGGCCCAGGGCTCTTCGACAATATGCTTAAAAGACCCTGCCCATAGCATCAGGGCCCGGTAAAGCACACCCTCGAGGAGTGCACCATGCTCCGGCGATACTACGCCAAGCTCGGGCTCCCCAACGACGATGCCAAGAAGAGGGGCCAGGACGATGGAGACAATGACAAGGACGATGGGTTCCCCGAGGTACACAATGCCTTCATGATCTTCGGTGGGCCCTCGACGTGCCTCACGGCGCGACAGCGAAAAAGGGAACGCCGAGAGGTCTTCTCGGTTAAGGTGGCCACTCCCTAGTACCTCGACTGGTCTCAGGAGGCGATCACCTTCGATCGGGATGACCACCCCGATCATGTCCCAAACCCCGGCCAGTACCCGCTCGTTGTTGACCCGATCATCGGGAACACCCGACTCACTAAGGTGTTGATGGACGGAGGCAGCGGCCTCAACATCCTGTACGCCAACATGCTGGGGCTCCTAGGGCTCGACCGGTCACTACTCCAAGGCGACGCCACGCCCTTCCACGGCATCATGCCAGGGATGCGCGCGCGACCCCTCGGGCGCATAGACTTACCCGTCTGCTTCGGCACCCCCTCCAACTACCGCAAGGAGACCCTCACCTTCGAGGTGGTGGGGTTCAAGGGGACTTATCACGCCATCCTAGGACGGCCGTGCTATGCCAAGTTCATGGCGGTCCCGAACTACACCTACCTCAAGCTCAAGATGCCGGGCCCCAACGGTGTCATCACTATTTACTCCGCGTACGAGCATGCATACGACTGCGACGTCGAGTGCATCGAGTACGTCGAGGCTATAGTGGAGTCCGAGGCCCTCATCGCCAACCTCGACCAGCTCGGCAGCGAGGTGCCTGATTCGAAGCGTCATGCCGGGACGTTCGAGCCCGCGGAGGCCGTCAAGCTCATCCCAGTCGACCCCACATGCTCAAACGACCGAGTGCTGAGGGTCAGCGCGACCCTCGGCAGCAAATAGGGGGCCGTGCTCATCGACTTTCTTCGTGCGAACGCCGACATATTCGCGTGGAGTCCCTCGGACATGCCGGGCATACCGAGGGAGGTCGCCGAGCACGCCCTCGACATCCACGCCGGCTCCAGACCAGTGAAGCAACGCCTGCGCCGATTCGACGAGGAGAAGCGCAGGGCCATCGGCGAGGAAGTACAGAAGCTTTTGGCGGCCGGATTCGTCAAGGAAGTGTCCCATCCGAAGTGGTTAGCTAATCCTGTATTAGTTAAGAAAAAAATGGAAAATGGAGAATGTGTGTGGACTACACCGATCTGAACAAAGCATGCCCAAAAGTCTCGTTTCCATTACCTCGAATCGATCAAATCGTTGACTCCACTACGGGATGCGAGACCCTGTCCTTCCTTGATGCATATTCCGTCTACCATCAAATCAAAATGAAGGAGTCCGACCAGCTCGCAACTTCTTTCATCACCCCATTTGGCCTATACTGCTATACGACTATGCCGTTTGGCCTCAGAAACGCGGGGGCCATGTATCAGCGGTGTATGACCCAGGTCTTTGGCGAGCACATTGGGCGAACCATCGAGGCCTACGTGGACGACGTCGTTGTCAAATCCAAGCGGGCCAATGACCTCGTCAATGACCTGGAGGTAGCCTTCAAATGCCTCAGGGAGAAGGGCGTCAAGCTCAACCCCAAAAAGTGTGTGTTCGGGGTCCCCCGAGGCATGCTCCTGTGATTCATAGTCTCAGAGCGCGGCATCGAGGCCAACCCAGAGAAGGTCTCTGCCGTGACCAATATGGGGCCGATCCGAGACCTCAAGGGAGTACAGAAGGTTATGGGATGCCTAGCGGCCCTGAGCCACTTCATCTCGCGCCTCGGCGAAAAAGGCTTACCTCTGTACCGTCTCTTGAGAAAATCTGAGCGCTTTTCCTGGACCCCTGAGGCCGAGGAAGCACTCACCAAACTCAAAGCGCTGCTCTCCAACCCCCCCTGTTCGGGTACCACCAATCGAAGACGAGGCCCTCTTGCTCTACGTCGCCGCAACGACCCAAGTGGTCAGCGCGGCCGTAGTGGTCGAGGCAGGAAGAAGGGTATGCTCTACCCGTCCAACGACCTGTCTACTTCATCAGTGAGGTGCTTTCCGATACCAAGACGCGCTACCCCCATGTCCAGAAACTAATCTACGCCATAATCTTGGCTCGACGCAAGCTGCGTCACTACTTCGAGTCCCACCCAGTGACCGTGGTGTCATCTTTCCCCTTGGGAGAGATAATCCATAACCGGGAGGCCTCGGGAAGGATTTCCAAATGGGCCGTGGAACTCATGGGGGAAGCCCTGTCTTTCGCACCCCGAAAAGCCATTAAGTCTCAGGTCTTGGCCGATTTTGTGGCAGAATGGACCGATACCCAACTACCACCTATTCATGTCCAGGCGGAGTACTGGACCATGTACTTCGACGGGTCTCTGATGAAGACCATGGCAGGCGCGGGTCTGCTCTTCATCTCACCCCTCGGAGTCCATATGCGCTACGTAATCCGACTCTACTTCGCCGCCTCCAACAATGTGGCCGAATACGAGGCCCTCGTCAACGGCCTACAGATCGCCATTGAACTTGGGGTACGGCGTCTCGACGTTCGAGGCGATTCACAGCTTGTCATCAACCAAGTAATGAAAGAATCAAACTGCCACGACCTCAAGATGGAGGCGTACTGCACGATGGTACACCGCCTAGAGGACAAGTTCGATGGCCTCGAACTCAATCACATCGTGCGAAAGTTCAACGAGGCCACGGACGAACTGGCAAAGATGGCGTCGGCACGGACCCCGGTCCCCCCGAACATCTTCACCAGAGACCTCCACAAGCCATCCGTCGACTATGACTCGGCGACGGTAGAGGGCCCATCGGTCGAGCCCACCACAGGGCCCGAGGCCCCCTTTGCCACCGAGACCTCACGCCGCCCGAGCCCGAGTCCATGGCAATTGACTCAGAGCCTCCCGAGGCTGACCGAGGAACGGACTGGCGAGTCCCTTTTCTTGATCGCCTCGTGCGAGGAGAGCTTCCCGCGGACAGGACCGAGGCCCGACGGCTTACGCGACGAGCCAAGACTTATGTCCTCTACAACGGCGAGTTGTATAGGCGTAGCCCGTCTTGTATTCTCCAACGATGCATCACCACCGAGGCTGGCCAATCACTACTTCGAGACTTGCACGCGGGAGTCTGCGGGCACCACGCAGCGCCTCGGGCGCTAGTGGGAAATGCCTTCCGCCAAGGTTTCTACTGGCCAACAGCAATGGCTGATGCCACGGGGCTAGTACGCTCCTACGAAGGATGCCAGTACTACGCTCGACAGACGCACCTCCCGGCCCAAGCCCTCCAAACCATCCCTATCACATGGCCATTCGCCATGTGGGGGCTGGACATAGTTGGGCCTCTGCAAAAGGCACCCGGGGGCTATACCCATCTGCTCGTAGCCATCGACAAATTCTCCAAATGGATCGAGGCTCGTCCAATCACCCAAATCAAATCCGAGCAAGCAGTGCTGTTCTTTACGGATATCATCCACAAGTTCGAAATCCCAAATACCATCATCACCGACAACGGGACGCAATTCACCGGCCACAAGTTCCTGACGTTCTGCGACAACCACCACATCCGTGTGGTATGGTCGGCCGTAGGACACCCTAGGACAAACGGCCAAGTAGAACGTGCCAACGGCATGATCCTACAAGGCCTCAAGCCAAGAATCTACAACCGGTTGAAAAAGTTTGGCAAGAAATGGCTTGCCAAACTCCCCTCGGTCATTTGGAACCTGAGGAATACACCGAGCCGAGCCACGGGATTCACACCGTTCTTCCTGGTCTATGGGGCCGAGGCCATCCACCCCACCGACTTGGAGTACGGCTCCCCGAGACTACAGGCCTACAACGAGCAAAGCAACCGCACTGCCCGCGAGGACGCCCTCGACCAACTTGAGGAAGCCCGAGACGTTGCCCTGCTACACTGGGCCAAATACCAGCAAGCCCTATGACGCTACCAAGCCCGGCACATTCGGAGCCGAGACCTAAAGGTGGGCAACCTGGTGCTGAGGCTGAGGCAGAGCAGCAAGGGCCACCACAAGCTGACCCCGCCATGGCAAGGGTCGTACATCGTCGCCCAAGTACTGAAGCCCGGAACCTACAAGCTGGCCAATAAGAAGGGCGAAATCTTCACCAACGCTTAGAACATAGAACAGCTACGTCGTTTCTACCCTTAAGTTTCCAAACATTGTTTACATTGTTTCTCGAAATACAATAAAGAAGCGTTCTTTAAGTTGTTACAATCTTTCGAGGCCCCCCCTTAATAGGCAACTCGATTGTATGGAACCTAAGGACCAAAAGTTCGTCTCAAAGGCAAAAGACCGGCTGAGCCATGAGAACGACCTACGCCTCTGGGCTATGGCAGCTCCCTCGCCACCTTTTCACCCAAGAGACAGCTTAGGCTCCGAGGAAGTTCTTTGCAAAGAGCTTGTCTATCGATAGGGGCTCGACGTCATAATAACGCTACGAGAGAGACTCGGCTCTGCCTCTATAGAGCCGAGCCTCCCTCGGGGGCTAACAAGGGGGGAACCCCCTAAGTCTCGGACGCCGTTTCTTAACCGTCTTTCGAAAATTTCCACGCCAAACTCTCTCGCGCTCCGGCAGGACCGTCGCAAGAAACCTAAGGACCAAAAGCGTGTCCTAAGGCCAAAGGGCCGGTCGAGCCGTGAGAACAGCCTACGCCCCTGGGCTACGGCAACTCCCTCGCCACCCTTCGCCAAGGGACGGCTTAGGCTCCGAGGAAGTTCTCTACGGGTATCCAAGAACGAGACAGGGGGCACAGGCTCGGAAATGGAATAAGAAAGCGGTTAAAAAATGCACATACGCAAGTACTTTAAAAAGGCCTCGACGACCACAAAACGTCGCGGTGTGACAATTAAACTAATCCGTTTACATGGCCCCTGTTGGCCCAGGTCAAAGCTCAGGGATCGGCGGCTGGCGCGGGAGGGACCACCTCTTCTTCAAACAGGCTGGCCAGCGCTGTGCCAGGCGCCTCCACCGCCTCCATCAGCTTCGCGACCTCTGCGTCGGCCTCCTCGTCATCTTCCGGCAAGACGTAGCCGTCGCTGACAGCCTCGAGGTTGACGGCGTAGTGCAAGGAGACGACGGCCAGGGCGCGCTTGACACCCATGTGCAACGCCCCCCGGAGCCTCTCGTGGACGCGGCCGCTCAATGCAATCAGGCAGCTCCTAAGGGAGCTGGCTGATTGGACCCCCTCGACCTCCAGAGCCTTGCAGGCGGTACGGGCGGCACTGCGCAGAGCCTCGTGCTCCTAGACCTCAACGTCCAGCGCCGCTTGCGCTGCGATGGAGGCCTCAGCCGCCTGGGAGGCCTCTTTCTCTAGACCTACACCACGACAAAGAGTCAGGGGTCAAACACAAACCAGAGCAAACGGAACAAGGAGCGTGGTTCAGCGGAACTTACCCTCGGCTTTGTTCTTCCAGGCTAAAGCCTCGACTCGAGAGGCCTCGGCCGCCTTGGTAGCCTCTGCCAAAGCGACTTTCGTCAGCTGATGTTCACTCTGCTCTGTGCCCAGCTGCCCGACGGTGACCTTGGCAGAGGCCATTGTTCTTGGGCCCAGGACTTGAGGGAATCCCGCTCCTCCTCCAGCTCCTTGATCTTCGCCACCAAAGGGGCAGACTGCTCCTTAGCCATGGCCACCTCAGCCTTCAGGTCGACATAGCGAAGGCGGAGGTCCTCCACTTCAGCACTCCGCACCGACAAGAGCTCCTGGGCATCGGCAAGCAGGCCCTTTTGCCGCCGGAGCTGCTCCTAGACGCCCCTCTCCCTTCGTAGGAACAACAATTTCCCAAGGGACCGGGTCTCGAGCTCCTGAAACAGGCAAAGGTGTACGTCAAACACCGCAAGGGGGGCTCGGAGAAAAAACAACGCGACACGACAAAGGGAAATGTGTACCTGGGTAACACCGGGCAGGTCCCTTTGCATAACAGACATCGCTGTCTGCATCGACTGCACCGCCAGTTCACGGTATTGCTCGAGGGTGTCCCAGCGCCCCCCTCGGCGACGTCCTCAAGGGCAAACACAGGCTCCCCCTTAGGGTCGGCCCAGTTTCCCCATACAACACACGGGCTATCCCACCCGCGGGGCTCGGGTCGGACCCGGACAAGGACCGAACTCCCCTCGGCAGGAGTCGGGACCAGCCGCTCCGCGGTGCTGGCCGCCTCGGCGTCCGCCGCCTCCTTCCCCCGGGAAGAATCCTCAGACGAGATCATCTGAACCAGGGGCGGTGCCGAAGCCTGCCCCGCCTCTATCCCGACCGCCTCAGACTCAATGGAACCGGGGGCTCTGGCCTCTGCCATCTCTACCTCGGTGGCCCCGACGTCCACCGCCCTGGCCTCAGAAGCCTCGGGGGCTCTGGCCCCAAGATCCATGACCTCGCGGGGCGTGGACTCGTCCTCCCCCGCTTGTTCCGTGGCCACCTCGGCGCCCTTTCCTTCAGCAGCCGGCTCCTCCGGGCCGACCCCGCCCGACGCCGTGCCATGCTGCACGGCAGCCAACGCCTCCGCCGCCCGATGAGCGGTGGAGCTGGTGCTCACCTTGAGCGCCTTACGGGGCGCCAAGGCAGGTTCCTCCACCCGGTGCTTCTGGCTGGAAACGAAGATGCTCCTAAAGGTTAGCATACAACCAGGGGGCAAGCAGGAAATACTACAAACTCTGCCAAAAAATACACTTACTGCGAATGAGGACACAACCGCTTCTGGATAGCGTCCCTCCTCTGCAACGGCGGCGGTGGCGGCGGTGGCACGGCTTCTGTATCCGCCGGTACCGGCTGGTCTCCGCCGGACCCCGGCACCCCCTCGACCATCCGCGGAGACGGTTGAGCCATCCCTGGCGTCGCTTGCTCCACCTCCTCCGCCGAGCCCACCGAGCTGACAGCACGCGTCTCGGGCGTGTCGCCCTCGACAACGAGACGGAGGTCTACCAGAGACACCCCGGTCGCCACCTCCCTAACGTCGGGGAGGTGGTCCAGGGTACCCTTCCCTTCCTTGACCGCGCCAACGTCGCCCGAGGAACCCGACATCGATAATGAGGGAGACGACTCCAACGGGAGACCATCGAGCCTCTGTTGCCGGCGGCATGCGTCCAGCTTTTCGCGCTCAAGGATCCTCTTCGTGCGCCTTGCCACCTTGGCGTCTTTCTTCTTCTTCTGCTCCTCGACGTACGCCCTATTCACGGCTTGCCGCTGGGTATCCTCAGGAACGGGTGGCGGGGAGCTTCGCACGTCCCTTATCCCCTGCGAAAACGACGAAATAAGGCAACGGGCGAAAAAACCAATGAGCAAGAAGGCCTCGGCAACACCCAACTTACCAGGGAAATGTACCCCCACGACGGGCGCATCGGGAACGGCATCAAGCCGTCAATCTTCGGTTTCCCATCCACCGCCTCCCTTACCCGACGTAGGATCTCCTCATCAGTAAGGGCGAAGGCGGACATCTTGATGCCTTCGATCGGATCGCGTGGGGTCATCTCGAACAGGCGCCGTCGCCGAGCCATCAGCGGCAACACCCTCCGGCGGTGAAAAGCCGCCACGACCACGGCTGCCGTAAGGCCGCAATCACGCAGCTTCCCCAGGGCCCTCAGGAGCGGTTCTAGCCTGGGCGATCGGGCTTGATGACGCCGCACTTCCCTTTCTCTGGTCGACTCTCCCACAACCCGCCCGGATATAAGGGGAAGCCCGCCGTCGCCGTTCTGAAGGTAGAACCACCGTCATACCAACGACGGTTGGATGATGCCACCGGCTGGATGTAGAGGTGTTGCCGGTCTTGGCGCACCTAAAGGGTGCACCGCCGCCCTCAACGCCTTCCGAGCCCCCCTTCGCTCTCGCCGACTTGGTGGTAAAACCGCCCAAACAATGGAGCCACCGCTCCCCCGGTGGGGAGCGATCTCAGTACCCTCGCAAATGGCGGCGAAGATGGCCGCTGTGCGATGGAGTTGGGGCTGAAGTTGTGGAGCTCCATGCCATAGTAGTGCGGAGCGCCCGCATGAATCGTGTCCGTCGTCGGCAGCCGAGGCCTCGCTCCGTGGAAGACGACGAAGCTCACCACATAGCCATCACGTGGCCTCGGTTCCGACTCATTCCCCGAGCAATCCACTCCGGCTCATCAGATCGGTGATCGGGCGGAGGAGACCGCGTCCACCAAATGATCATAGCTTCTCCACGGTGACATCGATCGCTCCCTGGATCCACCAGAGGATGATGACAGACCGCCACCCATTGCGCGGTGGAGGACGCCGCTACGGCGGTAAATCTCTCTCTCTCTCTCAATCGATCGATCTCTCTCGCTTCTTCTTCTCCGGCGCTTTATGCTCTCAAAGAACGGCTTGAGGCGGTGAAAGCAAATGCAAGCAAGGTAAGGAGGGAGGGGCGAGGCTCTTTACGTATTTATGGGTAAGATGAAACCATTGGCGACAAAATCGGGAAGTTTCCCTTAGATCCGGCGATATAATCCAGATCCGATATCTCCGCCCCACGTGCCCACCTTCTCCACATTTAATCACGCAGACGGTTATGTCCCATCCATCGACACCACGTCACGCAAAGAACGGCAGCCCCGAGAGAAGACCGCCTCAAAAGACACGCCGTTGTCACCCGATGGAAGGGAAATACCCCCCAGCCGATTCCTTCCGAGCTAAGGAACCAGGCGTCGAGCCCGCTACGGTCCAGAGGTTCAAGGTCGGGCCGCTTATGGTCTCGACAAATTACCTCGGACGACACGAGAGTTAGGGGACAACTATGGGCGAGCCCATGCACATGGCCGAGGCCTAGGCAAGCGATTGCTTGGGATGCCTTAAGTCGTGTCCGAGACCAGCAGGAGTTCTCTAAAGGGGTCCCACCGTGGAGGCACACCGAGCCCCTAGGGCCAATCGAACGCCCCAGCACCCGCTAGAGAAGCCTTCTGGTACTTTTTTGGAGCGTGTCTCTGGACCACTAGCTGACCCCTATCGAATGGGGCACGGGCCTCCACTCGGACTTACCCGATAAAAGCTCACCGAAAATGTCACCGCTTTCGCTGCCCACCGAGGGTAGCCCCGGCATGTTCCACCCTCCTTCCGAGCGAAAAGGATGCGCGAGGGTCGTACAAAAAGCCGGGGGATCTCCGATCGCCCTCTCTCGCTCGCTGCTGGAGGCTCGGGGCTCTTCCTGCAACCTTGCCGAGACCCAGCGACCTAGGCTCGCATGCGAAGGGCTCGGGAAACAACCCCTCCTTCCGAGCGAAAAGGATGTGCGAGGGTCGTACAAAAAGCTAGGGGAACCCCTGATCGCCCTCTCGCTACGTGCGGAGGCTCAGGGGCTCTTCCTGCAACCTTGCCGAGACCCAGCGAACTAGGCTCGCACCCGAAGGGCTCAGCAAACAACCCCTCCTTCCGAGCGAAAAGGATGCGCGAGGGTCGCATAAAAAGCCGGGGAACTCCCGATCGCCCTCTCGCTTCGTCGCGGAGGCTCGGGGCTCTTCCTGCAACCTCTCACACCCCGAGGGTCGGAAAAACACGACGAAAAAGGGCACCAAGCCCATTACGATCTAGGGGTACGAAGGCTGGGCCATCCAGGGCCTCGACAGCCGCCCCAGGACAAACAGAGTCAGGGACAACTATGGGCGAGCCCATACACGGCCGAGGCCCAGGCAAGCGATTGCTTGGGATGCCCTAAGTCGTGTCCGAGACCAGCAGGAGTTCTCTAAAGGGGATCCCACCGTAGGGAGGCACCGAGCCCCTAGGACCAATCGAACGGCCCTGGCACCCGCTAGAGAAGCCTTCTGGTACTTTTTGGAGCGCGTCTCTGGACCACTAGCCGACCCCTATCGAATGGGGCACGGGCCTCCACTCAGACTTACCCGATAAAAGCTCACCGAAATGTCACCGCCGCTCATACGCCCACGAGGGGTAGCTGGCATGTTCCACCCTCCTTCCGAACGAAAAGGATGCGCGAGGGTCGTACAAAAAGCCGGGGAACTCCTTATCGCCTCTCTCGCTTCGCAAGCGGAGGCTCGGGGCTCTTCCCGCAACCTTGTCGAGACCCAGCCGCCTAGGCTCGCATACGAAGGGCTCGGCAAACAACCCTCCTTCTAAACAAAAAAAGGATGCACGAGGGTTGTACAAAAAGCCGGGGAACTCCCGATCGCCCTCTCGCTTACGTCACGGAGGCTCGGGGGCTCTTCCCGCAACCTTGCCGAGACTCAGCGGCCTAGGCTCGCACACAAAGGGCTCGGCAAACAACCCCTCCTTCCAAATGAAAAGGATGCACGAGGGTCGCATAAAAAGCCGGGGAACTCCCGATCACCTCGCTCGCTTCGTGCAAGGGAGGCTCGGGGCTCTTCCTCCGCAACCTTGCCGAGACCTAGTGGCCTAGGCTCGCACACGAAGGGCTCTCGGCAAACAACCCCTCCTTCCGAATGAAAAGGATGCACGAGGGTCGCATAGAAGCCGGAGAACTCTCCGACCGCCATCTCGCCTCCGTGTGGAGGCTCGGGGCTCTTCACGCAAACCTTGCCGAGACCCAAAGACCTAGGATCGCATGCGAGGGCTAGGCGTGCCTGGGGCTCCTCCTGCACCCCAAACGAAAACAAGCGACCCGAGCTCGCTCTCTCATGGGTCTAGCGAATGCGATAGAGCGCCTTACTCAATGAAGAAAAAAGCCCCTAAAGGAGTAAACTCACTCCTCTAAGGCCTCGGGGGCTACACACGGTGAGTGCGCCACACACACCCACCGTAATCATGAGTATATAAAACAAAACCCGACAAGAGCCACCGAGAAACAAAAGTCTCGAAAAAACCTCGGGAGAGTATCCCACACTCCCGCCCCGAGGCTCGGGGCTCTTGTCGATACCGTAAAATGGGGTACCCCAAGCAAAGATCGAAAAACTGCTCAGACCCTAAGAACAGAACCAACGGAATAAACAAACGAGGTCTCGGCCGAAATCTCCGATTCGCCCGAGACCCCATCGCCGAGCCCCAGCAGAAGCGAACGATTCTCCGACTCGCCCGAGACCGCCTCGCCGAGGCCCCCTCGCCCGGGGCCTCGGAAGAAGTGCCGATTCTCCGATTCATGCGAGGCCGGCTCGGCACCAGCCCCGTGACCGCCTCTTCGACCAAACTGCTTTGACTGAACGTCGCATCCAAGCGCCCAACCACTCCGACAGACGCACGATGGCACAGTACAGCGAAGTGACCAACTACACGCCAGTCACGTCAACCTCCTGCCATCTCGCGACAGCACGCAGCGGGGTTACCGACCACCGTGGCTTTGCCTTAACTCCCCGCACCAAGGACATCATAAACGTGGGGAGTCAGAATGGGTTCCTGTAGCCTCGGAATCAGCGGACCGACCACTCCGGCTCGCCCGAGCCCCCTCAACAGGGCCTCAGATTCACTGATCTTACTCCACCTCGTCCGTCCGCCTCGCCCGAGACCCCCTCGGAAGGGCCTCGGATGAATTGGCCGCGCTCTGCCTCGCCCGAGGCCAGGCTCGTCCCACAACCTCGTCGCCTCCGCCTCAAAAGTCTCTCTGGCAGGCTGTCACATCCAATTAATGCGCTCAGCCGCACCCGCTACATAAGCCACGATCGGCAGTGCGCTGCAACAAGAGCAACGGGACAACGGTCAGATCACCTTTTTTACCATCCCTTACTGACAATATAGGTACCGTATCCTGTAGGCGCACGTCTCGCACTATTCCGCCTGACGGCCGCTGAGACCCGCATCTGCACCTGGGTCACTTCTCAGGCCTCGGCACGGCAGGCCTCGGCACAACAGGCCTTAGCACGACCGGCTACGATGGCCGCCGAGCCTCTGCAATCCACCAAGTCAACAAATGCACAGCATGTTACTTGCAGTGGAGATCATACCGATTAGACATCTACGGGAACTCCCACGACAACGCCATGCTGCTCCAGGAGTAAATACGTCATCGAATAGTTCGCTCCACGTGTAGCTCTCTTATGTACTCCTAGTTTCCTCCCTGCGGCTATAAAAGGAGGCGGCCAGGACCATTTCTAGGGACGGCGGAGAGGGTCACGAACACTCGCACGAACAACACGTCGCATTCTGTAATTCATATCACCTCCCCTCATAGAGACTTGGGACAAACTCTCTCTCTCTCGCCTAGCTTATAACCCCCTACTACGAGCATCCCGGTGCAAGGAATACAAGAACATCTTCTCAGACTGGACGTAGGGCATCTATTGCCCGAACCAGTATAAACCTTGTGTCTCTTTGCATCACCATCCGGAATTGGGAGCACGTAGCACAAATTCACTAGTCGGTTAAGGACCCCCGGTTCTGAAACACCGACAAGTACCTTGAGGTAAATGAAGAACATCAATATTGATTCGTTTTGAGATTAAGTTGGTTGAATTTGATCTTCTTATATGTCCAATACTTGATGACGTGTAGATGATTCCCTGGTGGTGCCAAGCGTATCCCGAGTGCTGGGCGATGATGGTGGAGAGGTGGTTCACGGAGGAGTACCTCAAGATGCACAGGGATGCCCGGGACCGTCGTTTGCAGATGCAAGGTCCATCACACCATCAAGGCATCCGCAGCCTCACCGGATACAAACAAGCATGGGTACGCGAATTCATTTATCTATTGTGACGCCCAGTTCTGTCTGATTTCTAATCATCGTGCTGTCTTTCTCGCAGTCGGCGTCACATAGTGGCCAGGCTTGCTCGGACTTCCAGGCATGGTGTATGACCCACAAGGGCAAGGCGACGTCCGACGTCTCCTTCAACCTAGAGGACCCGCCCGAGGCATGCACGAATCCGAGCGTCCACTCCCGCATCAGTGAGTACACTGAGGTGGCGAGGTCGCTCCATGGGTCAGACCACGATCCGAGAACCCAGGACTTCGATGGAGAGGCCGTCATGAGGGCAGAGCAAGGCAAGAAGCATGGGCGGTTCTGGCTTGGCGACGGCATCATCGACACGGCATCTACTCCCTCTCTCTCCCAGATCCGAGCACGGAGCACGAGCGAGAGCCCAGCCATTCGCACACGGCCGACCGCTGCACAGCACCAGGTCGACGCACTCGAGGTTATTCCTATTTTACTCGTCATACATTGATCTTTACACACCTTAATTAGCTTTGCATTACTGAGATATTTGAGTGAAATATTGCAGGCCCGACTGGAACAAGAAATGAGGCAACATCAGGAGCTGGAGGCCAGGCAACACAGGATGGCGGCCCAGCTGGAGGCCGAGCGACCCGAGCGGCAGGCCCAGACGCAGAGCCTGACGGACATTACGGAGTTCCTACAAGGGCTTAGGCAACATGTGGGCTTCTCTCTGTCAGCTGGGCTGTTGGTTCCACTTCCACCTCCGCCTCCGTGTCCTGCAGCTGCAGCTACTCCTGTGAGTATGAAAGTTTTTTACTTTCGCTTGTGCTTTGCTTGTATGACCTCTACCTTTCTAGATTAGCTATCCAAATAATCGTGTCTCACATACAATCTTTTCTACTTTGTGCAGCTCCATCTGACGGTGGTTCGAATAATCCAGCTTATGCACCTCCGAATGATGGAGCTGGGCCTTCACCACAGTCGCAGTGGCCGAGATGAGTGCACGTTGTATTATTTTCATTTGTTGCTCACTTGGTGATGGACTTGTGATATACTTGTGATGCATTTATGGACTTTGATGGACTTGTGGATTTATTTGGATGGACTTGAGCACTTATTATTATATATGTGATATATATTGTGATGGATGAGATATATATGTGATATATGTTTGTATGAATTTATTTGTCATGATGGAATATAAAAAACATAAAAATTACCGTTTTGGGTCACTTTGCCGAGTGTTGCACTCGGCAAAGGACCCCGTTGCCGAGTGCCATGGTCACAGCACTCGACAAAGCTGGAAAAATGGGCGCTCGGAAAACTATTTTCCAGATTTGCCGTGCCATGACCATGGCACTCGGCAAATATTTTTTTTTAAAAAAATTCAAACTTAGTGCCGGCTAGAGGGTACTCGGCAAAGAATTTTTTTTAAAAAAAAATCAAACTTTGCCGAGCGCCGGCTAAGGGGCACTCGGCAAACAATTTTTAGAAAAAAAATAAAATATTTTTGCCGAGGGCCGGATAGAGGGCACTCGGCAAAGAATTTTTTTTAAAAAAAATAAAAAATCTTTGCCGAGTGCCTGTAGGGTTGGCACTCGACAAAGCGACCATCAACGGGGCCGGTGTCGTGACGGTTGCTTTTCTTTGCCGAGTGCCCCCGGAGCTCTCGGCAAAGCCTTTGCGGAGTGCCCAATAAAAAACACTCGATAAAGAGGGCTTTGCCGATTAATTTTTTGCCATGTGTTCTTTACCGAGTGCCACACTCAATATAAGCTTTACTGAGTATAATTTGGCCTTTGTCGAGTGTCTCAGACACTCGATAAAGAACCTGAATCCAGTTGTGGGTCCAAGCACGCCGACTCCAGCCGCTGTCAAACGAGTTGGAGGCTGGCTGGATCGTTAGCCGTTAGGGGAAGGCACGCATTTGTGCAGGCAAATCCGCCGAACTCGCCGTCGGAGATCGCCATGGACGGGCTACGAGTAGCTAGCCGGCCCGTTGCGCTCACGAGGTCGGCTCGCGCCGTGCGTCCCCGTCACCAAATCTCACCACGGTTCTTCACACGACGGAGGAAAAGAAAACAAGTGTCTTTTCTGGTCGGCCTTGCAGTTTGGGAAACTGATGAGATGTCAGCACCGGCGCATCCCGCCCAGAGTCTAGAGACCCTCATAGTACGTACAGTGGCTATTGCTACGAATCATATATGCCATTAATTTTTTTTCAAACTAAACTGAGCCTACCTCTATTTGCCGGTGCCCGGACATCCGCACAGACCCACGCGCTGCATTTTGTTTCGCGCTCCACGAGGGGCCTGCGCCTCCTGAGCGACATGAGGGGAAGGGCATGGGACGCCTCCGATTCGGAAGGACCCGGCCACGATGCTCTGCCGGCGCCGGGAGAGAGGATGCAGCAGAAGGTGGGGAGAAGAGATGCAACACCTGATATACTTTTGAAACATCCAAATATAACAGTTGCAACATACGTCTGAAGGCAGATGAAACACTTGAAACATGCTTCTGAAACACTCGAAAAAAACATCTGAAAACACTTGAAAACCATTGCAACCATAAGCAACATCCAAATAAAACACATACAACGTATGTGTGAAACATATGTAACATCCAGATAAACACACTTGTAACATGCGTCCGGAAATCTAGATAAACACACTTGTAACATGCATCCGGAAACATACATGAAACATACCTCTAAAACATCCGAAACATACGCTTGCAATGTGTCTCTGAAACAATTGCAACATATGCAACATGTGCAACATCCTCCGATCTACTTTTCCAATATCCATATGAAACAATTGCAACGTACATATGAAACGTCTGAAACACTTGAAACATACATATGCAACATAGGGGAGTGGAAGGCTGGGCCGGTTGATTTTGGTCGTCGGGGTGAGAGAGGGTGCCGCTGGGGGTGGGAGAGAGAACCGCCCACTCCCCTGCAACACCGCTGTGCCATCTCCATGGATCTCGCCGGGGTGGGAGAGAGGGCCACCGGATCCATGGGCGTTGGGCGCTACCTGTGGGTGAGGACGCTGGGTAGAGCGAGGGGCGCCGTTGGGGTGGGGGAGCACGCCGCCGCCGGCCAGGGAAGTAGCCATGGCCGCGTCGTCGGGGTAGGGCGGGGGCGGGGGCGCGAGCGTGGAAGGGATAAGAATGGGGAGGGGCGCAAGCACGCGCGGGAGTGAGGGGTGGGACTGTGGGAGGCATCCGTCCGTCCGGACGTCTTAATCGTATCATTATTATTTCTAGATCTACGTTAGGATTTAACGACGTTAGTGTTGTATTTTTCTATATTTACTCCAGAATATTTATTTGAAAGCTGAAACTCTGCCTAAAGATAAAGATTTTTGCTTTGTATCTTCAGCTGTAAATACTTTGCCTATGATTTTCACCAGAAATAGTACAATCTTATTTTTTTTATTTACTACCTGATTTGCTGGATTTTTTTTTTTTTGTAAATTTCGTCCCCCTAAAAAACAGAGTCTAGAGAAAAATGAGTGCCTTTTTGCAGCTCTGGACATATAGTACGTTTAGTTTGGCGCCTGCAAATGATATACTGAATGAGCGGGCTGCATGCATCCATATAGATATAGTGCACACATAATTGTGTCCTAAACTAACGAAATAAAGAAATATGAATAGTTGTTGCTTGGTAGTTGTGACAGTATTTGATTCACATGCTGCACACGCACGCGCGGGTGCGTTGACGAACAATAGCATCTCTGATCATTCTGCAGGCTAGCGGCAGATAGCGAGAGAGCCTTTGGAGCCTAATAAGCTCATCAGCATCGGCGCGCTATAGCGATTATAATTCCTGCGATTTGTTTGATGGAAGTTGTGTGGCTGCATTGATGTGGAGTCATATGTGATCCCCTCCCTATCAATTTCTTTATTTGGATGCTTTATTGCATGATTAGCTAAACAAGAAAACACCTCAATTTTACGGATAGTGAGGTGACACTTTTCCTTTCCCATACACAAATCTTCGCTAATGTTATACTACTACCTCCCCGACCCACCCACCCACCCACCCACCCACACAAACGGCAAACACCCCCCCCCCCCAACACACACAAAAAGAAGGCTCACACTCCGCAAGGAGACAAACAATCTAAATTAAAGTTTAACTAGATTTATAGCATAATATCCACATTTATATCTTCAAATAAATTTATTTATCAAGATACATTTCATATTTATTCTAGTGATTATACTTATCATGCATTATAAATATTACTAGTTCTATTTATATATTTAGTTAAATTTGAATTATTAGGCACATGGGAAAGCGAGACTTTCATTCTTTTTGCTAGAGGCGTTAGAACAAAATAAAAGGGGGATGCAATGTTTTTTTGTGGGTGCATGGATTTAGGACATATAGTGTCCACATATGGTGAAAATTTAAACTTCATTACCGATTTTTATTTTGTGGGGTGAGGAGGGCATATGCACCCTTGGCTACAAAAACACGGCTTTGTGCCGCTGTGTTTTTGAACGAAGGAAATACATCACATATATGATAGGAAGCACACCTATCGCACACCCCACATATCTAGCTGCAACGGAGGTGGTGGAGCATTGCCAAAGTAGAAATTGTCGACGTTGTAGCCAGTGCAGTGACATTATCAGAAAAAGTAGTTGTGGTGCGGGTATTCTTATAAACGCACTGGTGATTCATAAATGCTATAAATACGTGAATCTAGCCTTCTTAGATGGTTAGCCTTTGATTGGACGAGGAATTTTTTTTATTAATATGGTTTTTTATGAAACTGAATCTTATAATAAATTTATAAAATTCCTACGTTCCAAACTATCCTCTTGCTTGTCTTCATATCTATAGTTGAGTCTCCATTTCTGGTCTTTCACCATAGCCTGGCACAACCATTTTTTTTTACAACATCTAGAACTTTGACTGATGATGTAAAAAAGACTATATATATGTTTTTTTATTTTCATAAATAAAAGGGGGAACATTTTCTAAAAAGAATAGCTTCTACGAGATTTCTTGCTTCCTCTCCATCTCCATGCGGTCAAAATTCGGAAGGAATTGGTTCAATCAAAGATGTGAGCATACCACGAAAAAAATAAAACAAATCTCTGATCGTGCAAGTAATAAGTGCACGGCCATCGCGACGTGACATTTATGGTTAAATTTTGCCCCTGCTCTTTGGTCACCCTGATCCATTGTTCAGTCGTCCATGTCAGGGCCGGATGCGCAGCTAGCTGATCTGATCGACGATTTTGTCCTCAGCAGCATGCAAGCAAGTGCAACCAACGAGACATCCATTTGCCAGTGGAGAACCCTAACCGCCAAAAAGCCGCGAGCGTGAAAAAAAAGGCGATCGAGCATATGATTCCGGCACACACGGCTTTTTTCAAAAGTTAAAAAACGACTCAAAATCCGAAAGCAAATTCTTTCGGGCGACCAAGTTGCGCATTTATGCTTACAGGGCTAGCCTGATTCGATCTTGTGTAGTCTTTCGTGGCCGAATCGAACTTTCCTGTTTCTTCTCACTTGCAGGACTGCTAGCAAATTTAATTAAATTCATAGCTAGCCCACTTCTTGTGCATATAAAATGTTGTATAATATAAACCTAACTATTTAATCGGCCACTTTATACGCATAAAAGGCTGGAATCTTTTCTCTGAGATTTTGAAACCAAGACAAGCCAATGCGTAAGTGACTGCTAGCTGCTCCACTCCAATGGGTTTAAACAGATGGTGGTGCTCTTACACATAACACCACTTCTAATTTTTATCCATTTTTCCTTCAAAAAAGCCGTCTTGTTGCATTGCTTTCGAGCTAATGATCACGGAATAAGGCTTTTGTTGAGGCAGGTATAAAAGGTACGATTTTTTGGATTGAGGCAAATATAACTAGCTAGCTTGTAGTAGTACCTAATTAAGTCTCCTATTCATCAGCTATGCCTACAATATATGATATATATATATCATCATGCCAGCCCATTCGCTTGCTCAAAGTACAAATTCATCATGATCCTGTCATTAGCTGATAAGCTCACAGCACGTATAATACTTGTAGAGGGCAATCATGCTTGATCCTGACGACTGAGCTTCAAGATATCTGAGGATCCAGGGCGAAAGATTCTTTTCTGTTGTTTTATCATCTCCCTTTAATTTTTCCTAAGCTCTATATACATAGTGGACCAAGGACCCAAGTCACCCAACACATATTGTTCTGTTCAACTCAATCCTATCTTTTCCTTTCTAAAAAAAACTCAAGCCTATCTTCGAAGTGTTATAGATATGCCGAAACTGCCCTGTTGCTACTTTGAATGTAATTATTTGGCATATATAGGGAGCCCATGCATATTTTGGTTAAAGAAAATACTCCCTTCAGTCACAAATAAATAACGTTATGGAGTCTCTACAGTACACTATTTAAATTTGATTACTAATTTTTGTGTAATATATACACGCAAAATATAGCAAATGCCTATTTTCATAAAATTTAATTCCTCCGTCCGAGAAAAGAAGACGTTATGGAATACGTGCTGGTCAAAGTTTCTCAATTTTAACTAGGAGCTGTTCGGCTAATGGTTTCTGTGGCTGATAAGCCTACTGGTGCTGATTTGTTGTGAGAGACAAACACTATACATTGACTGATAAGCCGGTTTATAGAAAATATGTGCAACATTTATATCTACAAATAAGTTTATTATGAAAGTATATTCAACGATTAATTATGTATTAAAAATATTCATACTCTTTTTATATATAATTGTTAAAGTTAAAAAAAGCTAACTTCTTAGGAGTGAGAACGTCTTCTATTCTGAGATAGGGAGTATTTTTTAAGACAAACTCCTCATATCACTCAAACATTCCAACTGCACAAGTAAAAGCAACCCGTACTCAAAGTTTGTACCGACTGATTTCATACAATTCCAAAACATCACTTCTATGTGACAAAAGTTGCAATCTTGTGATACTCGCCTATGGACAAAAGTTTATATTATTTATTAATATTAGCTAATATTAGCTAGTTTGGTCTAGCTAGTGAAATAATTTTTCGTTTATAATTCAGCTAATAATTAGCTAAACTATTAGCTACATAGGCCTGTTTATGCACGTAGAAAGCTGCTCATATCAGTCGTTACTACCTAGTTATATTCCATAGTGAGCCATTAACCAATTTGTATTGTCGCAAACAACCCCATACATCCCTTTGTGATCTTTTGTGGCAAGATGCAACTACGACCAACTCTGACCGATGTAACTCTGGCCAACTCGAGCAAGTGCAACTCCGACCAACTTCGGTCATTCGGTGTATGCAACTTTGGCTAACTCCAGCTATGCAGCCCCGATCAACTCTAACCAACTCGAGATTATGCGACTCTCGTTAACTCAAGCTGATGTAACTCCGACCTAGAGCCCGTTTGATTTGGGCTACTAAACTTTAGAAGCTACTAAATAGTTTAGTCACTTTTAGTCACTCCAGAGTTACTAGAGATAACTAAAACCCTTTTAGTCACATTTAGTCATAGTGTTTGGCAAAAAAATTACTAAAAAAACTAAAAGCTACTAAATTTAGGAGCTACTAGGTGAACCAAACAGACCCCTACTTGAGGTGCAACTTTAATTTGACCAACCGCCAAGGTGCCAACACTCGGCGTGGGCAAACTCGTGGTGGATGCACGCCGTAGACGGACATGTGGACGCTTCAACCATGTATGAGTTCGTGTTTTGTAGCCACAGAAGATATATCACTAAGGGCCTGTTTAGTTTCCCTCCAAAACGTCAAATTTTTCAAGATTCTTCGTCACATCGAATCTTTGGACGCATGCATGAAGCATTAAATATAAATAAAAAATAAAACTAATTACACAGTTTAGACGAAATCCACGAGACGAATCTTTTAAGCCTAATTAGACTATGATTGAACACTAATTGCCAAATAACAACGAAACGCTACAGTAGCGTTTTGCCAAAAAATTTGGCAACTAAACTGGGCCTAAGGAAAAATAACAGTTTGTACAACGAGTATGCTCAAAATACACTCTATTTAACGTTTAAGTCAACATGACGTGTGAGTCTCAACCTGGTTATATATAGTTAGCGTATGGGCGCTTTTAAATTAACATTGCTGAAACTGAGGTGAAATTCAGTGGAAATGTGCCTAGGTCTTTTGCAGTGTTTCCATATGCACACAAGCTAGCTTGGGGCTACGAGCCTGTTTAGTTGTACGCCAATGCATGCTATGTGGGTTGTGGCGCCGCCGCAGCCGAGACACACAAATAGAGAAACGCTAAAGGTTAACCGGTTGTTTTTCCGGTTGTGAGCAACCGTTTTTCTGGCCGTCCAATTTGGAAGAACAGAGGCGCAGTCATCGAAGATTTGGAAGAACAGAGGCCGCCTGTCGTAGCATCCATCTAGCCCCATCGCTGCGCTGCCGCCAGTGCCCAGCTGGTTGGCCCCAGCGCCGCGCCGCCGCTCTCCATAGCAATCATAGCTTCGCTGCGTTCCCATCCTTGTCCGCTTGTAAGATCAGATCCCATCTGGCTGTTCATACCCGCGTCTCACGCAGCCCAGCTGAGCTCGCACGCAGGCAGTGGTGGGGATAACCAGACAAGTCGGAAGGTCCACTCGTGGCCACGACTGGGAGAGCTCCGCGCTAGCCCCTTTGCTCGGTTCTTCTCTTCCTCTGAGATCATTTTTTTAAATTTGTGAACAATTTGACATATATTTCTTTGATATTTGGAATCCATAAAAATAATTTGTAAATGTTTCTAAAAAAATTGACATTATAGAAATAGAAGTTGTGTTATCCCCAAATTACACTGAAAAAATCATTGTAAATAAAGTAATAAGACGGTGTAAATGTAGCTATAAGACTGTGTAAGTGCATAGACAAAAATGTGGTTATTCGGAGGGGCTAAAACAATCAGTTGTTAGCTAGACAACCCAAAATTTTTGCAATTTGGTCCTTTTTTTTAAGAAAGTTTACGTTTGCCCGCCTGAGAGACGTAAACTCATCTTTAGACCCTGGGGGTTGGCGCCAGGACTCATGGCTCCGAGGTAACACGTCTCGGCGCCATAGATCTTGACTTCGAGGTGTCTGGCCGTGCACAGTAGAACATCCTAGGTGGCGTTGACGTGGCCGGTACCTCGGAGCCACAGATCTTGGCTCTGAGCTCGATGCCAAGATCTGTGGCTCCGACTTCGGAGTCGTGGATCTCGGCTCCGAACTCGGAGCCATGGATCCTGGCACCGAGCATGGATTCAAAACCCACGGCCAAGTTTTCCTTGCCAAGACTGCTTTTATTTCTTCCTAGTGGAGGGGTCTGCAACCACTCCTTGTCTTCCGGTTTGATCTCAGTGTCGATCTACTGCTCAAAACCACAGAGCGGTAGAGGGGTCTGCAACAAATGTAATTGTTACCAAACAAATAAATCTTGTAAGACTTCATTTGACACGAAATAATTATTACACAACATCAATTTCTCACCATCTTGTTAATGCCGCGTTGACGAAGTGTAGGCTCAGACGTAAAATTGGCACACATCCAATACCTCTGTCTATACGTGTCATCTTCATCAGACTTGGCTATCTTGCAAGGATCACCGCACCAGCACATGAGCACTGGAACACCACTAGGCAGAGGCAATGGGTCGAAGACATTTTCAGTCATCCGGATATAACTACAATTAAACCAAATTTGTTCTAAGAACCGAAAGCAATGAACGTTAAACCCTAAACCTATGATTTTTTCATTTGTTGCACATAAATGAAAACATAATATAACACGATGATAAGAGATTACCTTGACTTACTAGCTTTACCAGGCTTTGGCACCCTACCATTACATAATACAAAAAATAAAAAATCACTTCAAATATTAGGTAATAACGTATCTATGGTTGCAAAATAGACGTAATATATACCAAATCAATGCGTAAAAAATAATAAGAGGAGAAAAGATACCTTGCTCGCGAAGATGTATGAATCAGGTCAAATTCGTCGATTCAAGAGATTGGACGGGTTAAGGACAGGAAGAACCCGAGAGGCAAGAGGAAGAAATGAAAGCAGCCTCGGCAAGAAAAACTTGGCCGTGGGTTTTGGATCCATGCTCGGCGCCAGGATCCATGGCTCCGAGCTCGGAGCAGAGATCTATGGCTCCGAGGTCGGAGCCACAGATCTTGACGCTGAGCTTGGAGCCAAGATCTGTGGCTCCGAGCTACCGGCCACATCAACGCCACCTAGGATGCCCTGATGTGCACGGTCAGGCACCTCGGAGCCAAGATCTGTGGCGCCGAGACGTATTACCTTGGAGCCATGAGTCCTGGCACCTATCCCCAAGGTCAAAGATGAATTTACGTCTTTCAGAGGGCTAAACGTAAATTTTCTTTAAAAAAAGACTAAATTGTAAAAAATTGAGGCTAGACAGACCCACAAAATAGCCGCCATAGTCGTGTCGAGAGTTATTGAGTGCATAGAGATTGAAATTTTGTGGAATGCCACAGCTTACTCTCAAAGTAAGCGACCGTCTAACATTTGTGGCACCAGCATACATGTCGCGGTAAAATGAGACATGCAACCAAACACCTCCTACGTACCTCATTGCTGAAATTCACAAATCACCACTAGGCAACATTACATAAAGTTTACTTTCTAGCTAAACACCGGCTAGGCGGCTACACTCAGTCAAAACCGTTGGGTCCCGGTCCGAGTACAGTCCTTTAGCGCAAGCAGCTAGCATCTCCGGAGAAAATGCTGATTCGATTCAGAAATTGCGCCGAAGGGGCACTGCACGCACGGTCACAGCCGCGCATATCCCGGTGGTGGACTCGTGCGTGCAACGAGCAGCTTCGGTCCAGGGTGCGCACAAGCACAGGCACGACTGATATTTTTTTTGATTACTCAGTTCTGGTAGTATAAGTTATAGTATCTGCTAGATTTAGAATCTATAATACCCACAACACACGTCTATAAGACATTCACGACGACACGAGCTTCGCTAGCGACGGACGCACCTCACACACACACAACACACACAAACGAATTCAACTATTCTGGTGTTCGTGCGGTCCAGCCCAACTCTTGTTTTCGTCTCTTCTCATCCTCTCTGACTGACTTCACCTGTTGCTTTCTCTAGCTTGCTGATCCGAGGATCAACTTCACTTATTTTTCGCAGAAAAAAACAGAGGATCGAGTTCACTTACGTGTCACATATGCATGCATCATGCATGGCATCACCACTACACTTGCATTGTCGGGAAACCGGGAGAGAGGGGACGGGGTAGCGAAGATGTATGGCATAACTTGCTTCGATTTCCTTGTACAAGGAGAACCAACGCTTGGACCAAATGATCGTTTTTCCCTCGTAATTGAGCAACTAAAATACATGTACTAAGGCCAGCTAAAAAATGCGAGTAGCTAGTTTTTTTTTCTAGTAAAATTTGAATTTTTTGTTCGTTCGTTGTCCTCTATCCTTACACCCCCTACTACATCCATCTACACGAACTTTATATAACTACTACAATCAATCAATTTCTTGGCTTCAACCTGTTGTCATCTTCCTCTTATCTTTATTTTCTACTCCCTCCATCCAGAAAAGAATGCAATTCTCGCACAGTGTCATGGTTTTGTATCTTAAGTTCAATCAATTATAGTTAAAAAATATCAATATTTATGATATTAAATAAATATCATTAGATAATTATGAAATGTATTTTTATAATAAATTATTTTGGAGCCGTAAATGTGAATAATATTTGCTAGAAATTTGGTCAAACGTGAACTGCTTTTGTTGGCACGCAACACGTAATTGCATCATTTTCTGGACGGAGGGAGTACTTACTTATTTTCCGTGGGTTCGTAACTTCTATGTCGAGGCCGCATCAAGGTGCCCTTTAGGTTCCTCTTCGTACGCTCCATTCCTCAACAAAACGATTCCAAATTTCTCACAAATTATCTAGGTGCACCATTATGATATGAAAACCAATCTACAAGGTTAGTGTGCTAAATTTTTAGCCTTTGAAGGAGATGGCCTTTTTCTTTAACTTTACTTACAGATTTGTGTGTTTTTGTCGACATATGAAAATCAAGCTACTATTTATGTTTATAACTTTTTATTTGGAATTTAGCTATTTACTAATTACTAGAAAAATTACCCGTGCGTTGCAACGGGTTAATAAATAACATATACTAATTTTTATTGAACAAAAGATTTATGTGTAAAAGAAATATTTGTTTATGTCAAAGATCGAATTTTGTTTAGCGTGTGAACACCCATAGCAGTTGTGGTTCGTCTCCTCCACCTCGTCGACCTCTCCTCAAGCACCGCTACTATCACCTCTAGCTCGCCCATGCAGGGCACGTCGTCCTTCCTCCGTACCTTCTGAAGTGTGCACTCACACCGCGTCATTACGTTATTGTTTTCAGCGTAATGCGTGATGCAGGATAGGGTGAGGCGTGGTCGGAACGCCAGCACCACAACTAATCCACCGCTAACGAGCAGTGTCCCAGATAGAGCCTCATCGTGGGCGTTGGCCCCAATGGGATGCTTCACATATATTAGGACCACTGAGCTTGTAGAGATTGGAGCCCCAGTTGCAGAGCTTGGCTCTGCACCGTCGCTCCATGGCATCGCACTCCTTGAACACCACACGGTCGCCTCGCTGCCGTGGCCTTCGAGCCATGGAATCCTGATCTTCCTATCAATTCTTGTTTCTGATGCAGATGCAATGAGACACTTCTGCGAGGTGGCGGCAAGACCATAGGGCTGAGCCATGCATATGCCCAAGTTTTGTAAGCGGCTGATGTGGCATCATGCGGGCCACCTGTAGGAATATTAAGCCCGCTTGCATCACTATTTGCAGGGAGATAGACTTATCACTTGTGGTGGTGTGGGCTCGAGTGCTTTGTGCTCCTACGTTGTATTTCATTTGGATCGTTTTTTCATTTAAACTTTAACTCAGTCAATATGCGTCCATTGTATATGAAAATTTTACCATAGATTACACATCAATAGAAGATTTTGCTATGAAAATTTCACTGCAAAAGGACTAAGGAAACATCCTATATCAGCTTATGAAAGAAAACATAGATCAATAACTACATCAAATATTTTTATTATAGAGTGTAAACCTAGTCAAAAGGAGTTAAAAAATAGTTTTTATTTTTCTATTTCTATAAGATCCACATAATTTACAAGTTTGTTGTTTTACCGGAAAAAAGAAAAACAGAAAAAAGAAAAGGAGCAAGGCCACGGCTCGGCCCAGTCCACTAGTGCAAAAGGCCCACGAGACGGATTCCAGCCCACGAGCAAGAGACCCAACGTGGACTGAACTTTTACATCAGGAATCCCTGAGTTTCTCGAATTCAATTTAGATCCTTTCACCTTTTCTTTCCCTCTTGCACTTTTGCACCTGGTACCCTTCCTTCTCTGCTGTTTCTTTTTCTGATCCTCTTCCCCAAACCACAGAACCGCTCGATCTCAGGCCGACTAGTGCCGGCCGTGAACATATCGGACACGGATAGGCTGGACAAATTAAAAAAGTACCAGAAATTTTACCTCTTTATTATTAGATATAAATATAGATAACTTATATGGACTATTTATTTAGGCATTATTTCTTCTCAATTCATTTGGAGATCGAACCATATTAAGTTTCAATAGCATTTATTCAATTTTGTCTTCGGGAATTGTGTTACGTGGACTCTATTTAGTATTAGTATTTTTTCCGGACTCATATGAAAATTAAATTATTTTATTATTATTTTCAAGTTTACTATTCATTATTAATTATTGGTTCTCTATCTTTCTGATGTCCTGAGAAATAAAGATTTGCTGCAAAACTGAATAACAAAATCTAGGCAACGAATCTGCGAATCAACCAACATGTGTAAACTTGAAAACTAACAATAAGGACCTATATAGTGGTCCTGATTGGTAGTTTCTAAGTTTACATTTAATTGGTTTGTACCTGATACGTTGTCCAAAATCTAACAACTAAAAAACAAAAAAAGCAGCTTTTCCAGCCAAAAGAAAAAGTAGAAACTTCGACCGAAACAACGTACCTTGCCGTTCTATACGCAAAAGAATTTGACGAAACGAAGTGGATGGACCTCTTGTGAATTAGGCTAGCGTTTGTCCGACGGTTACATGGCCTGGACCCCTGGGCTGCATCCCCCAGCCCGGGCCGAAGCTCTGTCCCTTGTTGCTCCACGTGGGATGATATATTGCCTCCGTCACATTCTATCATTCTCTCGAGAAATTACACCCTTCATCATTAAATTAATCAATTTTTAGAGTAGTTAAGGTAAACTTTTTTATGTTTAAATGAATTTATATATATATTTATGAAACTAAATAAGTTTATTAAAAATTATTTAAGACAATTCTAAAAAATAATTTATTCAATAACCAAGGTAGTAGTGTTAGAGCATCTCCAAGAGATTTGGGGATAACTTGCTATTTCTATTTTTAGCTAACATGTAAGTAAGAAATATGGCCTTCAACCGACTAGCTAATGCCATTGCTATTCCAGTCAGAAGCCAAATTTAGCTAGCTGCTATGCCTTGCTATATTAGCGAATATGACACTGACAGCTAGTATCATGTTTGTGTTGCTCTAAAATTCTATTCTTTTCTCCTCCTTTTATAGAATATGGAGTGTGAGATATGTCTAGTCTGTTGGAGTATGCTGAATTATATAGAGAGAAATTTTATAGAGTGGGTAGCCAAATATAGATATAGAGTGTGGAATTTATAATGTCTATTGGAGCTGCTCTTATAAGAAGGTAACACGTACCCCTACAAAAGGTGTCTTAAAGAATGTAATAATCGCATTTTAGAAGTTGAATTCTAGGTAGGCAATTTTTGCGCGACAATTTTGAATTCTAGGAGGGAGTACGCCTTAACACGCGAAATAACGTTAAGATTGTTGTTTTTTTTTAGAAAATTCAAACGACGCCGAAGCGTTTTCTTTTGATTTTTTTTTTTTTTGAGAAGAAAGCGTTTTCTTTTGATGATGCGGCTAGAATGCCAAAACCCAAATGCTAGGCCCAATCGGAGCCTCCCATCAAAGCCCACGAACACCATGATGGCGTATGCGGAGCAAACCAGGCCGATTTTTCGGTGAGGCCGCGCCGCCGCGCGCCTATTCTTCAGGCCACCTACATGTCGCTTCCAAGTTCCATCCGGCCACGTTCTCATCGTTGTTTCAGCAGAACACACATAAACTATACTCAATTTCAAAGTTGTCATCCAATCACACGCGCAAACTCGTGACAAATCAGCCTACCGACATCACAATCGCAAACTTACAGGCGCGCACATCGCTCGTTTCCACTCCCATTTATGGCACACCACCTCGCTCGCCGACCAGCCGGCCATCGCCACAAGCCGTAGCCGTCGACGCGCGCACAGCTGCACCGCAACCTGCCATGGCGAGAGCAGGGGGTTTGTTCTGCCTCGTGTCGCCGGTCCGCGGCGAGCCCTCCGACCGCCGCAGCCGCCGGCGCAGCAGCGCCGCGTGCATATGCTGCGTTGGCCCTCACCACAAACCGTCGTCCGGCGCTCCCGACGCCGACCTGAGAGTGAGGCTGCCGCTCATCAGCTGCTGCAGCGGCGGGGACGTCCGCGGCCGCAGCAGCGGCGCCGCGCGCACGCCGCGCACCCCGAGGACGCCGTGCACGCCCACCGCCAGGCGCCTCTGCGGCGTGCGCTCACGCACGCCGCGCCGCGGGCAGGTCTGCTGCTTCCCCGTCGCGTCGGCAGGGCCGGGGCCCGCCGGCGTCGCGAGGACGCCGCGAACCCCTGCCACGCAGCAGCGCGCGTGCTGCGTCCGCGTCCCCGCGCAGCAGGGCCCGGGCAGCGCCAAGCTGGGCAGGCGGCGCCGCTGGTTCCGCTCCGCTCGCCAGGCGGGTGCGCAGACGACGCTGCACTTTCGGGGCGCCGGCCGCGACACCGCCCACGCTGGCAACAGCAACAACAAAAGCCTCACGGAGGCGGAGATGGCAGCGGCGGCTGCCGAGGAGGAGACGTGCTCCAACGACGAGTACGCGCTCCTCTGCAGAGAGGGATTCTCCCGGGAGGACGTGGCCGCGGTCACCATCCAGGCCTACTTCCGCGGCCACCTGGTGCGCATCGCGCCTAGTTACTGTTACATCACGGCCGGGCCCTCGCTTTGCTCCGGCGACGGCGTGTACTGTACTAAGAGCGGCTCGTGTTTGCATGCAGGCGCGGCGGGCGTTCAGGGCGCTCAAGAGCCTGGTGAGGATTCAGGCGGTGGCGCGGGGCGCGTTCGTGCGGCGGCAGGCGGAGGTGGCCATCCACTGCATGCAGGCGATGGCGCGGCTGCAGGCGCGCGTGCGCGCCCGGCGGATGCTGTCCGTGGCCAAACCCGAACTCCAGGAGGAGCAGCTCTTGCAGAGCTGACCGGAGGCTGCATGCTCGGTCGGCAACAAGAGTCCGAGATGATCCATTGCACGAATAAGGTACAGGCTGTTTGGAGTGTGCTGTTTGCGTGAGACATTTGCTCTTTCGATTGATGAACTTTGCCTGGGTCTCAAGTCTGTAGTGTCCCTGTAATTGGCCTTCATTTTCTTTTCTTTTTTGGCTGTAGCAATATGTCTTTGAGACTTTGACCGTGCAAATGTGTAACTGCTGCATTTTGTAACGTTGGTTTGAGACTTTTGATCATGGAAAACAGCAAGATCAAAATTCATACACATGAGTACATTTCACACGACACTGAAAGTTGAATTTCATTCAAAAGGGGGGTGGGGCCTACAATTTATTACACGACGAACAAAAAACACATGCTGTGGTGAATCAGCAAAAAGGCGGAATTGGACTCGTAGGCCCCTGCACCCGGGAATGGAACGGAACTTGAAAAGCAGCAGACACGTACGACGTATGAAAGCGACACGAACAGCTCAAGGAAGACGGCGGCGGCCGGCGGCGGCGCAGGTAGTTCATTCATCGCCGGGAAGGGACGGCGACGGCTAGAAGTGACTCTTCACGCCGTGGCCGTCGGTGGATCCCGGCAGGTGCTGCTGCTGCTGGCCGTTCTTGGCGCTGGCGTCGGTAGACGTGGACGGCGGGCGCTGCAGGCTCTTGACGTACTGCCAGGTGTCGCGGCTGGAGACGTCGTGCCACCACCTGCTGACGTTCTTGCGGGACTCGAACATGCGGCGGGAGCGCGGGTCGGAGACGAGGCGGTCGGCGTTGGGCAGGTGCGACAGGTCGGCGATGGTGAAGTTGTCGCCGGCCAGGTACTTGGCCTCCTCCAGCCGCTGCTCGTAGATGTTCAGCAGCTTCTCCAGGTCCTTCTTCCTCTGTTCGAACAGCTTCAGCATCTCCTCCTCCTTCTGCGGGCTCACCTGGCTCTGTTTCGCCGCCGGCTGCTGCGACCCGGCCACACCGCGCTTGCCGCTGGACGCGTCGGCGTTGCTGCCCACGGCGACGTCCCTGGCGTTGAACCCGCTGCCGTTGCCGTTGCCGTTGCCGTTGTTGTTATCGTTCTGCTGCCTGGGCAGGGTGGGCGGCAGGATGGCGAGGCTGTAGACCATCTCGGCGCTGGGCGAGTCGAAGCTCTGCGCCTCCGTCTGCAGCCACTGCTCGATGGACGCGCGCTCCAGAGCGCCCGTGCCGATCAGGTCCGGGTTGCCCTGCTTCGCGTACTTGTGGGAGATGTGGCGCAGGATCCCCCTCGAATCTGCAGCAAGGCAAGGTTCACCGGCCGGTGCATGTCAGCACCATTGCTGCACTACACGTCTACACCACGCATCCACCAAGCAGCAATGCGCTTACCGGAGAGGGTGAGGCTCTCGTCCTCGAAGGTGAGCGCCTCGCCGTGCGGCTGCAGCTTGAGGTACTGGGGCATGCGCTTGGTGCCGCGGTAGGCGTCGACGCGGATCAGCTGGAACTCCACCTCCTTCTCGAAGAGGCACATGAGCACGCGGGCGACCTCCGCCGAGGTGGGTGACCCGAAAACCTTCACGCTCGCCATCTCACTCACTCACTCACTCACTCACTGGGACTAGAACACTTCAGTCACTCAGAGCACACAGCTGAACTGAAGGGTGAAATGCAATGCAAGTGTGGCTGTGTGCTGCCATTGGATTGCTTGGGCGTGCTTATATAGTCGCCAAAGCGAGTAGCACAAAATGCCTTGCTTGGCCGGAGGTAAATCTAAAGATAGAAGACGAATCAAAGGGAAAGACAAAGGAGATAAAGAGCAAAGCGTTTGATGCCAGTTAAAGAGAAAGACAAGGCTCATCTCTGCTGGAAGATTGTCTTGTGTGGCATAAACATGAAGCCATTATGGCGACCACTGGATACCAGGGTAGGGTGTTCATCAAAGAACAGTACAAATGGATGCTTTAAAAAGAGCGAGAAATGATCAAGATCTGAAGATTTAACTATGTATATATCAGTAAAAGGGAGGAAAAAGAAGAGTGCAGAAAATAAGTACTAGGCTTGTAGCTGGTTCGGGTGTTTGATTTGTTCATAAATCATAAGTTGTTATATGCTAGGGCAAAGCAGGATTGTTATTTCTGTTCTACGCATCAAGCACAAATTAAACGGCAAAAGCTTCACTTTCAGTAATGCTACCATATGGGGCTAGTTTTATAACATGCTCAAATATGCCAAGTGCTAGAGCACATGCATGAAAATGAGTTCAGGTCGCATCGGAACAAAAATCATGACATGAGCTGCATAGTGCATAACTGCATACAGATCTCAGTAAGGTAAAATCAAAGCAAAAAGATATAATTTTTCTAAGATAGATTAATCATATCGAATCATATCTTTTTTACGGAATTAAATGAAGATAATTTTTATATAAAAATTATATATCTCAACAAGATCTATAACTTTCTAGTTTTGAGTTTTTTCATTTGAAGTCGCTAAGATGCTTAAAAAATTAATGACATATTTAGACCTAAGGGTATTTTCGACTTTTCACACCTACAATTTGACATCGTTAGAGCCCAATTTGACGGCAGTGGCATGAAGGGCAAAAAAAATTAGAGCAGTGGCGCTTAAGTCCGCCGAACTTTTTCAGAGAATCAGTTTCCGTAGAAAATCAGAATATGATAGAGCTCTACCAAACAGGCCAGTCTACACTAGATTCACCCTTTCAAGTGCATAAATATCACATCAAAGGATATGACAGACCTTATTGTTTATTTTTTAGGGTTAGCCCTTAGAGTTTGAGTGATTGGGTTATTGCGCCCTTGTAACCTTGGTGAGCTAAAGCACTTGAGTTATTTGTGACCTTTATACGGATCTCAACCCTTTGGGCGTGGTGTGGATGAGCGGCGCGACAACTTGGTATGTGGGATGATGAGACCTCTTCCTTGATCGAAAATATTTGACATGGACAACAACTTAGTGACCAGGAGAGTCATGTGCAAGTGGTGAGTCTTACTGGCTTACGGAACTTGTTCTGATTGGCGATGGGTTTTTGGCTTGCCCAACACCGTGACCAGGTAAGGCTTGGTGACCTGGAACATATCATTTGTGGAGCTCCAACGTGGACTAAGGATTGCCCAACACACTAGACGGGTTGCGCAAACCTTACTCCCATGAGCACCTCCGAAAGATTGTGCCGGCACATCTCGAGATTGACGAAGTTACCATAAGCGCATCGCTGTCGACGGGAACGTCGCCTACCACTGATCAAGTACAGCGCCGTTAAATTATAGAATAAATCCAAAAAAATACGAGCACTCGTATCAAGTCGAGAATTTAAACACGGGTGGGCAGGTTCCACCACAAGGAACCTAACCAATTGAGCTCACTATGATTCAAAATTTCTAATGTCCATGGATTAGGAATAGACACATCAATCTTTTTTTAATATGCAAGGAAGAGAGCTGTATACATATCATACTTATTGAAGTATGAACAGGTTGTTACACAACGTACATGTCATACCGAAACAAGTGCAAAACTCGAAAGAGTGGTTGTTTACACAAAAGCAGGCCGTTTCAGTTCATGTTGTCTCCAATATTTCCACCATTGTCACTGTACCGAAATTTTCTTTTCGGCATTGGTCACAATCCAATATCTTACAAGTAGAGAGGGTGTAAAATAAGTGGTCCTTGTGGTATTTCCAGTGTGATCTTGAGAAGCCAAATATAGTGCGAACGAGCGAAAAATGCCCGGACACATTTTTATTGAATTGACCAATATTGCAAAAGGAGTTGATGAATACATCACAATACAATACCCGGAAAAAAGATATACTGCTTATATATGCAGCGAAAGGAAGGCACGAGACACCGTATAGGCAGGCAGGCAGGCAGGCAGGCAGGCTTCACGTTATTTTAGCCCACAGGACGTACACGATACGACGAACTCGACAACCACATCACGGTATGAAGCCTGACGACGAAGCCGGCTGCCGGCGGCGCGAGGAACACGCCGCGCGGCGCATGCATGCAGAGAGAATGAACCACGACGGCGCCCGCCGACCGGCCGATCACTCGAAGGTGCCGGGGTGCTCCCTCTGCATCTTGATGACCTGCCTCCACGACTCGCGGGTGGAGATCTTGTCGTACCACCTGGCGACGTGCTTCCTGGCGGTGAAGAGCTTCCTGCCCCTGTCGGAGGAGTTGACGATGTAGTGGGAGTTGGGGAGGTGGGAGAGGTCGGCGAGGGTGAAGTCGTCGCCGGCGAGGTACTCGTTCTTGGAGAGGATGTCGTCGTAGACGGCCAGCATGTTGTGCAGCTTCTTCTCGTTCTCAGCGACGCGGGCCTCGTCGGGGCGCACGTCCTTGAGGTGCGGCGCGAACGCCAGATGGAACACCAGCTCCGAGCTCGGCGCGTCGAAGCTCTGCGCCTCCGCCTGCAGCCACTGCTCGATGGACGCCCGCTCCAACGACCCCGTCCCGTACAGCTTCTTGTACCCGTCGTCCGGGAACTGCGTGCACAGGTACCGGCAAATCGCCCTGGAATCTGCCATGCATATATGTGTACGTGTCAGGATCTGAATGCCATGCATTTCATTTCTTAGTTGTTCCGAGTTCTTACCAACGATTGTTTTGTCACCGTGCTTGAAAGTCGCCTGTCCAGTAGGATCCTGCAGAGCCACACCCACAGCAGCAGCTTATTAGGTTTTTCTAGCATCTAGTGATCGATCTGCAACTCCAAGAACTGAGAGAGAGAGAGAGAGAGAGAGAGAGAGAGAGAGAGAGAATTCGACAGGCCAAGACAAAGTTGGGTGATGATGACAATGAGATACATACCCTGAGCTTGATGAACTCGGGGAGCTTGTGCGACTTCTTGAAGGTGTCGGTGCGGACGAGCTCGAACTCGAGGTTCTTCTCGAAGAGGCAGGTCAGGACCCTCGCGACGTCGGTGGACGCCGGCTGTCCGAACACCTGCAGCCCTGCCGCCATTGCTTCTGATCGATGTGTTGGATTGGATGACAACCTGCTCTGCAGCTAGCGATCGAGAGCAATGTGCTGGATGACCGACCCCTGCTGCAGAGTCAGACACTGATGAGATGCCTGGATGAAGATGACGCCGACTATTTATGCAGGTGGATAATATGCTTGCCTTGCCGCCGAGGATTACAGCACGGCAGCGAAAAGAGAAAGCTCCTCGATCCGCCACAAAGGTAAAGAGCGTCAGGATTCTTGCTTGGATCGAGCAACCATGCATGCATGCACGCACGCACGCTGTCTCCGTCTCCAGGAAGCAAATTAAATTTAAAAGATTGCGCAGAAATGATAGATCACACAAGCTCGCCCATGCGTTCATGATGCATATATGCGATCCTTTAGCAACGGGGTGAGCAACACGAAAGATCCATCTATGGAGGTGTCGGAGGAATTGAATACTGCAAAGAAGGGATCGCCTACGTTGGATTTCGTACGGCGGAATTGGCGCCAAAGATGGAGCAGGTGGCTTATGTCGGGGTACAAGAATATAACTCGCCATGTAATGTTGGGCTTTATTTCATCAAAACTAAAGCTAGGTTCTGGATGCAATTTGCAGTGAGACACGGGACTAGGAATTCGATCGATCTGGTTTCGCCGGCCTAGAAACATTTTTTTTTTTTTTCCTTTCAGATGTACGTCGTCCAGGTGCCTTTGCGTGTTAACAGGTAAAGCAATATATCGGCAGCACAAAGATAAAGATGGTAGATCTGATCTAGTTGCAGTAACGATAATGTCCCAGAAACTTGATCCCCCCTATGCTGTTTTCATGTCAGTGCTAGCCGATCGTTCTATCGTTACTCCCTCCGAACTAAAATATAAGTGATCCAAATATGTTCTAAGTCAAACTATATTAAGTTTAACCAAATTTAAAGAAAAAAATATTAACATCTATTGCATCAAAGAGGTATATTAGAAACATACATTTCATAATGTATCCAACTAAGCTAATTTGAAGCTCTATGTATTTTTATTTTTTTTATATAAACTTGATCTAAGTTACTACAGTTTAACTTAAGACAAATTAATTAGATCCTTATATTTCACGATAGAGGGAGTACGTGTGATAATTCTGAGGATGCATGGCAACCAATTGCTTTCTTATTTCGGTGCATTTCGTTGTCTGTTCTGGAAACTTGTCCGCTGTACAAGTGCATATATTGTTTTTTTTATATTCGGTAAAGAAAGGGGGGATCCAACCTAGGAAGAACTAGGTGGTTGTTTTTTCATTAATCATTAAGAAGAGAAATAGACACCCAAACTCAGTAGGACTTGAACACTAGTAGAGAACAGACCTTTGATCCTCGACTAAAATGGGCTCTAGTTCCGGCATTTTTTACGCCCGGGACTAGAGATACCTTTAGTCTCGGTTGGTGGCTCCAACCGGGACTAAAGGTCCCTGCCCAATGGCTACTGCGCCAGGCAGAGGTGGCAGGGACCTTTAGTCCTTATTGGAGCCACCAACCGGGACTAAAGGTATACTTTTACTCCCGGTTGGTGGCTCCAACCGGGAGTAAAGATCTACTTCTGGGTCGTGGCTGCGCCCGGGGTTGGAAAGTTACCTTTAGTCCCGGTTGGATCCACCAACCGGGACTAAAGGTCCCCCTTTATATCCCGTCCGTCTCCTTCTTCCTCTCCGAGCCCGAGCTCAGCACATTTTGAAGCTCACTGCACTAGTGTTCTTGCTTCCTCCCTCCCTCCATTGTTCCTCCATCCATTCTTCGATTCCTCCGTCGATTCTTCAGTTGTAAAGGTTACCAATCTCATACTCTCATTTTTCACCATTGTCTTATCTCATTTTGTTCTATATATATATATATGGTTCTTTATTGTGGTTTTTTTTCATTTGTAAGCAATTTGAGCTCAAAATCACTTCAAGCTTGCATATTTACATGAAAGAAGGTTAAAGTAGCTAGTTGAACTTACGGACCGTGTTCATCTCGGCGAGCATGTTCCCTTCCTCGTAGAATCGGAGCTTTTCCTTGACCAAGTACGGTGCCGTCCGGTGGAGAAATACTCGCCGAGATGATCACGTAAGCAAGGTCAACTAGTACGGATGGTTATTTATTAAAACATGTTTTTGAGATATAGATAATTTTATAGTTTCTTAATTTTATTTGTTTATAAAATGAGAAATTTATAGTGTATTAAAAAATAAGTATAGAGAGTAGATGGCAACTACTTACAGGTCTTCGGCCTCTCATGGGTTTCCAAAGCGACTTAGGCCGAGCCTCCCTCTCATTCCATGCGGCAAGTGTCGTGATGAGACGAAGATTGTGATGGAGTACCGAGTGAAGAAGGAGGGTCTCAACAAGGATCGTATCTTCTACAAGTGTCCGGATCGCAATGTGAGTTATTTTATCGTATTTAATGATTATGGTTAGTTTATACCTATTTTCATGATGGTTGTGATTAAAGTTCTATTTTTTTGTTTTAATTTCAGTGGGATGGCAGTGGACGATGTTCAGGTTTCTACTGGGAGAAAGAGTATGTTGAACTCGTGCAAAAATATCTTGCACAACAGGCAGATACGGCGGCTAATGAGGCAGTGATCCAGCATAAGAAGCCCAAAGATGTTGCACAATCGGAGGATCTATCTGTTTTAGTTGAGATTGGTCCGAAATCCTTGTGCTCCTGAAATGTATTTTAGCTTTAGTTCTTTTAGTGGTAGTTGGGATTGTCTACATTGTAGCGATGCTTTCATAAATTTGTACCTTTTGTATAAATAATTAATTATGATCTAGGTTTTAATATGGTATTTATGTCATGTAATGCAGATGAGCCGGCATTGGATGTACAATGCTGATCGCCGCTCCCAAGAGTTCATTGACGGCGTGCATTCTTTGTTACGTGCGGCCGAGGCAAACAAACGCGATGGTTTCATATGCTGCCCATGTGCCATATGTAAGAATACGGTGGAATATCCTTGCTCAAGGACTCTTCATTCACACTTGTTCAAGTCGGATTTCATGCCAAACTATATTTGTTGAACGAAGCACGGAGAAACCGGCATTGTAATGGAAGAAGGTGAAGAAGAACAATAGGACGACAATGATATTATTCCCAATGGTGCGTGCTTCAATGATACTACAATGGGAGAAGCTGAAGAAGAGGTAGCCACAGAAGATGAGCCTGCTGATGATCTTTGTCAGGTCATTCGTGACGCACAAAGAGAATGTGAAAGTGAAAAGGAGAAGATCAAGTTCGAGCGGATGCTAGAAGATCACAACAAATTGTTGTACCCAACTTGTGATGCAGGGCAGAAAAAGTTGGGAACGACACTAGAATTGCTGCAATGGAAGGCAAAGAATGGTGTATCTGACAAGGGATTTGGAGAGTTACTAAAAATTCAAAAGAAGATGCTTCCAAAGGACAATGAATTGCCCGCCACTACCTACGAAGCAAAACAAGTTGTCTGTCCTATGGAGCTAGAAATCGAGAAGATACATGCATGTCCTAATGACTGCATCCTGTACCATGGCAAAGAGTATGAGAAATTGGATGCATGCCCGGTATGCCATGCATCGTGGTATAAGATCAGGTGAGATGACCCTGGTGATGTTGAGGGCGAACGTCCACGGAAGAAAATCCCTGCCAAGGTTATGTGGTATGCTCCTATAATACCACGCTTGAAACGCTTGTTCGTAAACAAAGAACATGCAAAATTGTTGCGATGGCACAAAGAAGACCGTAAGGTAGACAATATGTTGAGACACCTCACGATGGGTTCCAAAGTGAAAGCAATCGACGAGAATTTCCGGAGTTTGCAAATGACGCAAGAAACTTAAGGTTTGCTTTAAGTACGGATGGTATCAATCCTTTTGGAGAGCGAATAAGAGTCATAGCACTTGGCCTGTTACTCTAAGTATCTACAACATTCCTCCTTGGTTATGCATGAAGCGGAAGTTCATTATGATGCCTGTGCTCATCCAAGGCCCGAGCAACCGTGCAATGACATCGATGTGTACCGAGACCACTTATTGACGAACTTCTCATTTTGTGGAATAAAGAAGGTGTACGTGTGTGGGATGAGTACAAACAGAACACTTTGATCCGCGAGCATTGTTGTTCGTAATAATCAATGATTGGCCTGCGCTCTAAGTAATCTTTTCGTGACGATCAAACAAGGGATATAATGCATGCACACACCGCTTCGGGTGATATTAGAGGTGTATTCTTAAAAAATGTCGAAAGGTCATGTACCTTGGCCATTGTCGATTTCTTCCCGCAAATCACCCCGTAAAGAAAGAAAGGCAAGCATTTTAAAGGGAAGGCGGACCACCCCGACCAAGCCTCGCAACCGAACCGGTGAGGATGTACTCAATATGGTCAATGATGTGAAAGTCGTGTTTGGAAAAGGACATGGAAGCCAACTTGTTCAACAACGCTAACGGTCACGCACCCATGTGGAAGAAGTCCATATTTTAGGACCTACCCTATTGACAAGTCCTAGAGGTCCGCAACTCGATCGACGTGATGCACCGACGAAGAATCTTTGTGTGAACTCGCTAGGCTTCATGGGTGTGTATGGAAAGCCTAAGGACACATTTGAAGCACGACAGACCTCCACGTTGTTTGAGAGAGAGACAACCTTTGCATCCGTAGAGAAGATGATGATGGACGCCATTACTTACGCCCCCGCCACCTACACTCTAAGCAAAGAGAAGGAAATCATGTTTGAATGCTTAAACAACATCAAGGTACCATCTGGATTCTCCTCGAATATAAAGGGTATTATAAATGTGCCGTAGAAGAAAAATTCTATAACTTAAAGTCCCATGATCATCACGTTCTCATAACGCAATTATTTCCAGCTTGCATTAAGAGGAATTCTACCTCCAAATGTACGCCTAGCCACCGTGAAGCTATGTGCATTCCTCAATGCAATTTCTCAGAAGGCAATTGATCCAACTGATCTAGTAAACTACCAAGAATGATGTGGTTCAATGTCTCGTCAGCTTTGAGTTGGTGTTCCCTCCTTCCTTCTTTGATATCATGACACACCTCCTAGTTCACCTAGTCAAGGAGATTTTCATTCTCGGTCCTGTGTTCCTACACAACATGTTCCCCTTAGAGAGATTCATGGGAGTCCTGAAGAAATATGTTCACAACCGTGCTCGCCCAGAAGGAAGCATCGCCAAGGGCTATGGAATAGAAGAGGTCATTGAGTTCTGTGTTGACTTTATTCCCAACCTTGACTCGATTGGTGTTCCTAAATCGAGACATGAGGGGAGACTAAGCGGAAAGGGGACACTAGGAAGGAAAACATATATTGGTACGGATGATGATTATTTCAATAAAGCACACTACACAGTTCTATAGAACTCCTCTTTGGTAGATCCGTATATTGAGACACACAAGGATCTCTTACGATCCGAGTTTCCAGGGAAGACTGAAGCTTGGATTACGTGTAAGCACATGGAAACTTTCGGCGGTTGGTTACGAAAAAAATGTCAAGGTGATGAGAGCATCCATGAGCAACTGTATTTATTGGCTATGCAACCATCATGGCATATCATCACATACAAAGGGTACGAGATAAATGGGAACATATTCTACACAGTAGCCCAAGATAAAAGGAGTACCAACCAAAATAGTGGTGTCCGCATAGATGCCACAGACCCGAATGGGAATAAGCAGACATATTATGGACGCATAGATGAAATATGGGAACTAGAATATGCACCTACTTTGAAGATCCCATTGTTCAAGTGCCAATGGGTCAAGGTGATCAGAGGCGGGGTAACAGTAGACAACGAGTATGGAATGACAACAGTAGACCTTAGTAATATTGGGTACAAAGACGAACCATTCGTCATTGTCAAGGATGTGAATCAGGTGTTCTATGTCAATGATATGTCTACCAAACCAAAAAGAGAGAAAACGATAATGACTCAACCAAAGAGCCAAAGCGCCACATAGTTCTTTTAGGGAAAAGAGTCATCGTGGGAATTGAGGATAAGTCGGACATGTCAGAAGATTATGAAAATGATGACCGAATTTCGCCCTTCAAAGTGAACAAAGACCCTAGCATCTTGGTAAATGATGAGGACACACCATGATTACGACACGATCATAACCAAGGGACATACGTAAAGAAGAAGTTCACTGCTGTGCCCATTTGATGATATAGTGATTTAATGTAGTGTGTGTTTGAGATATTATGTAATAATTGTGAATTCAGATGTTTATTATGTCATGTTTCAAATTAAATCAATATTTGATTTGGTGGGATTTCTCTCTCAAAAAGGTAAATTAGGATATTGAGTGATGAAAAATTAAAATATTAACGTTAAAATGGTGTGAAAATAAATTTCCTGTCCAAAACCAAAAGTTTTAATAATTTTAATTAAACACTACATTTTTGTATTAACGAAATAATAAATATTAGTTACATTATGTTTTATAATTGTAACAAAAAATAAAAAAAGTTAGGTTATAGATTTTTCCTATGTGCAATAAAGAAAAAGAAAATCCATATTTTTAACAGAATAATTTTATGCCTTTTATTTAATTTACTATGTATTTAACAAGACTATTGCATTTCTATTAAAAAATTTGCTTAAAACACGCGGGAAACGAAACTACAGCCCACCTTTACTCACGGGTTGGAAGCCCACCCGGGAGTAAAGGTGGGCTGCAGTTTCATGGCCCGCCAAAAAAACCTTTACTCCCGGTGCTTATTATCAACCGGGAGTAAAGGTAAACCACTCCCGGTGCGTGTTACAAACCGGGAGTAAAGGTATACCTTTACTCCCAGTTGGTAACACGCACCGGGAGTAAAGGACGTTTACTCCTAGAGGGGGGATGGCACCGGGAGTAAAGGGGCGTGGCATATATATACCACTGCCATCTTCTTCCTTGCGTTCTTCGCCGATTCCTCTCCCCCTGCGCCCAAGCCACTCGGCCCGCCACACCGAGGACGTCGCCACCGCCTCGCGCGCATTCGCGGTCCCCACGCCACCCCGCGCGCCGATGACCTCATGGCGCCACTGCTGCCCGGCCGCCCCTGCCAGACGTGCGGCCACACCGGTACCATACGTACCCTCGCCGCGTTGACACGGCGTGACGACGAGGCCGCCAAGGTATACGCTGTGCTTCCTCTCCTCCATTCCCAAGGTATACGCTGCTTGCTCCGTTCCATCTCCAGGCTACACCGTGACCAACAGATCGATGATGAGGAGCACGATGTGCTTGCTCTGATCCGCCTTATTCCATCTCCATGCATGAAACACACTGTTTTAGGCAAGTTCACTCATGGCTCGATACAGTAGCTACTGAAACTTTGGTTGTCACTTTGGTTTTTATACGTACGTACGTCAACAAATGTGTGTATCGATCACAAACCCAAACATATACTTAACTAATTTTCATGGCACGTCGCACACGGCGTTCAGACGGACATTATTCTCTGTCGCGCTAACTATTATAAGAAAGAAAGCGCCAAAGGAACAGAAAAAAATTCCAGTGTATACGCGCCATCTATAAGCGCCATGTGTTTCTATGTATACGGCGGAGCACCGCCGTCCTCGTTCGCCCTAGGGTTTATACGTCGGAGCACCGCCGCCCTCGTTCGCCCTAGGGTTTAGGGTTTATACGACGGAGCACCGCCGCCCTCGTTCGCCCTAGGGTTTAGGGTTTATACGATGGAGCACCGCCGCCCTCGTTCACCCTAGGGTTTAGGCCGGTTCCGCTGCCCTCATTCGATCATTTTTGGCGTGTTGTTGTGAACCTCTTCGAGGGTTCCAATCATTGTAAACATTATTTGGAGTTGTTTACTCGACGAGTCAGGATGCAGTGCGATTTTGTTGTCACTTTGGTTTGCAGCAACGCCCCCCTTTTCTTTTAGGCGAGGCTCATCGTTTATTGTTCTCAGAAACTTGACGCATAACGATGCCCCCTTTCTTTCGTGTGAGGCTCGCTATTTTCTCGCTTAATAAAACCTAATGCGTGGCGCGACGCCTTTTTTTTTTCAAAGGGACCGCCGCCAAAACCTACTAGCTTCCCGATTCTTCTTTTTATCATACAAACCAACCTTCACCCATCAAAACCTACTCGTTTAGGGTTTAGGGTTTATACGGTGGAGCACCGCCGCCCTAGAATTGCGTTCGTGACCGAGGGGCAAGATTTAATAATGCATATTGTTCGTAGATTTTGCGCATGTAAGCAAAGATTTGACGTACTATATATTGGTTTTGTTTTTTGAAGCTAGATGGCCGACCCGAGAAACATGGATGAGGAGGAGTTGATGATGAATTTGATCAACACTGGCACTCAAGTTGCCGGCGATGATGGTGCTAAAAATAACATGCAAGAGGATGTAGATGACGGGAGTCAGTACTTAGCTCTTGAACAAAATGAGCAACAACATATTGGCCAAGTATATATTTTTTATTATTAGCTATATAATTATCATATGTCTTATGTGTGCTCATGACATTAAAAATAATGTTTATGTTTTGTAGCCTCCTGGATTGACATCAACAACTACAACGAAGAGTAAAAATGTTCGAGGTCCCAAAAAGCCATTGAGGGCCGCTTCATCATCTCGGAGTTCAATGTGGATACAAAGTAACCGGGGGCAAATAAAATGAAATTGCGCACCACTCGGTTTACCTTTGTACGAGACCAGCTCCCGATCGATGACCCGCGAATGGAAGAAGAAGACCAATGCTCCTCGGATCGCTTTTGTCTCCGATCATGACAAGACGTTAATTTGGAAAGATGTCTTGGTACATTTCACGCTCCAAACAGATGGTTATGATGATATAATAGATGATGACGAATTGAAGGAGCGAGTTAGGGATTGGGCAATGAAGAAGATGGCCACCCAGTTTTAGACTTGGAAGAAACACCTATACACGACGTATGTCAAGAAGAACATAGCACCAGATTTTACTGTCCCAGGCCCGATCTCAAAGCAGAGGCCCTATTGGGATGAGTTTGTACAGTACAAGACGTCGAAAGAGGGTGTGAGTCAGGTGATAAAGAACCAACGTAATGCCCAACAAAAGACATACCACCATAACTTGGGATCAGGTGGCTACCCGACTGCCATTAAGAAGTGGAACAAAATGAAAGCAGACCTTCTTGCCAAGGGTATCACACCCGAATCACTCGAGCGGGGAGAGCGTGCAAAGAATTGGTTTTTCGCTCATGGAGGAACACTGGACCAGGAGACAGGGAAGTGCGTTCATGGTGCAAGACTGTAAGAAGCAGCAGAAAGATTGTTTTATGCTCAGAGAGCTACTGCTATGATGGCGGGGAAACGGGTGGCTATGACCCGCCTCCGCGTCAGCAGAGACAAATTTGATTTTGGTTAAATTTAATTGGAACAAAAGAAAAAGAACAGGTATTGCAAGTCCATACTTCCATAATTTTTATATTTGCATAAAAATTATGTTAATTACATCTCCGAAGAGAACACCCCTGATTAAGAGTTCCAACATGAGTACATGAAAAATAAGATTACATCATATGGCTTCCTATTACAAACTACAAAAGAAAACAAAGTCTTCGGTCTTGTAGTCGTAGATAGATGAATGTGCATGCTTGGCATAGACTTGAACTTGATGCATGTCATTTTATTTAAATATGACACGAGTTCATTTGTCGAGGAGTAACATATATTCCTTATATGAATGGTTGATAGCGTGTTTAGCTTCTTAGCAGACCATGATATACATGTATTTAATTTATACACTATATGGTGCAACACCCATATATGTCGGCTAAGAGAAACTGATTTGTTTGAGTGATACACATTTCTTTGGTGCATTGTCTTGTATGTATGCACATAATTTACTTTGCAGACTAAATTTGACATAGTCTTTTTGGATCATTTAAGATCATGATTTAGCATGTTTTGATATGCATATTCATGGATGCACTCAGCATTTGGTGCAATATTTTATTTAGGCTAAGACAACATATTTTGACCTTGCTAAGGCTCAAAAGACATGTTGCAACGCCTAGCTCGACCGGGGAGCGTGTAATTAATTCATTTTATCAAGGTTAGCATACACACTCATGGTATGGAGTTTGGCCAGGGATTCGCATGCACGATGCTATATGATCCCATTTAATTTGGTTTGCCCTTTTTAACAACTTGTCTAAGCCTGAGCGTTCATGGATACAATCAAGCTAAGATGCAATATTTAATTTATCCATTATATGCATGGCACTTGGAAGGCCTACGCTGGGCATGGATAATGCGCCTGGAAATTATGATAAATATGACAATGCTTATTTGACTTAACTAAGTTTATATCGATGCTCATGACATTTTGGTTATTCTAACCCTGGTGCCGCAGCAAGTTAATTAGCATGGGCGATCGTGGTATAGAATTTGATATGATGAAATCAATTTATTTAAGTTTATTTATATGGTCTAGCCCTGATTTAAAATGGGGTAATTTCATCTAATGCATGATTAGACATATTTGATTCCCCGGCATGACCATGACATGGTGTGCAGGTTTTCTTATCTGCTTCCTAATTTTAATTAGGTCAAGACCATGGGAGTGGCTATTTGAGTTTATCATTGCATAGCCGTGTTGATTTTGATGCAACACTAATTGGCTTTGTCTATGTGGTATAGGCGGTTTGATCATGCCGCCGTTCATGCAAGACGGAGCAGTGGTGACATGCAATGAACCGACATGTTTTTATGCAAGCAAAGTATAATTTCTTTTGTTTTAATTATATACTTTTATTTACTTGCCGATTGCCTAAGTCGGTGTCTGTGGGTGAGTATACCGTAGACCTACAACGCGTCAGTTTTTTTTTTTTTGACCGAAATGCATTAATAACCGTAACCTATTCATTACGTGGAGAAGGCCAATATGAGTTTTGTTTATTTATTGATTAAGACGCCATTGACAAAGGTCATGACTGTGCAACATGCAAAGTATTGTTTGCGTGCATGTAGTTAGACCGTAAGGCAATGTTAATTTGCATATGATCTTTATTTTGTTTGCGCACATAGGACATGTAGATGCCAACCGGCTTTGCATGATAGCCGTGATTTGGCGGGGACTACTACACATTTTCATAGCCGCAATTTAGTTGAGTGCATGATTTGCTTTTTATCATGGTTGCCAAAGGCAATACATGCTGGTGTAATGCATGAGTACAGGGAGGCATGCGACGCTAAGTAAGTTAACTTTGTGCACAAGACACTAATTAACACGCTAGCGACGCTCAAGGCATATATGCATGGACTGAATATGCAGCACATTGTCAATGTCTTGTTTTTTTATATAATTTCGTTTGCACATATGATTGTTTCTTTGATTTGATAGAAACCCATGCATAATCTTTCTTCATGGCAGTAGCATGCAAGTTCTTTATTTTCTTTGATGCATGATAAGAACGGGCCGGCGTTGCCGTGGCCAAAACACATGTAGATTTGTTTAGATATGGAGCCGATTCGCGTCCATATCAAATTTACCATGAACCGGGTGGAGCTAAAGCGCGTCCACCAATTTTGTACCATGAATCTTTAACCGGATTGGAGCCAAGATCGCATCCAACCGAATTTTCACCATGAACATAACCGGGGTGGAGCCAAAGCGCGTCCGACCAAATTTTCAACCATGGGATGGAGCCAAAACGCATCCAAACCTGTATTTCACCGAGGCATATTTGCTGCCTTTTTACACCTTCACCGGAGCATATCGCCCATGCGCAAAGCGCGGATCGTGGCACCGCTTGTTGCCGACCTTTTACCGGGCTTGCGTTTTGTGCGCATAGCGCAGCCATCACCATTTCTTTTACCTTTTACCGGTAAGACCTCGTACCGCCGCCCATCCGCAATGACATAGGCCACCAGATACCGGGGCACGACAAGTTGCCGGTGAAGATTTGGTTGCCGCCGAAAGCACCGTGGAAGTCGTGAAGATGGAGAGAGAGGAAGCAAATCGAGATGAACACCATGATCGCCTCTCACCTTCCCCAAACTCCAACTGTGCAGAACGGCGTCAGAGGGCTTCGGCCTTTGGTGATGCGGCATAGAGGCAGCCAGAGGCACCGTGATCGAGAGCGGGTGTATGTGTGTATGTGGGCAGCAGACTGGCGGCACTATGGATCGAGAGCCGGGTGTATGTGTGTATGTGGCAGCAGCTCGGCGGCACTATGGATCGAGAGCCGGGGTTCGAACTCTTGCAAAGAGCTCCTGCTATTTATAGAGCAAGTGGCAAGGCGGTTTCTCTGCTTTGAAGTCACGCCCAGTGTCTAAAGCGGCGGGAGTGGTTGCCAGGGACTACTTAGGCGCTCTTGAGTTTGATTTCAATTTGCTAGTCCCTTGATCAAGCGGTGACATTTTTTAAATCAACAGAGCGCCATGGTCCGTGGAGGTTGCATGACTCGGTCTCGCGGTAGTTATTTGGAGACGTGGCCATCCTTTGACTATGTTTGAATATGCCAAGCACGCACAACAGTTTCTTCCTTGCACGGCAACCGTATTTGGACCAGCTTGTTTATTCTTTAACTGAAGTGATCAAGGAGAACATGAAATAGCTTATTTCTGGCAAGCGTGCACGCGTCGTGCTATACGCTTCTTGTGTATGTACATACACACACATACGTACTTGCATGGTCTCTTTTTTTAATCCATGCGTATGGAAGCGTGTATGTATTTACTACCCAACGCTTTTAATATGACTTGTAATAGCCGTGCTTTTGTCACTATACTTTGCCAAGGTATAGTCATGCTCATGCATATATGCGTATATGTCCTCATTTCTTTATTCTAGCTTTCTTTTCTTCTTCTTAATTTTCCACTAATCACCACATCATGTTTTGACATTGAAGATGATTGATTATTTTAGTTAATCAACAAAGTATTTTATTTTCATATGTGCTCTTCTTGATGATTTGCCACCGCCATGTATTCACATGAGTACATGGTATTTGATTTACACAAATGAAATACACGAGCACACACCTTTGCTTGTCGTGCGCTCTTGGATGCAATCGACTTTCATAGCCAATATTATTTCTCTTATTATGGAATTAGGCCCTATATATATAAATGATATATATATATCATTTATATTTATTTAAAGCAAATATTGCACATAATATAAATGAGCCAAAAATCGTGTCAACAGATGCCCCCTCGAGGTCTGGATGCGGAAATTTTCTTTTGTTGACGGATCCGGAGCTCGAAACTTTTTTTTTATGATCTCGTTTTTTTTAAAACATGTTTTAGGGCACTTGATTCACACGGAGATTTGCGCATATAAATGATACTTATCAAGCAATGACGTATAGTCTCACATTTGATTGATCTTTATATCACTCTTGGAGGACATAATATTTTAAATGTTCGTTCCATGGTGGCAGTTTAAATTTAAGAACTTTGTATTTTTTTTTGCATTCAGTTTAAACTCATGATGCATCGAAGATGCATTGGGGGCATTTGTTTATTTTCATGCCAACAGTTTAGGCTCATGTCGCAATGGAGCATGCTTTTTTTTAGCTTCAGTTCATGCTCATGAAGCTATGAAACATTTCTTCTCTTTTTTTTTCTTGCTTACAGTTCAGGCTCATGAAGGAGCACGCTTTTTTTTGTGCTAACAGGTTAGGCTCATGTAGCAGTGGAGCTTCATTTTTTGTTGTTTCAGTTTAAACCCGTGAAGGAATGGAGCCTTGTAATTTTTTTTATTCTTGATGCTATAGTTTAAACTTATGAAGCGATGGAACATTTTTTTCTTTACAGTTTAGGCTCATGAAGGAGCATTTTTTGTGTGTGTGCTAACAGTTATAGCAGTAGAACTTCATTTTTTTGTTTTAGTTTAAACTCGTGAAGGAATGGAGCCTTGTAATTTTTTTATTCTTGATGCTACAGTTTAAGCTCATGAAGCGATGGAGCATTAGTGTTTTTTTATGCTACAGTTTAAGCTCATGAAGTGATGAAGCATTGGTTTTTTTTTACGCTATGGTTTAAACTCATGAAACGATGGAGCATTTGTTTTCTTTACAGTTTAGGCTCATGAAGGAGCATTTTTTTTGTGCTAACAGTTTAGGCTCTTCTAGCAATGGAGCGTTATGAATCTTTTTTTTATATACTTTAGCTTCAGTTTAGGCTCGTGAAGCTATGGAGCGTATGTCTTCTTTACAGTTTAGGCTCATGAAGGAGCGTTATGAATCTTTTTTTTTATTTCAGCTTCAGTTTAGGCTCGTGAAGCTATGGAGCATATGTCTTCTTTACAGTTTAGGCTCATGAAGGAGCGTTTTTTTTTGTGCTAACAGTTTAGGCTCTTGTAGCAATGGAGCATTATGAATCTTTTTTTTTTTACTTCACTTGATTTAGGCTCGTGAAGCTATAGAGCGTCACGTCTTCTTTACGATTTAGGCTCATGAAGGAGCGTTTTTTTTGGTGCTAACAGTTTAGGCTCTTGTAGCAATGGAGCGTAATATGCATATTTCCTCACGCATAGTAACGCTTTAGAAATTTTCCATTTACTGGCGGTGGGCAATACTCGCCATCTGGGGATATGATTCTATAAGCGCCACTAGAGTAGACATCCTTCACAATATAAGGACCTTCCTATTTAGGCTCGAATTTGCTTTGCATTCGATGAGTAATATTCATAGGCCGAATGACCGCTAGAACCAAATCCCTTCTTTGAACGACCTCCTCCTCCTTACGCTTGTCAAAAGCTCGGGACATTCTAGCTTGGTATGCCTCCAAGTTTTGCAATGCACGAAGACGTTTTTCTTCGAGGATGTCTAGTTCCCTTAGGCGTAATTTTGCCGATTCATCTTCATTGAGTTCTTCTTGGATAGCAACTCTTAAGGAGGCAATTTGCACCTCTAGTGGCGGGACCCGCCTCTCCTCCATACACAAGTGAGTAAGGAGTCATTTTCACGCCCGAGTCGTGGTCCTATATGCCCATAAGGATTCGAGTAACTTTTCATGCCAAAGTGTCTCTTATTTTGTGAGACCATCTTTTAAGCAACTTGCATAGCACTTTATTGAATGCTTCGCTTGACCATTAGCGGCGGATTATAACATGTGGAGAAGTGATGCTTAATTTTGAATTTAGCACACATCTTCTCTATTTGTCTATTTTAAAAGACGTGCCATTATCGATATCATTCGGGCCGAAAAACCCAAATCGATATATAAGATTGGTTCTTATAAAGTTTTCAACATTTTCCGCTTTGACTTCTTTTAGTGCTACAACTTCGCCCACTTAGAGAAGTAATCATTCTATGCAAGAATGAATTTGTGTCCCTTGGAAGACGGGGGATTTATTGGCCCAACTACATCAATTCCCCACATTTCAAAGGGCCAAGACATATTAGTCGGATGTAATGGTTCATGGGGTTGATGTATGAAATTACCATGTATTTGGCATTCATGGCATTTCTTCATAAATTTCATAGAATCATCAAACATTGTAGGCCAATAATAACCCAAATGTCTTAGTTGGTAGTGTAGCTTGGGTCCAGATTGGTGTGCGCCACACCGGAGTGAACTTCATTTAAAGCTTTGATTACCTCGTTGCACGCAAGGCGTCAAGTAAAATGCCATCGCATGAACGCCGATAGAGCGTGTCGCTTATACATGTATAATTCAAAGATCTCTTTCAATCCTAGACCTTTCACTAGAATCTAGGGGCAAATATCCATGAAGGAGATAATCGAGAAAAGGTGTTCTCCAATCACCCATCTCAATTTCAGACGTATCTATAGTCATGGCTGAAGTAGATGGTATGTATTCTTCCTCGAGTAGTATGGGGAGGACTCTTCGTTCCTCTACGTGAACATCCACGGTTTGATATGGATTTAGTGACATGCCGGGCAGCTTAAGCTTGCCAATGCATCTGCTTTCTCATTTTGGCTTCTCATAACATGCTGAATTTTTAGATCAACAAACATAGCCATTAGTTATTTTGCCTTCCAAAAATATGGCAAAAGCCCTTGCTTTTTTACCGCATATGTTCCCAACAATTGGTTAATTATTAATTGGGAGTCTCCATATACATAGAGTGTGTTTAAACCCATATTGTGAGCCATTTCAAGCCCAATAATTAGAGCCTCATATTCAAAGAAGATTATTTGAAACCGCTGAAGTTAATGTGAAGGACTATGGAAGTATTGCTTCGTCCGTGTGACAAACACGACCCTCTACTTCGCTCCCGATTTCCGGCAAGCACCATCAAAATACATTTGCCATGTAGGCTTAGACACCGTAGTGGTGAAGACTACCTCATCCGCAGATCATCATCAATGGGAAAGTCATCAGTATGGGATGTGCGGCTAGAAAATTAGCCAAAGCTTGACCTTTAATAGCTTTTTGAGGCACGAACACAATATCAAATTGTGAAAGGAACATTGCCCACTTAGCCAATCTACCGATAATGTCATTTTATTTAAGATATGTCGAGTGGATCAGCTCTCGAGACAAGATGTATTGTATGTTCTAGCATGTAATGGCTGCTTTTGTGCCGCAAATACAAGTGCCGCATATTTTTTCTATATCCGGTAATTGCACTCGCCCCTATAGGGTACGGCTTAAATAATATAGGGAGACTTCTTTCCCTGCATCATTGGTTTGTGCCAAAAGAGCGCTTAATAAAGTCGGCATGGTCGCCAGATAGAGGATTAATGGTCGCCTTTAATTGGCGCCGCCTAGGACAGAGGATTTGTTAAATATTTTTTATGTCCTCGAATGCATTTTGACATGCTTGATCCCATTGAAACGGGACTCCTTTCTTCATGAGTCGGGAAAAAGGTTTGCACCTCCCTTGACAGTTTGAGATGAACCTTCTAATGTATGCTAAATGGTCTTGGAGGCTCTTTAATTCATGCAAGTTTGTTGGTCGAGGCATGTCGACAATTGTCTTTATTTTAGTAGGGTCAATTTCAATTCCACGCTTGGTGACTATGAAACCAAGGAATTTTCCCCAAGATACTCAAGGCGCACTTCATAGGATTCATCTTTAATTTATGTTTTCTAAGGCGGTCAAACACCATTTCCAAATGTTTTAAGTGATCTTTCTCGTGCTTAGATTTTACAACGATATCATCTATATAGCACTCAACGATTTCATACAACAACCCATCAAGGACAATGGTCATTGCACGTTGATACGTGGCGCTGCATTTTTAATCCGAAGGGCATCACTTTATAACAATATATGCCCTTGGGTGTACGGAATGTCATCAACTCTTCATCTTCTAGTGACATTTTTATTTGGTTGTAACCAGAGAAACCATCCATGAAGGAGAATATTTCATATCCCATAGTGGCATCAATAAGGATTTTAGAGATTGGAATTGAAACTCATCTTTTGGACAGGCTTTATTTAAATCTCTAAAATACACACATACACGGATCTCCGCCCATTTTTCTTTTTCGTGGGCACGATACTAGACACCCATTTGGGGTATTTCACTTCTCGAATAAATCCAAAGAGACTATGAGTTTATCAACTTCAGCTTCTATTTGTGGGAGAAGTTACGGGACGATATCTTCTTTGTCCTTGCTTCACCGGAGGAACATCTTTTCGAACGGCCAATTTATGCACGACCACTTGTTGGGTCTAGACCTGCATTTCTTCATAAGACCAAGCAAAGACATCTCTATTTGTAGAAAGAAATTTATGGTATTCTTCCTTACTTTCTTTAGATAGATATTTACTAATGAAGATTGGCCGAGGATCGTCGTCTGCGTGCCGATATTAATTTCTTCCAACTCATCAACAGCTTGGTTGATTTCCATCTTCCATTTGTGGAGATGCTTCTATAGCATCAAGAGGTTCAAAGAGAGGTCATATTAACTTCATAGCCTAACCCATATTTCTCTTCTTTTAATGCTTGATCTTGGTGCAAGGCTTCAAGTGAGCCCTGAGACATCAACTTTTCAAATGGTGCGAGCTGCCCCTACCATCGCATAAAAAGAAGGACCGGTAGAAATATCATAGCCCATCTCTGTTGCATAATATAAAGAACTTTGTTGTCATATAAAGAGATGGGTAATGTTTTATCATCTTTATTTAACAAAGTGACCAGTGTAACCAATTTACTCTTATTATCCCTTTCAATTTGGGCTTGTTTTATTTTATTTTGCACCAAAGGAGGTAAAGGAGTTGGAAATGAAATACCTCTATTTTGAGAGGGTTTACTTATGATGCTGAAATATCGGATCGCCTTCCTTCCTTTGATTGCTTGGTATGTATTGGTATATCTTTTGGTGGATGAAGACTTGACATCTTCTATCTTTGGGATATTTTGTTCCAACGGCAATGATGATTTTGGTTTTGAGACTTTATCAATAGGCTCAAAATAAAACTTTTGCATCAAAGATAAAAGGATTCTCGCTATAGTGAATGGTTTTTATCGCCAAAAATCCTTATTACGCCTCCCTCAAGGATCTTTATACTTGATGCATTGATGGAGAGTAGATGGAACAACTCCATTTTCATGCAGCCATGGGCGAATCGATAAGAACATTATATGAGGTAGCCGCATCAATGACATGGAAGTATACATATGTCATAAGATTTTCAAACTTTAGAACCGAGATATGGTACCCAATGCTTCTTGACCAGCTTGGTTAAAGCCATGAATGACAACATTTGAGCGACATAGGTCTCCTTTAGAATACCCAATCTTTTTAAGAGTGCGCAAGGGTAACAAGTTTATGGTTGAACCACCATCAATCATTATGCGATTAATGGGGAGATCATCAATCTCACTTGAACATAAGAAGGGGTCTGTATGCTTTTTATTTCCTAACAACAGATCCTCATCATTGAACGTAATACTTTGAGTTTGGGATAACTTTACTTCGCTTGTGAAACCTCAACCCTATAATCTTCGTGGAAGGAAAGTGCAAGAATAAATGCATTTCGCAAATCGGAAGAGAGACACAAGGCATCATACACGTAAAAGCATAGCCGGTATTTTCTTCAAGTGCGAGATTACATCATACTTGGACCGACACATTAGGAGTATGGTCAATGATCATTCGGAGTTACATTTGGGGATTTCTTTGTTGAGGAGATGGCCTAGGTAGTTGACGGCCTGATCTAAGTCGAACTTCAAAGAACTTCGTGCCTCTTCTTCGTGGAAGTGAAGAGACTCCTCATCATCCTCAAAAACTCCGATGGGGAAAGCAAGATATTCTTCTTGAGGGGTTGTCCTCGCTTTCTTTATATTTTGGTAGAAGCTGGGCCTTCGCCTTTTTCCATCATTCGTCGGAGAGCAAATCGTCTTGAGAGTTGCTGTCGACGCTCTCCTGATCTTTGGGAGCCTGATGGTCCACATTTTGGGGTGTGGATCCACCGAAGGAAAGCCTTGCTTTCATGCTGGCGCTTAGCTTGCTGTTGTGGATGCCCTGAGAAAGACATATTAACATGCTCAGGTTTTGATATCATATATCGATCATAAGTTGGCCGCATTTTTGGAGTTGCACAACTCACCGGATCACTTTGAAAAGTGGCGACATTTGATGTAGCCGTTTTCTTTCCATTTGTCATGCTTTTGAGTAGATCAGCATCTATGGTGCCTTCATCTATGAGCTTTTGTATCATGTTTTTTACCACAAAACAATCTTTGAGCGTATGACCCAAGATGCGATGAAAGTGACAGAAATTTGGCTCATTGAATTTAGAAGCTTCTTCCGGCCTTTTCGGTTTGGGGAGCTCGATGAGTTTCAACTCCCGTAGGCCCATGAAGAGATCCTCCACTTCTTCGTCGGGGAAAGAGTACTTCGATTTTGTCGCCGCTAAGAGTTGGCCTTCTAGGAGCTAGTGCACCACCTTTGCTTGGTAATCTTGTGGCGGTGCCCCAGGTTTTGGAACTTTTGAGGACCCACCGTTGTCTCCATGGCCCTGAATTTGCTTGACTTAGAAGGTGTGGGCTTATCCCGTGGATTGTTTTTATCCAATGGCGCTTGTTGAACGCCCTCGGCGATTTGTGACATGTGATGCATATAATTCTCTATGTCTGTGGCCTTTGAGGACAACTCTTCGAAAGTTATTGGCCTTACACCCTGCAGGAATGGCCATGTCCGCCTCAAGTTATTCATACACATACTGAACCGCTTCGTTTCGGTGATTGGTCATGGGCGTGGAGGCTTAAATTCCTCCACTGCTGATGAAATCCGCACTTTCTCTCATTTGGCCTTTGTAAGGTTTGAGTCACCTCGATTATTCCCACCGCTCTTTGAGTGCTATAAAAGCGCTCTAGGAAGGCGTCCCGCATTTGTTCCCATGTACGGATGGAGCCAAAAAGCCAACTTGCTATACCATGTGAAAGCTGGACTGATAATGTTTGTACAAATTGACGGAGGAGAAGAGCTCCATTGTGGGTCAGATCTTGACATGCAAAGAGGAAATGGGCCACATGTTCATGTGGCGATCCGGTCCCATTAAATTTACTAAATTGCGGTTGGCGATAGTTGTTCGAAATGGTACCATGTCCACCTCCGCGATATGGTTTCATATACCCCGGACGCATGGAATAATGCGTTTGCATATATTGAGCCTTTTACGCCTTCCGAAATCATCCTTTGTATGGCTTCGAGTGTGATTTCGTGTTGGTGATGGGGACCATTATGACCGGTCAAGTGTTCACATCATTTGTATGCGATTTACGGTGTTAGCCACCGCTTTCATGAGCGCCGCCAACTCTTCTTCTTTTACATTGTAAAGGCAGCCATCATTTGTTCATCTGCTTCTTCAGCGGATTGACCTTGATTTGTGGCAAGCACTTGTTCAAGACCGCTAGGCTCACTCTCACTATAACGAAGATGGTGAGCCATTCCCGCTTGAGGCTTGTGGATCTTCACCATTTAATGGGTTTAGATCAGCCGAGCTCTCGCAGTGTCCAATAATTCATTTTCAAAGTTAGAATGATCATCAAATATGGGGTTATAAGACCCTACATAGATCATATTATTTCTTGAATTACCGTGAGCTTGTTAAGCTTGAGTCACCGGACGATGACCCACCGGAATTTGTTTATGAGGCTTCTTTCTTTTGAAGTGTGCGAAGCGGAGGAAGTATCACTCGTGTTGCGTGCTTTTTCCTCAACACTCACCCCATTGAAGAGAATACTTCAAAACGGTTGCTCGTGGCTCTTTTATGAGGAGGCCGATAAGCTAGTGTGGTTGTATTTTCCACTTTTGGAGTAGCCGCTTTTATTTCTCCTCGGGTGCCACCAAAGATGGCTTGATGACGCATTCCCTCGCACCCAACTAGACGTAGAGTTAGTTGGTATCGCCATCTCCCTTTGCCTTAAGCTGGCACGCCTTGCACGTACATTGGCAAACTGCTTTTGCATATCTCCTCGCTTGAATTCTTTTTATGAACTCTTGATGCTCGGGTAGTTTGGCCAAAATTTCGGCGCGTCGCATGATTTCACCCTCAATATTATCTGGAGGATGTGGATGCTCCAGGCAACAAGCTCCTTAGGTCCTGGCATATGGTCCTTTCAATGGAAGCTTGAAAAGCTTGCCTCGTAGCATTTTGGATCCTACGATATTCCCTGCTTTGTTGAGCCAAAATTGAATCACAAACATAAGCACGCCAGCATTAGTCATAGAGTCAATTGCATTGTTGAAGTTGGCCCATGCTTGAAGGATTTTTTATGCGTTCATTGACGACGGTGTCGCTTTGGAGACACAGAATCTTGTACAGAAGGCCATGACGGCGCCACCTCTGATGATATAGGATCAGAGAGTGTCGCAGCTGGATCAACATGTCCCCTCTTTATATCATTGAGGGAGAGGTGAATCCTTTGCCACCGAAGCTCACGCTTGGGCGATCATCATTTGGATTATAGATCAACGTGGGAATAAACTCGAGCTTCACCCGTTGGCTTTTTGTAGATGACTCACTTTCATTGGGCGACATACTATATTCTATCGCCAAGGCCTTTCCTTTGTTGGAATGATGCGGGTGATCCATCTCTCCTACCGCTACAACCCTTTCTTTATTGCGTGGCTACGGACGTTGAGGTTGATCCTCATGACACTATCCCCCTATTCGGAGGTGGGAAAGCTATTGTCGATGTATTCTTTGTCGAAGGTGCCCCAAGTATGCTTGGGGTAGGTTTGGAGGAACCAGCCCCAACTTATCATGAGTAATTGAAGGTGGCATTTCCCCCTTGTCTTTGGAGTCGATGAAGAGGACATCATTGGTGGCGTCGACTTGGTTGGTGATGCCCTTTTGGCACAGATAGGCCACTCCCCAAGCGTAGTGGGGTGGAACTTTGGCGCCATCTTGGAACTAGGGGACTTGGTGCTCTTGGGCTTGGATGAGCTAGGAGCAACCACATTGGAGGATGTGGCCTTGCGCACATTGGTAGCACGCTCATTGAGGCCATCATCCTTGCTTTGGCAAAGAACTCTTCTTGCCCGCCGCTTTGCGACTTTGGACATGACAGGTGAACCCTTCCTCACCCTTGGAATTGACCTCTTGGTCATGAGCAACTACATGGCGACGCAATGTAGTGTGTCAAAGTGAACCCGCACTATTGGAAGCTTGAACAGACCCATGGGAACATCGACCCAGAGGGAACCAATGCGGATCGTGATGAAGTCTTGAACACGTCCCTACATACCTTCATAGAAGAAAACCATATATGAGTTTTCTTGAATGCAAATATGAATGCGCATATAATTTCATTTGACAATTTAGGTCAAAGCCGTATGATGCAACCATGTTGGAACTCAAAGAGGAGGGGAAAGTAGGTCCCACCGGGCAAGCGCATGTAATCTGATGGCGGGGAAACGGTGGCTATGACCCGCCTCCGTGTCAGCAGAGACAAATTTGATTTTGGTTAAATTTAATTGGAACAAAAGAAAAAGAACAGGTATTGCAAGTCCATACTTCCATAATTTTTATATTTGCATAAAAATTATGTTAATTACATCTCCGAAGAGAACACCCCTGATTAAGAGTTCCAACATGAGTACATGAAAAATAAGATTACATCATATGGCTTCCTATTACAAACTACAAAAGAAAACAAAGTCTTCGGTCTTGTAGTCGTAGATAGATGAATGTGCATGCTTGGCATAGACTTGAACTTGATGCATGTCATTTTATTTAAATATGACACGAGTTCATTTGTCGAGGAGTAACATATATTCCTTATATGAATGGTTGATAGCGTGTTTAGCTTCTTAGCAGACCATGATATACATGTATTTAATTTATACACTATATGGTGCAACACCCATATATGTCGGCTAAGAGAAACTGATTTGTTTGAGTGATACACATTTCTTTGGTGCATTGTCTTGTATGTATGCACATAATTTACTTTGCAGACTAAATTTGACATAGTCTTTTTGGATCATTTAAGATCATGATTTAGCATGTTTTGATATGCATATTCATGGATGCACTCAGCATTTGGTGCAATATTTTATTTAGGCTAAGACAACATATTTTGACCTTGCTAAGGCTCAAAAGACATGTTGCAACGCCTAGCTCGACCGGGGAGCGTGTAATTAATTCATTTTATCAAGGTTAGCATACACACTCATGGTATGGAGTTTGGCCAGGGATTCGCATGCACGATGCTATATGATCCCATTTAATTTGGTTTGCCCTTTTTAACAACTTGTCTAAGCCTGAGCGTTCATGGATACAATCAAGCTAAGATGCAATATTTAATTTATCCATTATATGCATGGCACTTGGAAGGCCTACGCTGGGCATGGATAATGCGCCTGGAAATTATGATAAATATGACAATGCTTATTTGACTTAACTAAGTTTATATCAATGCTCATGACATTTTGGTTATTCTAACCCTGGTGCCGCAGCAAGTTAATTAGCATGGGCGATCGTGGTATAGAATTTGATATGATGAAATCAATTTATTTAAGTTTATTTATATGGTCTAGCCCTGATTTAAAATGGGGTAATTTCATCTAATGCATGATTAGACATATTTGATTCCCCGGCATGACCATGACATGGTGTGCAGGTTTTCTTATCTGCTTCCTAATTTTAATTAGGTCAAGACCATGGGAGTGGCTATTTGTGTTTATCACTGCATAGCCATGTTGATTTTGATGCAACACTAATTGGCTTTGTCTATGTGGTATAGGTGGTTTGATCATGCCGCCGTTCATGCAAGACTTTGAAAGCAAGCAAGATGCAATGAACCGACATGTTTTTATGCAAGCAAAGTATAATTTCTTTTGTTTTAATTATATACTTTTATTTACTTGTCGATTGCCGGGAAGTCGGTCTTTGTGGGTGAGTATACCGAGACCTACAACGTCATAGTTTTTTTTATTTGACCTGAAATGCATTAATAACCGTAACCTATTCATTACGTGGAGAAGGGCAATATGAGTTTTGTTTATTTATTGATTAAGACGCCATTGACAAAGGTCATGACTGTGCAACATGCAAAGTATTGTTTATGCGTGCATGTAGTTAGACCGTAAGGCAATGTTAATTTGCAAATGATCTTTATTTTGTTTGCGACATATAGGACATGTAGATGCCAACCGGCTTTGCATGATAGCCGTGATTTGGCGGGGGACTACTACACATTTTCATAGCCGCAATTTAGTTGAGTGCATGATTTGCTTTTTATCATGGTTGCCAATGCAATACATGCTGGTGTAATGCATGAGTACAGGAGGCATGCGTATCGCTAAGTAAGTTAACTTTGTGCACAAGACACTAATTAACACGCTAGCGACGCCAAGGCATATATGCATGGATCTAATATGCAAAGACATTGTCAATGTCTTGTTTTTTTTTATATAATTTCGTTTGCACATATGATTGTTTCTTTGATTTGATAGAAACCCATGCATAATCTTTCTTCATGGCAGTAGCATGCAAGTTCTTTATTTTCTTTGATGCATGATAAGAACGGGCCGGCGTTGCCGTGGCCAAAACACATGTAGATTTGTTTAGATATGGAGCCGATTCGCGTCCATATCAAATTTACCATGAATCGGGTGGAGCCAAAGCGCGTCCACCAATTTTGTACCATGAATCTTTAACCGGATTGGAGCCAAGATCGCATCCAACCGAATTTTCACCATGAACATAACCGGGGTGGAGCCAAAGCGCGTCTGACCAAATTTTCAACCATGGGATGGAGCCAAAACTCATCCAAACCTGTATTTCACCGAGGCATATTTGCTGCCTTTTTACACCTTCACCGGAGCATATCGCCCATGCGCAAAGCCCGGTCGTGGCACTGTTTGCCGACCTTTTACCGGGGCTTGCAGCCCATGCGCATAGCGCAGCCATCACCATTTCTTTTACCTTTTACCGGGTAAGACCTCGTGCCTTGCCCCCATCCGCAATGACATAGGCCAGTCAGTATAGAACGGGACGAGTTGTTGCCGGTGAAGATTTGGTTGCCGCCGAGCCATCGTGAAGTCGTGAAGATGGAGAGAGAGGAAGCAAATCGGATGAACACCATGATGCGCCTCTCACCTTCCCCCTCAAACTCCAACCGGTGCGAGAACGGCGTCGTGGCTTCGGCCTCTGGTGATGCGGCAGAGAGGCAGCCAGAGGCACTGCGTGATCGAGAGCGGGTGTATGTGTGTATGTGGCGGCAAAGAGATGGCGGCACTATGGATCGAGAGCCGGGTGTATGTGTGTATGTGGCAAAGAGACTGGCGGCACTATGGATCGAGAGAGCCGGGGTTCGAACTCTTGCGAGAGCTTTGCTATTTATAGAGCAAGTGGCAAGGCGGTTTCTCTCGCTTTGAAGTCACGTCCGTGTCTAAAGCGGTGGGAGTGGTTGCCAGACTACTTGGCGCTCTTGAGTTCGATTTCCAATTTGCTAGTCCCTTGATCAAGCGGTGACATTTTTTTAAATCAACAGAGCGCGCGGTCCGTGGAGGTTGCATGACTCGGTCTCGCGGTAGTTATTTGGAGACGTGGCCATCCTTTGACTATGTTTGAATATGCCAAGCACGCATAGCAGTTTCTTCCTTGCCTGGCAACTGGTATTTGGACCAGTTGTTTATTCATTAACTGAAGTGATCAAGGAGAACATGAAATAGCTTATTTCCTGGCCGGCGTGCACGTACGTGCTATACGCTTGCTGTGTATGTACATACACATACGTACTTGCATGGTCTCTTTTTTTTTAATCCATGCGTATGGAAGCGTGTATGTATTTACGGCCCAGCGTTTTTAATATGACTTGTAATAGCCGTGCTTTTGTCACTATACTTTGCCAAGGTATAGTCATGCTCATGCATATATGCGTATATGTCCTCATTTCTTTATTCTAGCTTTCTTTTCTTCTTCTTAATTTTCCACTAATCACCACATCATGTTTTGACATTGAAGATGATTGATTATTTTAGTTAATCAACAAAGTATTTTATTTTCATATGTGCTCTTCTGATGATTTGCCACCGGCATGTATTCACATGAGTACATGGTATTTGATTTACACAAATGAAATACACGAGCACACACCTTTGCTTGTCGTGCGCTCTTGGATGCAATCGACTTTCATAGCCAATATTATTTCTCTTATTATGGAATTAGGCCCTATATATATAAATGATATATATATATCATTTATATTTATTTAAAGCAAATATTGCACATAATATAAATGAGCCAAAAATCGTGTCAACATGCTAGTGGTAATGCTCAGCCCAACAGAGAGAAGGATGAGCCATACGCCATCGGGACTATTGAACATGGTGGCGAAACTAGAGGCAAAGGAAGTGTCTCGTGGGAGCATGGATTCCTAGACGAGACCTTCCTCTGAAGCCGCCAGAGAAAGAAGGAAGAAGAGGCACAATGGCTCTAGAGGTTGGAGGAAGCGGTGCGTGAAGCACAGAGCGGAAAAAACCTTGAAGCGAGAATGCAGGAGGAAATCGTAAGGCAAGTGCAAATAGCAAAGTGAGTGCAAGCAAGGTGCATTAGAGCCAGGAATTAACATTAGCCAACTGCTCAGCTTGAAAAGCAAACAAGCTTCCACGGAGATACCAAATCAAGGGGACACAGGACTACGCTTCCCTGTGGGTGACGTCACTGAACCTTGTACATCGTGTGAGCTACACATTCCGAAGGGAATTCCACAATCAAGGTGGCTATCGGTCTTGTTAATCCTATCGACCGAACCAAGACACCAAGGATTCATGGGAATATAATCCAAGAAGGATATGCTACCATCTCGATAGATAAAGCTAAAAAAGGTTTTAGTGATTTGCCTCTTGACATTCCTGGAGGTGATGGCGAGAAGACTCTAGGAGAAGCAGAGAAGATATTCATTCTATGGCACAAGCACTACAACATCATTCCCGGGATGTCGGCTCCACCTCCTCCTGAACTACCTCACCATAGGTGCGGATGAAAACACTACGTCATTAATTTATATTGGCTTAAATAATTAACAATCTGCTCATAATAATATGTCATTCCTTTTTTTTAGCAGATCCTCCCCCAACCTAAATCCAATTGTTCAATCGCCAGATCATCATAGTGCTCTGCACGATGACATTGTGTTAGAAGGCGAGGCTGCATCCACACCATCTCTAAGGAGGTCTCCAACGCCACAGCCGCCACCTCCAAGGAGGTCTCCAACACCGCTGCCACCACCTCCAAGGAGGTCTCCAACGCCTCCTCCGCCCCCGCCTACCAAGAAGCCAAGTGCTAGCAAGAGGCCAGCCCTGCAAACGAATATCCAGTCCCCGCCGGCAAAGAAAGCCACCGTGAAACCAAGGGCTATTCCCAAAATAATATCTGAAGAGAAGGAAGAAGGAACTGATGCATATAAAAAAGATATGTCCAGATTCTATGACAAACTTAAAAAGAATCAAGAAGCAAGGAGAAACCTGGAGAAACCGTACTTCTTCGTAGCTCCAGATATTCTAAGAAAAAGGTGGCTTCTTACCAAAGAACAACAAATGGAATCTCGTAAGTCATCCAAATCAACGTTAATGGACTATGACCGCACTCTCACCAAGTCAATTGAGGCGGCACAAAAAAAAGCGGACGGGGAAAGGAGTTGCCCAACTCGGACAACAATCACACCAATTAGTCCCCCGCTAGTTGTTGGTAATGAATATGGTTCGAATTTAGGATTAATGCATCGAGCAAACATACCTCCGGATGTCGATTTGGATCACCTTGGTGAATTTATTGATGAGATCGGTCTCGACCTTTACCAGATGTTTAGTGATGGAAACATTGAGAGTGCGGCGGAGGTTGATATTTGGAAGAAAAATTTTGTACTAGGCCGAGTCTATACAACCCTCAAGCCTTATCTCGATCTGGGGACGCAAATGTACCGCTAAACAGTGGTACATGCAAAGGCTCTACCGTGGAGACTTCTAAGGTTGGTGTCGAATTTAGAGACGAACATTGGTTCCATGGCGATGATGATGTTATGTATGTTGACTTTGCGAATTTCATCAACTATGCCACCGACCTCTCTCCGGACAAAGTTATCATTAGTCGCTATTGCCCTGTAAGTAATAATTCTTTCAATCTATTATTAAACTCATCATATGTGTGTATATGCATATAAATTATCCTAACAAGTACTATATATATGCGATTTACAATGACAGAGCTCGAGAAAGGTAGGTCGCAATGAAATTGGTTTTGTTGATCCCCATATAGTATTCAAAGACCCAGCTACTCCAAAGACTAATTGGAAGTCTAAAGTCGAGAGTAACCTCATGAACTTCTTAGTGAACCAACGCCACAAGAAGGATATACTCTTTCCCTATAACTTCAAGTGAGTGTTAATAATGTCGATCATCCTTAATGGCTCATATGTTGATTCTAGTTAATTAATGAGTGTTATGCGTTATATCCTATAAACACATGCAAAGAATCATTTGGATATTGATGGACATCGATCTGGTGAAAAGTAACTTGATAATCTATGACTCGATGAGAAAACCACAACAAGACTACCAAGATATGATAGATATTATCCAGAGGTAATTTCGGTATCTCTAGCAACTATATATACACACAAACATGATGATTAACTATATCTGATGACGTGGTAAATTTTTTATTGGGCAGTGTTTGGAAAACCTTTATTGAGAAGCAACACATGGAAAAATGCAAAGCGCCACTGAATGTAATCCCTTTGAAAGTAAGTCCCCTAAATCGTATTATCTTTATTAATTAAACATATAGCTTTCACCGGATCACCAGATTGGATGACAAATCTTTTTCTCATAAAGTGGTGTCTGAGGCAGGAACAGGGGAACAACTACTGTGGTTACTATGTTTGCAAGTTTATCAAGGTGGTCTCCCAAAGAACTCCTACATAGAGACTCAAAGTACGTTAAAAATACACTATATATTCATTTAATTATTATTATTGATTGTGTTACTATGTCTTTATATATATATGTACATATATTAATTTATTTTCCTTTAATTCAAACCTGTAGGCTCGATGGTTGGAGGAAAAGGTCATATGGCAAGACCAAATCAAAGCAATTCAAGAGTCTATAGCCGGATTTTTTAATGAGCAGGTCATCGATTCCAAGGGTGAGTTCTACTTCGACCCAACACTGCCATGGAAGCCAAGCTAGAGGATGAGAGAAAACTTGTTATATATCACAACAACTGTAATGCAATCTTTTGTAATATATGCACATGAAATAATATAATGTAAAATACACATATGCATGCATGCATGTAAATATATATATGATGCATGCATGCATATATATATATATTTCTATGCTCCAATTGTGTGATTTAATACGTTCATTGTGCTTGAACCGAAACATACTATACGCGCGTATAAATGTATAATTAGCAGCGTACAATACGACTTGGAAACCTATTTTGAAAAGAAAACAAAAAAATGAAAAGAAAAGAAAAAAAAAAAAAAACCTTTAGTCCCGGTTCGTATTACCAACCGGGACTACAGGTGTCGACCATCGTGGCATGTCAGGAAGCACCTTTAGTCCTGGTTGGTGTTAGCCACCGGGACTAAAGGTCCTCCTTTAGTCCCGGTTCCTGACCCGGGACTAAAGGACCCCCCTTAGTCTCGGATGCTTGCATCCGGGTGGGGAACCGGGACTAGAGGAGGTTCCCTACCGGGAGTAAAGCTCTGTTCTCTACCAGTGGAATCTGGGTGGTTAGGTGTACGATCATACCTCCCACCCAACCAATTGAGCTAGGCTCACTTCCTTCAAAATCAGTCCAAATTCTCGTTGATGTTGACAATGGCGATATTTTTGGTAATGTATCTCACATTCTCACTAATGCATTGTGGTGAGGACTTCCTCACTAGTACAGAAACAAGCTGTACTTTCGGTTGGGAAACCCCTTCAGTCTCGGTTTCCCAACCGGGAGCACGACTCGGGACTAAAGGGCCCCTCCTTTAGTCCCGGTTTCTCGCCCAGGACTAAAGGTGACCTTTAGTCCCGGTTGGTAATACCAACCGGGGCTAAAGAGGTCTTCCGGCCTAGCCACGTGGGCCGGCCCTTTAGTCCCGATTGGTATTACCACCGGGACTAAAGGTTTTTTTTTTTTTTTTTTCTATTTTCAATTGATGATTCGTTTTCGTTTTCGTTTTCGAATAGGTTTTCAAATACGCATTTTACGCTGCTAATAATATACGTATTCTACATATTTATAATGTTCAAACATTTTGTACAAACTAAAGAATGAAACTAACGTATATATTACATGCATATACATATATTGTACGTTCTTTTATGTACATATAATATGTATATATATATTACAAATAAAGCTTGCATTGTATATTCTATCATATCCTTGGGATAACAAATTCACTTCATCTGGTTTGGCTTCCATGTTTCGTTCATGTCATTGTAGAACTCGCCGGCGGGGTTTAAGATCTGGTCATTAAGAAATCCTGCTATGGTCTCTTGAATTGCTTTTAGTTGGTCACGTCGTATGACTTTTTCCTTCAACCATAGAGTCTTCAATAAAAGTTAAAGGAAAAGTATTAATATATATATATATATATGTGTGTGTGTTGGTCACGTGATTACTTATATATATGAGCAATAAAAGAAATTGTGAATATATGAATATATTTATATAACGTACTTTGAGGATCTCTTCAGGAGTTCTTTTTGAGTATGCCATGATAAACTCGCAAACATAGTGTCCGTAGTAGTTGGTCCCCTGTTCTTGCCTCAGAACCCACTTTTACGAGAAAAAAGATCCGGTGAATTAAAAACATGCATGGTGTTAATTAAATTATATATATATATATAAATGTAGCCAGTACTTACTTTGTGTGCGATTATATCCAGTGGTGCTTTGCAATGTTTCATGTGGTGTTCCTCAATGAAACTTTTCCAAACACTGCGTCTAATAAAATAAAAAATTAATTTGGCCTTTAATAATTGTTGCAGTTAAGAGATCGGGGTATATATAGTTGCTAGAGAGACCAAATTATCCTTGGATAATATCTATCATATCTTGGTACTCTGTTTGCTCTTTTCTTAATGGGTCTAAGATGCTCAACCGACTATTGGCCATATCGATGACCATCAATATTCAGTGATTGCTGCATATGTTTTTATACACAAATATGATCGACATTAACTAGAGTCAACATATATATATATGAGAGATAGCTTAGCTAGTAAGCAAATAATTAAACAAATGTCCATATGATTGACATTAATTATTTCACACTCACTTGAAGTTGTAGGGGAAGAGTATGCCCTTGTTTTGTTAGTTCACTGAGAACCTCATGAGATTTTTCTCGAGTTCAGCTTTCCATTGAGGCGGGGGATTAGGGTGTTTGAATACGACATTTGGATCAATGAAACCAACATTATTATCCTCTCTTTCTAAGTTCTGTCATCTCATATCTGTATATATAAAAATATAGTGTGAGGATATATAATTTATATATATACATGTAGCTTTATATATATACACTTTAATAGTAGAAAATAATCACACTTACAGACAATAGCAGCTAATGAGACTTTTATCGAGAGAGTCCAGGTGACATAGTTGGTGTAATTCTAAAAACTCGACATATATAACGTCATCGCCACGGAAGTAATGTTAGTTTCTAACTCTGACAGAAACAAATGTCTCTCCCCGTTCACACGCCGCCATGTACCACTTGTTTAGCAGGTATATTTGCGTACCCAATTCACCTAAGGCCTCAGGGTTGTATAGACTCTTTTCATGTTCAAATTTCTTCCAAGGATCCACTTTCGGAGCAGATGGTCCTTCAGCGAGCACTTGGGCAAGGTCCAAACCAGTATCCTCGTAAAACCGAACCAGGTCCTCAAAATCGACGTCCAGTAAGTCTAAGTTTGAACCATATTCATTACGAATGACAAGAGAGGGGACTGATTATTGCGATTGTTGTCCAAGTTGTGCAACACCTTTCCCTGCTCTAGTCTTTTTCTGCGCCGCCTCAAATGACTTGGTGAGAGAGCGGTCGTAGTCCGATTTTAGCAGGGTCTTTTGAGATTCCCGCTTTTTCTGGTCCACCTTTCTTAGAAGATCTGGAGGTTGGTAGAAGTACGGTTTCTCTGGGTTCTCCCTCGCTTCTCGTTGCTTTCTTACTTTTTCGAAGAAACTATTCACATCTTTTTGTACTGCAGCATTTAATTCCTTTTCACTTTTCTCGTAAGACAGTTTTTGGGGAATAATTGGATTAGAGGAGGCTTTCTTCTTTGTCGGCTAGTGGGCCAACGGCTTTGTTTACGGGGCGGACCTCTTAGGAGCTGGCTGCTTCTTGGTCATCAAGGGAGGCGGGGCAGCCGTTGGAGACCTCCTTGGAGGTGGCGGCGGTGGCGGCGTTGCATAATCATTGCCCGGAGCACTATGATGATAGATTGAATAATTGGACTTAGGTTGGCGGAGGCCCTGCTGTGTGAGTACAAAAAAGAATAATTAGGTATAAGAAATTGTTATTATTAATCATGCATGTCAATTGAAAATTAGTGAAAAAATTGTTTCGTTCACTTTTGTCCGCACCTATTGTATGGCAGTTGAGGAAGCGGCGGTGGACTAGAGACCCCGAGAATAATGATGTAGCACTTGCGCCATAGTATGAATGTCTTCTCTGCTTCTCCTAGAGTCTTCTCTCCATCACCTCCTAAAATGTCAAGAGCCAAATCACTAAAACATTTGTTAACTCTATCCACTGAGACGCTAACATATCCAGGTGATATTATTGCCCCATAGATTCTTGGTGTCTTGGTAGGATCTGGAGGAGAAAAAACACCAAGAGCCACCATGATTGTGGCATTCCCTTTTGGAATATGTAGCTCACATGATGTAAACGGTGCAGTGATGTCATCCACGGGAAAACATAGCATTGCGTCATCTTGATTTGGCAACTCCGTGGAAGCGCAGCTGCTTTTCAACTGATCAGGGGGGCTAATATTAATGTTGATTCCTAGATCTGATGCATGTCTTTGGGCACTCATTGCTATTTGCACTTGCTTTATGATTTCGTCCTGCATTCTAGCTTGCATGTCTTTTTGCGCTCCTATGCTTGAGGCAATGCCTCCCGTGACTCACGAACATATTCCTCCAACCTACTGATCCGCGCTGCTTCCTCATCCTTTCTTTCGGCCACTGTCGTTAGGAAAACCATGCTCCCAAGAAATGTTCCGTCCTAAACCTCTCGTTCGGCCACTGTGTTCAGCAGTCCTAATGACATATGTCAGTTCATCCTTTTCTCTATTGGGCTTGAACGCACCAATAGCTTTAGCTTATAGAGCATAAGAAAATCTTTGTGTTGCTCTTTTGAGTTTTTGGCCATAAACCAGCTTCTCGGTCTGTAGGTCCAGTCTTCCCCCATGAGCGAAAAACTAATTCTTTACGCGTTTGGGCCAATTGAGTGATTTTGGTGTGATACCCTTGGCAAGAATGTCTGCTTCCATTTTTTCACTTGGGAATGGCAGTCGCGTAGTCACCTGATCCCATGCCATGGTGGTATACCTTCTATCGGGCATTCTCTTGGTTCCTTCTCGCCTGTTCCTCACCCTCTTCTGATGTCTTGTACTGTACAAAATCATTCTAGAAGGGCCTCAACTTCGCGAGCGGGCCCCTAGTATTAAAATTGGGCGTTAGGTTCTTCTTGACGTATTTCATGTATAGGGATTTGTTCCAAGTCTGGAATTGTGTGGCCATCTTATTCATCGTCCACTTTCAAACTAGCTCCTTCAATTCATCATCGTTGATATCATCATAATCATCCGCTTGCAACGTGAAATGTTGAAGGATATCAACCCAAATTAAATTCTTATTAAGATCAGAGACAAAACTAACATGAGGCTTGTTGATCTTTTGCTTCCATTCACGGGCACTGATCGGAAGTCTGTCCCTTACAAGGTACCCATAGTGTTGCACGAATTTCCTTGCATGTGGACCAAGTGGTTCGCCTGTCTCGATATTAAATTCTGATATTATGTAGCGCCCCTCCAATGGCTTTTTCGGGCCTCGAATAATTTTGCTTTTCGCCGTTGTGGTCGTCGATCCAGAGATCTACGTATAAAAAAAGAATAAATAAATATCATGTGTACACATAATAGATGACAGATATTCAAATATATATATATATATATATTCAAATATATATATAAATATATATACCTCGCTAGTATTTTCTTGCACAATATTTTCTTGGTTATTTTCAAGAGCCAGGTATTGACTCCCGTCATCTACATCCTGCTGGTCACCATCGGCAAATTGAGTGCCGGTGTTGATAATATCCATCATTTCTTCATCCATGTTGTCTCTCGAGGCAGCCATCTAGCTTTTACACCACTAGATATATCTATAAAAAATAAAAACCATATATCTATAAAATGGATCGAGTCATGTACTTAAAATTAATTAAATAACTACACTCAAAATTCAAGATTGCCGGCACAATTTCCTGAATCTTGTCTTATTTATTTATGTGAACGGGGTTGGATGGTTCGGACTATTTCACTTCCATTTCTCCCAGATTAAAGAACAGTAGACCTTCATCTGTGAAGGTTTTGGGATAGTAGTGGCCCCTCAAGTCTAACCAAGCCCTATTCTTGGATAAGGATGCAGGTGGATTGCTTTTTTTATTAGCTTACTAATTATAGTCAAATGTCATTTTAGTTGCTTAAATTATGTGAAATGTCATTCTAGTTCAATTGAGAAGGTTTTTAGGTCGATCTAATAATAAAAAATAATTAGGACTTGTATCCGACGACTTCAAGTTTGGTCAACTTCACTACTTTCTGACACGACTAATACCGTATCTAAAAGCCGAGAACTTCGCACACCAACTCTCTGCACTCCGCGTTGCCTATTCCAAAGGGCACTCCGCTCCTTTTCGCTCGCCAAGGCTTAATCATGAGGCGACACCTAATCATGCTCATGCCGTTCTAAAAAAACCTAATCATGCTCATGCCACGACATGTTACGAGTGGGTCGATCAGCCGGAGCCTCGATTTGTTCGGGTTAGATATGATACTCCCCTATGCCCATGGATACAGATTGCATGCATGCCGATGCCGGTCGTGACAATACACACGACATGATGGAACCAAGAATCGGGGAGTACCGCAAAAAGGAGGAAACAACGAGACATCGGGCCACCGGCCAGGGAGGAGAAAATGAGCACCGCCACCGCGCACGCGTAGGTGCACCGAACCGTCGCGCCGCCTCGGGCGCGGGGAAGGTGTGGCAGCACGGGGAAGGCTCGGGCTCGGCACGGGGAAGGTGTGGTGCGTTGGCTCGGGTGGCTCCTCCACTGCGGCATCGGGCTCGGGCACGGGGAAGGTGCGGTAGCGCGGGGAAGGCTCGGGCTCGGGCGCGGGGAGATGTCGAGGGTGACGAGGGCGGCGGTGGCGGCGGTGACGGCATTGGCGATGGGCGACAAAGACAAAGAGTGAGGAGGAAGAAGAAACTTCCGCCTTATATAGGGGAGGGACCTTTAGTACCGGCTCCTATAAACTCCCGAGACTAACACACCTTTAGTCCCGGCTAGTATTACGAGCCGGGACTAAAGGTGTATTTTGAGGGGCCGCAAAAAATGCAGCCCACCTTTAGTCCCGGGTGGTAGATCTACCCGGGACTAAAGTTGGGCTACAGTTTCACTTCCCACCGTTTCAAGCTCCATTTGTTTTTTTTATATTTCTTTCTATAAAATGTTAAAGTTTTGTTAATTGCATAGTAAATTAAATACAAGGCATAAAATTGTTTTAAAAGAATATGGATTTACTTTTGCTTTATTGCACACAGGAAAATTGTGTGACCTAAAGTTTTTTGTTTTTTCTTATAAATATTGAAACATAATGTCATTAATAATTACTATTTTGTTAATGCAAAAATTTAGTGTTTAATTTAAATCATTAAAACTTTTGTTTTCGATTGGAAATTTGTTTTCACATCATTTTAATGTAAATCTTTTCATTTTTTCATCACTCATTGTCCAAAAGCGACATGGAAATCCCACCATCAAACACAAATTTAATCTGAACATATAAAAAAAGGAAACACCTAATAAACATCTCTGAATTCATAATTATTACATAATACCTCTAATACACACTATTAAACATCACTATATATATCAAGCGGGCACGGTAGTGAACTTCTTCTTAACGTATATCCCTTGGTTATGATCGCGCCGTAACCATGGAGTATCCTCATCATTTAGCTGGATGCTTGGGTCTTTGTTCACTGTGAAGGGTGGAATTCGGTCATCCTTTTCATAATCTTCTGATATGTCTGACTTGTCTTCAATTCCGATGATGTTTCTTTTCCCTGAAAGAACTATGTGGCGCTTTGGCTCATTGATTGGGTCGTTGTTGTTTTTCCCTCTCTTTGGTTTTGTAGACATGTCCTTGATTCACATCCTTGGCAAGGACGAACGGTTTGTCTTTGTACCCAATATTGTTGATGTCCACGGTTGTCATTCCATACTGGTTGTCGACTGCTACCCCGCCTCCAGTCGCCTTTACCCATTGGCACTTGAACAAAGGTACCTTAAAAATAGGTGCATAGTTTAGTTCCCATATCTCCTCTATGCGGCCATAATATGTTTCCTTATTTCCATTAGGGTCGGTGGCATCTATACAGACACCACTATTTTGGTTAGTGCTCCTTTTATCTTGGGCTACTTCGTGTAAAATGTATTCCCATTTATCTCGTACCCTCTGTGTGTGAGGATATGCCATGATGGCTGCCTAGCCAACAAATCAGATTGCTCATCAATACTCTCATCACCCTGACATTCTTTTCGCAACTAGTCGCTGAAAGTTTCCATGTCTTGACGTGTAATCCAAGCTTCGACTTCCACGAAACTTGGATCGAGCAACTCTTTATGTGTCTCGATATACGAGATCCACCAAGGAGTAGTTTTGCAAAAAGCGTGTGTGTGCTGCTTTATTAAAATAATTGTCCTCTGCGTACCAATATATGGTTTCTTCCCTAGTGTCCCCTTTCCACTTAGTCTCCCCTCGTGTCGCGATTCAGGGAACACCAATCGGGTCAAGGTCGGAATAAAGTCAACACAAAACTCAATGACCTCCTCTGCTCCATAACCCTTGGCGATGCTTCCTTCCTCGACCGAAACACGGTTGTGAACATATTTCTTTAGGACTCCCATGAACCTCTCAAAGGGGGACATGTTGTGCGGGAACACAGGACCGAGAATGCTAATCTCCTTGACCAGTGAACTAGGAGGTGTGTCATGATATTAAAAAGAAGGAAGGAGGAACACCAACTCAAAGTCGACAAGATATTGAACCACATCATTCTGTAGTTTAGCTAGATCCATTGGATCGATTGCCTTCTGATAAATTGCATTGAGGAATGCACATAGCTTTACGGTGGCTAAACGTACATTTGGAGGTAGAATTCCTCTTAATGCAACTGGAAGAAATTACGTCATGAGCACGTGGCAGTCATGGGACTTTAAGTTTACGAATTTCTTCTCTGGCACATTTATTATACCCTTTATATTCAAGGAGATCTAGATGGTACCTTGATGCTTGCTAGGCATTCAAACATGCTTTCCTTCTCTTCTTTGCTAAGAGTGTAGCTGGCAGGACTTAAGTAATGGCGTCCATCATCTGTCTTCTCTGGCTGCAGGTTGTCTCGTTCTTTCAAACACCACAGGTCCTGTCGTGCTTCAAGTGTGTCCTTAGGCTTCCCATACACACCCATGAAGCCTAGCAGGTTCACACAAAGATTCTTCGTCAGGTGCATCACGTCGATCGCACTACGGACCTCTAGGACTTGCCAATAGGGTAGCTTCCAAAATATGGACTTCTTCTTCCATATGGGTGCGTGACCGTCAGCGTCGTTCGGAACAGGTTCGCTACCATGTGCCTTTCCAAATACTACTTTCACATCCTTGACCATATTGAGTACATCCACACCAGCTCGGTTGCCCGACTTGGTCTGGTGGTCTGCCTTACCTTTGAAATGCTTGCCTTTCTTTCTTAGGGGGTGATTCGTAGGAAGAAATCGACGATGGCCAAGGTACACGACCTTTTAACATTTTTTCAAGAATATACCTTTAATGTCATCGAAACAGTGCGTGCATGCATTATATCCCTTGTTTGATTGTCCTAAAAGATTACTTAGAGCAGGGCAATCATTGATTGCTACGAACAACAATGCTCGCAGGTCAAAGTGCTCCTATTTGTGCTCATCCCACACACGTACACCTAGTCTGTTCCACAAAAGTAGAAGTTCTTCAACTAGTGGCCTCAGGTACACATCGATGTCGTTGCCAGGTTGCCTTGGGCCTTGGATGAGCACTGACATCATAATAAACTTACGCTTCATGCATAACCAGGGAGGAAGGTTGTAGATACATAGAGTAATAGGCCAAGTGCTATGACTACTGCTCTGCTCCCTGAAAGGATTCATACTATCCGTACTTAAAGCAAACCTTAAGTTTCTTGCATCATTTGCAAACTCCGGGAATTCTCTATCGATTGCTCTCCACTGGGACCCATCAGCAGGGTGTCTCAACATATTGTCTACCTTATGGTCTTCTTTGTGCCATCGCAACAACTTTGCATGGTCTTTGTTTCTGAACAGATGTTTCAAGCGTGGTATTATAGGAGCATGCCACATAATGTTGGCAGGGATTTTCTTCATGGGACGTTCGCCCTCAACATCACCAGGGTCATCTCGCCTGATCTTATACCACGATGCATGACATACCGGGCATGCATCTAACTTCTCGTACTCCTCGCCATGGTAGAGGATGCAGTCATTAGGACATGCATGTATCTTCTGAATTTCTAATTTCAAAGGGCAGACTACCTGTTTTGCTTCGTACGTAGTGGCGGGCAATTCGTTATCCTTCGAAATCGTCTTCTTTTGGATTTTCAGTAACTCCTCAAATCCCTTGTCAGATACACCATTCTTTGCCTTCCATTGCAGCAATTCTAGTGTGGTACCCAACTTTTTCTGCCCCGCATCACAAGTTGGGTATAGCAATTTCTTGTGATCCTCTAGCATGCGCTCGAACTTGATCTTCTCCTTTTCACTTTCGCGTTCTCTTTGTGCGTCACGAATGGCCTGACCAAGATCATTAGCGGGCTCATCTTCTGCCCCTACCTCTTCTTCAGCTTCTCCCGTTGTAGTATCATTAAAGGCACCATATTCAGCAATAATGTCATCATCGTCCCATTGTTCTTCTTCACCTTCTTCCATTACAACCCCGGTTTCTCCGTGCTTCGTCCAACAAATATAGTTTGACATGAAACCCGACTTCAACAAGTGTGAATGAAGACTCTTTTAGCTAGCATATTCCTTTAAATTCTTACATATGGCACATGGGCAGCACATGAAACCATCGCGTTTGTTTGCCTCGGCCACACGTAAGAAAGAATGCACGCCCTCAATGAACTTTTGGGAGCGGCGATCAGCATTGTACATCCAATGCCGGCTCATCTGTATTACATGACATACATACCATATTAAAACATAGAACATAATTAATTAATTATATGACATGCATGCCATCACACAAGGTATTAATTTATAAAAGTCTCGCTACAATATAGACAATTCCAACTACCACTAAAAAAACTAAAGCTAAAATGCACTTCAGCAGCATAAGGATTTCGCGATCAATCCCAACTAAAATAGACAGATCGTGCGTTTGTTCAACATCTATGGGCTTCTTCCGCAGGATCACTGCCTCATCAGCCGCCGTAGCCGCCTGTGCAAGAGAGTTTTGCACGTGTTCAACATACTCTTCCTCCCAGTACCAGCCTGAACATCTAGTGCCATCGCACTGAAATTAAAATAAAAAATTAGAACTTTAATCACAATCATCATGAAAATAAGTATAAATTAACCATAATCATCAAATGCGACAAAATAACTCACATTGCGATCCGGACACTTATAGAAGATATGGTCCTTGTTGGGACACTCCTTCCTCACCCGGTACTCCATCACAATCTTCTCCTCACACTTGCCGCATCAATGAGAGGGAGGTCCGACCTCAGTCGCTTTGGAACCCGATGAGAGGCCGAGGACCCGGAAGCAGTTGTCATCTACTCTCTATACTTATTTTTAATATAATATAAATTTCTCATTTTATAAACAAATAAAATTAAAAAAACTCTAAAATTATTTATATCTCTAAACCATGAAGTGTACTATGCATGCTAGAAATGAAAGCTGAATACTAGTTTTGAATAACTACTTTAACCTTCCTTCATCTAAATATGCAAACTTTAAAGTGATTTTGAGCTTAAATGGCTTATAAATAAAAAAAATCCACCATAAAAAACCACATATATCTAGTCCACAAAATGAGATATGCTACTGATGAAATATGAGAGTATAAAGTTGGTAACCTTTAGAACCGAAGAGTCGATGGAGGAATCGAAGAAAATCTTGTGATTACCGGCGATGAGGAAGAAGAGAGGTCGGCGATGAAGCAAGAACATTGAGCTCAAAGTGGCTCGGGCTTGGGGAGGAAGAAGGGGTATATAGAAGGGGACCTTTAGTCCCGGTTGAAGACAGTAACCGGGACTAAAGGTCCCTTTCTAGTTCTGGATGGAGCCTCCAGTGAGAGTAGACTTTTACTCCCGATTGGAGAGATCAACCGGGAGTAAAAGTTAACCTTTAGTCCCGGTTGGTAGCTCCAACCAGGACTAAAGGTCCCCTGCAGTAAAAGCCTGCCGCAGTAGCCGACCGTTGGGCAGGGACCTTTAGTCCCGGTTGGAGCTACCAACCGGGACTAAAGGTTTCTCTAGTCCCGGGCGCGAAAAATATCAGGACTAAAGCCAAATTTTGAAGTGGATCAAAAGTCGTTTCTCTACTAGTGCCTCTTCCCTAATCCGGAGGCTTCACTAAAACCCTAGTGTTGGGTTTTAGGCCAGCGCTGGTGGCACATGTGGATATACAGAGACATCACTGTGGGGAATCCCCTCCTGATGTTGTTGTGGTGTGCAGAGTTGCTCTTGGCGACGAATGCTGTGGTTTTCTTTGTTATGATGGTTGTCATGTTGGTGGGTGGTGGTATGTTGTCATTCCTGTTTTTCTGCATTTCACCTTCTTTATTAGTTTGCGTTTGGCAGCGGGAATGTAGTTTTTGCTATCATTTTGGGACACAAATAAAGCTTTTGCTATCATTTCGGGGAAAAAAATAAGTCATGCCAGAACATCTGGTACCTAGAATTTTGAGGATGTAAGCCAATTTATTCTTCTTTGTGCGTAGGAATGCCAAGTTAAGCCTTTTTTTCTGGTCAGTGGGTCCGATCTAAAACTCATTTAAATGAACTAATCTGGATTTCAAAAATAGAATAAAAACAAACTAGATAACTGCCCCACTGGTACCCATTACTGCACAATGATTTTTCAGATCCATTAACGTTTTTATTTTTAAAAAATTGGATTTGTCCATGAAAAATTTCAGGCGCACTATCAAACAACTATGGTTCAGTACTTCAGTTTCAAGAATTGGCTTGGCAGTCAGCAGGATTCTTAAGTAAATGAGCTGCAGACACACCCAACAAGGCTGCGAGTTCCGGTGATTTGGACGCTTCAAAGTTCCGCTAACATCAGCAAAAGCTAACTGATGGCCTTTAGTCAAGCAGACACTATGTGCTTTCTGTAGTCTGTACTTTGATATCTTGACAGTACATTCGAGTTCAAAATTGTTCATGTACTTTGAATCGACAAAAGGCGTCAAATCTTGACTTTGTGGCATGCAATTAATCAAAGGCGCATCAAACTAGGCATTTGATTTATCCATACAGAAGGAATACCAACGGACAGTTAGAACAGACTTTCTACTATATCTCTCGATAACATCAGTGAAAATATGAAGTATTGAGCATACACGACAAGGTAAAAGATTGAGCTTATACGTGATGATAAATTGGCCCATAGAAGAAATAGGCAATAATTCACAAGAATGTAGGACAAGGGGACAATTTTATTCATCAGAGACCCTTCAATACATGGAGACAAATGCGTTTCAGAACAAAAAGATAATGCATCACAGTAGGGATTCACATGATTTTGGTTGACACGACAACACAGATGGGCAAAACAATGGATCACTAACAACACTGCAGAGCCAGACTGACACAAACGATGAAGCCATTCAAGATAAACTCATAGCCCACCAAGTTAAGCAATTACTCAAATGCGCCAGGATGTTCCTTCTGCATCTTGACGACCTGCTTCCATGTCTCGAGCTTGGAGAGTTTGTCATACCATTTTGCCACATTCTTCTTGTTAGTGAAAAGCTTTCTTCCTCTTTCAGTATTTACGATGTAGTGCGAGTTTGGAAGGTGAGAAAGGTCAGCCAAGGTGAATTCATCACCAGCCAGGTACTCATTCTTGGAGAGTATTTCATCATAAACATCAAGGACCTGCTTCAGTTTATCCTCATTTTCAGCAATAACAGCAGGGTCCTGACGAATCCCCAAATGACTGAGATGAGGAACGAATGACAGCTGAAAGACAAGTGCAGAGCTAGGAGGGCCAAAGTTTTGAGCTTCCGCCTGAAGCCACTGTTCTATTGATGCCCGTTCTAGAGCACCAGATCCATAAAGGGTCTTATTTCCATCATTTGGAAACTGGTTACAAACGTACCGGCATATATCCCTTGAATCTGCACAAAATTAAGGTTCGCATTTCAATACTCTATAGGAAATGAAACCAAGTGTGCTCAATGTTTATTCATATTAGACACTGTAATACTCGTAACTCACCGACAAGAGTTTTGTCGCCATGCTTGACGGTCACTTGCCCGTTCGGATCCTGTAAATAGCAAACGGGATAAGTGCAACTTTGAACTTATTTGAGTATCGAAACTGAGCACAAAAAGGAAAAGAAAAAACTGATGCAAGTGCCATACCCGCAGCCTAATGAACTCAGGAAGCTTGTGATGTGTCTTAAATGTATCGATGCGGACAAGCTCAAATTCCAATTTCTTCTCAAACAGGCATGTCAGAACCCTGGCAACATCAGTAGATGCAGGCTGGCCAAACACTTGCAAGCCTGCTGCCATGCTTCCCTTTGATTTCTTTGATCTCTAGCTCAAAGCTGTCAAATGACAATGAGGGATGATGCGAACATGTCTCACTACCAGGTATTTAAAGAAACAAGAAAGATGAAATGCTTGCCTTGCTACCTGACACCACATAAATGGAAAAGGGAAAGTGTAAAGACAAAGGGGAGGTATGGATTCTTGCTTGCAACAATCATATTGTCTCTACCAGCAAAACAATGCATACAAAACAGTGTTATTTATTTTCACTTCTGCACTGCAATGAAACATACAATATACAGAACAGAAGTTTGGGAGACTGCACAATGCATAGAAGGTTTATGACCATATGTCATGAGAACTGGTTTCAGATAAAAAAGAATATGGCATCAGCTACAAGTAACATCAGCAAAGAGGATCTTGTAGCTTCTGTCAGGGTACAAGAATAAGGTTTTGGGCAAAAGCAGTGTCCCTGGTATGGAGTCAGATGAATCCAAATGTTAAATGGATGCAAGTTAAGAACAAAGGACATGTCTACATGTGCTTAGGCTTTAAAAAGAATAAAGAGCATACCAGCGTGTTCTTACGCTTTAAATCAGGTATTTCAGAAGGGCGTACCCAGTGCAAAGAGCTCCCGCTCTGTGCGGGGTCTGGGGAAGGGTGTTAGTGGCAAGCCTTACCCTCGCCTGTGCAATGCGAGGAGACCACGACTCGAACCCGGGACCTTCCGGTCACAGGCGGTAAGACTCTACCGCTTGCACCAGGCCCGCCCTTCTAGGTATTTCAGAAGTTCTAGTTTTTTTAACCAAAAGAAGAGTTACAAGAACAAAGTTGATTTGTCAGGACTAATGCCAGTAAAAAAAATATGAAATGGCATCCTGAGCTGTTTTCTTTCTTTGGCATGATACTACAGATAATGGTATCAGGTGGGATAGTAAATGAAGTGGGAAAATCCATTTTCTTCATCTTCATCCTGTAGCGGTAGCAGCTTACAGTATCAGTAAATTCTTTAGAAATCTCTAATGCACTGCTCCAGAGCCATTGCCCAATAACCATGCCTTCGGTTTGCCATGAGTCATAACTATACAGTCCTTTGCTCATAGAGTTGCTCCAGTCATCATAATTTTACGGTTTTATTTCACCAGTCCAATGTAAACAGGTCACTAAAATAACCCACTCCACATTTGGGGTAATCCATAGATGTAGAATATGTTGATCAAGTAGTTGCACGTTCGAGTGATGAGGTAGATTACATTCATAAGCATTCTGAACCAAGCTCTTGAATCGGTGCATTTGCAACGGAATCAGGCTACTTCGTTATCTGGATGGCAAACCATATGAATAATTGTAGGTACATTACATGGATAAACTAAAGGACCAGAAGAACAGATCCAACCATACATAGATCAGGAGTTAAGACCGATAAGAGAACATGCAACGGTACAAACAAGGACTTGATGACAAAACAAGGAGAATGCCACTAATTGCCATCAGAAGCTGCTCAAAGAAACAATAAAAAAGGCTCTAAGAGGGCCTTGGTGCGCTCTGCATCTCAGTAACCTTTTTCCATGCAGGACGAGCCGAGACATCATCCCACCATCTAGCCAGATTCTTTCTCTCGGTGATCAAGCCAGCCTTGTTGGTCCTGTTCACAAGGAAATCCGCATTGGGCAAGTGCACAAGGTCGGCAAGGGAGAAATCATCACCAGCAAAGTACTGGCTCTCCCCCAGCCGTTGGTCATACACATCAAGCACCTTAGCGAGCTTGGATTCATTCTGCTCAACCACAGCCAGGTCAGTTGGCCGGCCCATCATCGGTGCAAATGCAAGCTGGAAGATAATAGCCAGGCTCGGTGGGTTAAAGCTCTGGCCTTCAGACTCTATCCACTGTTCAATGGCAGCACGGCCAACCGCACCATCTTCTTTCTTGCCAAAAAGGGCCTGGTTACCACGGTCCGCATACTGATCGCATATGTAACGGCAAATAGCCCTTGACTCTGCCAAAGATGAACCATAAACAGAGTAAAGAAATTGGCCATCTAAGATCTCTTAGGTTTTCTTTTACCAGCTTGGCATGCATATGCACAGGTAACTCCTAGAATATATCCTAATGCTTCAGCAATTTGGACTTTTGCAAAAATATGCATTTCTGCTTCAAAACGTAACTGCAGATCTGTATTCTTATTGCATCTTTGCTGACGAAACACGAAAGGAACTTAGAAGTGAAAAATGTGAAATTTGAAGGTGTTCTTGCAATACTAATGCCATGAAGCATTGCATAAATAAAACCCAAAAGATACTACTGGAGATGCAACAAGAGTAGTAGAAGAACTGGGAGAGGGAGGTACCAAAGACGGTTGTGAGGTGGTCCTTGAAGGCAGGGACCTGGCCGAAGGGCTGGAGCTTGAGGAAGGACGGCGACTTGTGCTTGCCCTTGGACATGTCCACCGGCTCGATCTGGAACGGCACGTCCTTCTCCAGGAGGCAGGCCGCCACGCGGGCCACCGCTGGTGAGATCACCGGCCCGTACACGGTCACAGGCGCCGCCATCGCCTCGCCGCCGCTGGGGACCTAAAGCTGAAGACTGAGGAGCGGGTTGATGGGATGGATAGGGTGGAATCCTAGAATAGCACCCCACACTGGTTTGAGACTCGGCGAACACTCGGATTCGGATGCCGTCTTGACAATAACATGCGTTGCCCTCTTTTTGCGTCATCCTCCTGGTAAATCGTATAGGAAAAGAAAAAGAAATCTGCGAAAGAAATATTTTGAGATATATGTTTAGCGTCTGCAACATGAGATTTGGGATAAAGTTTTGAGTACTGTTTCATCCATCAATGTATTTTTAAATAAAATTTAAGTACTCCTTCATATTTTATCCATCTGTTTTAAGTCTTTATAAGTATATATTTTTTATGTTTAATTTCTCTTGCAATATATACGGATGCAAAAAAATCTTTTGAAAATGAATAGATTTATGTTTTACATAAATAGGTACTCTCTTTGTCCCAATATAACTACATATCTTGTTTTAGGACGGATATATCTCCTAATGTATTCCAATATTTGACTATTTGTATAAAATATTATCAATGTTTATATCTCCTAATATATTTATTATGAAAATATGTTCCAATATTGATCTTATGGTAATAGTATTTATTATGCATCATAAATATTAGTCTTTTTAAATATTTATTAGGTAAACTTAGAAAAACTGACTCCTCCAAACGAGTACAATTATTTTAGGACGGCTGAAGTATATAAAAAATTGAAAGTATGACTTTCAAAACCAACTACGCTTTACATTGATAGACAGAGAGAGTAAATACACAGTTTCCTGCATTACAGGAGTGTTTAAATAAGACGCTGGATGCCTTTCGGCTAAGCTTGCCATGTGACGATCCATCCAAAGGCATCATCCAAAGGCCAAAGGCCAATGGCCCGTTCGACTTATCTTATAATCCGCACTATTCAGCTTGTTTTTTCAGCCGAAACAGTGTTTTTCTCTCACAACCATTCAGCCAGAACAGTATTTTAGCCAAAGTGAGGACCTCTCCATTTTATCAGATCAATATATGTGTAAAAATGTGACTGAATTTCAATTACACCAGAAAGCATAGACACCATACATATGAGCACCGATTTGAAATAGTTTTGCTAAGTATGAGTAGAAATATCAATATGATAAAAACAGCACACTAGTTTCACGCCTGGAATAATCAGCACGACTCCCGCATGTCAGGGTCACACGAGAACTGGACAAGGGCAAAAACTGCAGAGCAGGTACTGGCAACCAAGTTAAGAATTCAATTCAATACAAAGAAAAATTATGTGTCCATATGCAACGTCCAGAATCTGAATCGAACATACATAACATGGTTGCCATATGCACACGGAATGGCAACCCAAGGAATGGTATATATGAGAATATCTTCACTACTAGTACAATAGATCAATATATAGCTGATTCGAGCTTGGTGAAATCATATTTGGTTAAGCAACTATGGCACATGACAACAGCTTACCAAACAGTTTCCTCATTCTTCCATGATGGTGTCATCATCTGAAACCGGTTCACCCTCCAAGAGCCACTGTTCAAGCTCATCAAGATCGTCGTCATTATGCCAATACCAGTCAGTGGAGGTGTCCCAGAGCATAGTCCCTAATTCTTCACCACGACAAGCCATATGTAAGAAAGGCCGGCTTCGAGACAGTGCATCCACCATAACCCTATTCAAGCTACCTGTAATTCCCAGCCACCGCAATCTAGGGAAGTAAGGTTTCTTAAACCAACGAGTTGCAAGGGGTGTAATCCCACCGCAGTCAAAAAGATCCAGCAGCTGCAAGCTGCTGCCATAAGTTCCACCATCCAATTGCATGGAAGCAAGAGCCATCACAGAGGCATCCCCGATTTTCGGATTTTCTCGCATTCGGAGCTCATTAAGAGGAGTTCTGGTCCTTGCTAACAGCATGATACCATCATCTGTGATACTTGGAATTCTGGAGAGATCTAACACCTGTAGGCTCTGCTTCACAGGGCCAGCAAATAACAAGGTGATACAATCATTTGTAAGCTTCCGGCAACCCCTAAGAGACAAGGAAGTTAGAGGACATGTTCCAAGTCCCAGATATTTCAATGATTGATCGCTAATATCAGTGCCATCCAACGTCAAAGTCTGCAACTTGGGAAGGCAGCTCAGAGCCCTAACAGCTTCATCACCCAAACTGCGGCAGTCCCTGAGATCCAGTACATTGAGATCCTTGTTGCATGATAATCTCTCTATCCCAACATTAGTTAGTAGTTTGCACCACCTCAGACTCACATGTGTTAGGCAAAGAGAAGTGGCTATAATGTCATGGAAAACCAGATCAGTTAGATGGCTTCCATGGGACACCCGAAGCTTGTGAAGGCCGGAACAAGAGTGAATGATTGCCCTGAAACCAGTGTCTGTAACACGGGAGAAACCACCTAGACATACACTCTCAAGATTTGAACACCTGTCAGCCATCAACAGGATTCCGAGATCATTCACTCGGCGGAAGGAAGTTACTAAGAATTCCTGGCTGCGCATGAGAGAAATATGCTTCAGTTTACCGTGTGGATTGATTTGCTGAAGACCAGCATTGGTGAGATCTGATGATGAATTAGGCTCCACAATTGGCGCATCTTGCAGGTCCAGATGTGTCAGTGATGGTAGTGCGACTGATATGGAACCAATCAGATGGTCGGTTATGAAATCCACAGCCAGGCATAACTTTTGAAGGCTAGGAAAGAAAACTGGTGCCTTAACATAATCCATGCATTGTTGTGCTTCCGTAACAGCTGCCAGAAGTTCAAGTAACATTGTCATAGGAATATAACCAATCTCAAGAGATGATAGGCTTTCAGAAGCAGATGCCCATACATGACCAAAGTTGGGGTCATCAAAAGTTGAGAAATCAAGTGCCAATCTCAGACTCTGAAAAGGTTGGAACAATGTCAGACTAATTCAAAATCAGTACGGTGTGCACAAGTAGAAGTACAGTCTGATCACAGTGGCTCATCAATGACTCATATACAAATCATGAGGATGGCACTACCAAGAACTAATAAGTAATAACATATAAAGCAAGATACAGATCATGGTATGTATACCACAAACTTTCTATATCAGTTGACTTCAGTTTATTAATTGGACAATTATAAACACTAGGAGTTGACAAGCATGCTTTCCTCGATTCATGTAATAAAGAAACCAAATGACTGTGCCAATCTGTCGGCACACTGGTGACTAGTGAATAAAATCGAAGCATTTGTAAGTTGTAACCTACCTCTAGCTGAGAACATCCATTGAGCAATTCCTGTAGATCAGAGAAATTTACCACCAGTCCCCTACGTGCACCAAGAGAGTTGAGAGAAAGCACCCTGCGTCCGTAGGAAAACGTGCATTCAATATCATGATAGCATACCGTAAGACTGAAGTACTAATTCAAACAGAGCGGATGTCATACAAGCAAACAGTGAAGCTAGGGGACATTGTAATTGACACAAGCAAGCCTCAGACGGCACACAGATCCATGTCAACGTACCTGAGATCTCTGCAGGTGGTGCCGAGCTCGCAGAGCAGGCGGCCGCTGATGTTGTCGCAGTTGAGGAGGAGGAGCTCGTGCAGGCCGGGGCGCGCGAGGCAGGCGATGGCGGCGTCCTCGAGGCGAGCGCAGTCGAGGCGCAGGCTCCGCAGGCTCGGGTTCGGCGGCAGCAGCGGGCGCAGCAGCTCGTGCGTCAGGGCCACCTCCTTCAACAGTCACCCAAAAAAGCAAACGGAAACGAGGAGCGCGTCAGTCTCATGGGGACGAAAACGGGGGAGAGCGAGGAGAGAGAGGGCGTGTGAGCTACGTACAAGGAGGTGGAAGGAGGGGAGGAAGGCGAGAGCGTGGGAGGCGCAGGCGCGGAGGCCGCGGCAGGCGGCGGCGGCGAGGAGCAGGGAGCGGACGTCGAGGCGGGAGAGGATGGTGGCGACGACGGCGGCGGGCAGCGCCGCGTCCATCGCCGGCGCCGGCTCGCACGGCTCGATCGGATCTGGCGGGAGAGGCGGGGGCATGGTGGGATTGCTGCGTCGTGGCGTTGGTGGAGAAGATGGGAGATGGAGATGCGTGGCGAGGTGGGGGCGGTGGCGGGGAGAGAGAGATGGCGGTTTTCGAGGAGGCAGAGCCGTTGCTGCTTCGCGGAAGCTTCGTCTCTCGGTGTCTCGGTCTCTCGGATCGGATCACGGGGCCCACGTCCGCCGCATCGCATGGTAGCGACGCCCGAACGGGTTGGTTGCGGCGCAGGCCGTGCGGGCTGAGGCCCATTCTGAAATTGCTGTAGCTGATGGTGGCCTACTGACGTTGCTACTCGTCTACGGAAGTCTTCTTTCTCTTTCTCTCTTGGCTTGGTTATTGTCAGCAGTATATACTACTCCCTCCATCCCAAAGGCAAGACGGTGAAAGCATTTTAAGTTTAACAAAATCTATATAATACAAAATAATAATATTTATGATACTAAATTATTATTATTACATTATTCATTAATTTTTTCATAGTATAGCTGTTTAATGTAATAAATCTTTGTAATTCTCACTAGTAAAAAAAAAATGAGATGTTTTGACTCCCAAAAAAATTAAAATGACTTATAATTTAGAATGGAGGAGTACTTTTGTCCTAAAAAGATGTAATTTTAAATATAGTCAAAGTTGAACAATCTTAATTTTTTATAGAGAATATTATTAATGTGTATGACTCTAAATAAATATATGATAAAAATATATTTTATGACCAATCTGACTATACTTATTTAATATGAAAAATATAATACTTTCTATACAAATTTAATTAAATTACAAGCTAGTTCACTTAGTACTAGTATTCTTTAATTGTTTCCTTTTTGTACGGAGGGGTATGTTTGAAGGGGGAATTGGGAGTGTTAGAGATAAAAATTATGTTATACGTACATGTGAACTCTGCTTTAAAAAAAATATGTACATGTAAACTACTTGCAGAATCTGTAAGCTAGGTCTCTGCCGCTCTGCGATTGCTTCTACACATTCTTTGTATAGGCCAGGAGCCCAGGAGTAAGTAAACACTGCTGGCACAGGGGCCTGTTTAGTTCCCAAAAAATTTTGTGCAATACCCATCACATCGAATCTTGCGGCTGGTACCAGCTAAATGTAGGTAAAAAAACTAATTGGAGTAGCTTTTTCGAACAATTAGTCTATAATTAGACACAATTGCCAAATACAAACGACTGTGCAGTCTGAGAGGTGAAAGCGACGCATCTAAACGATAAATTTGGTATTGGAGTAATCTGGATCAAATTTAAACACTCAACACAAGAGTTTTAATATCCATGTTGAATGGATCAAATTTAATCTCCTAAGAAGAGTTTTAATATCCATGTTGATATGGATATTCAGGATTGTATAAGGATACAAGATACGACATGGATTATTCATAAATTTTATGTAGATTATCCTACGTTTCAAAAAAGGTATCCAATATTTTTCTCTTCCAAAATTAAAAACCAAAAGAATTAAAGATAAAGAAAACTTGCTAACGAAGAGCTCTTATTTTGTGATGTGATTGTTTTATGTGCTAAGTTTTGAATTGAGAATTTGCTGGATGTTGTTGCTTATTAGTAATTTCAAGATTATTGAAGCCTTTGCAGTGACATTTCACGTAAAAAATGTAAAGTACCTTTAGATGCCTACACGGATTGCTGAATAATATGCCTACTACAAGAAAACACCAAGTCAATAGGCAATTTTATATACAGTGGTAACGAGCTTACCGCCAATTGAATTGGCACAGTGTTTTATCCGCCGCACACGACATATGTGGTATGGTGAACCATCTTACCGCCATTTCAACGCCTTTCCAACTGGCGGCGATAGGCTAGTTTTGATAAATACCTCTGCCGGGATTTCTTCCTTTTTTTTGTAAGAACAAAAAAGAAAATAGAAAAATCCCACACAACACAATCGAACTTATTGACAGCCTGCATCTGGAGTGCAATCAAGTCTTAATTATGGGTTTTGATGATAATGACCACGTAATTAAAGAACTAATGAGATTTATCGAGATGACAAGCAGGGAATTCATGTTCGAGGATGCTACATGAAACGGAGGAGCCCCCAATTACAAATGGCTTCAAACTCAAAGAAGGTTTAAATTCTTTTATATTTTGAATTTGAGTATAGAAAAAGTCGTACTATAAAGAGGGACACAATGCTTAAGCTAATATGTGCTACCAAGTGCTCAAACATACACATGCATCCTCAGATTCATAGCCAAGACAGTCTACACTTCACTCTTACCCTTGCTGTCTTGCGTGGTGTGGCACTACCGCACTTGAAGAGAGGCACTGCCACGACTTAAGTGACCGTTGGGGGCTGGGGGTATTTATACCCTTCCCCTTCCTTCCCAACGGTACTCTGTCTATTCTTCCTCACTTCAGCACGCCTAAAACAGAGCAGGAGCTCTCTCTCTCTCCTTCCATTGTTGACCTCAAACCCCAAGCAAATCCATTGATTTCTCCATCAATCCTTGAGGAAAAGGGTCCAAAACTCGATTAGAGAGCAGATCCATTGATTCCCTAACTCTAAAGAGCACTTGGTTCACGTTTTGGCCAACAGTTGTGTTTGTTACTCTTGGAGTTTGGCTCCTAGCCGGCTAGAGCGTCGCTCGTGGAGCTTGCCAACTTGTGTGGTAGCCCGGGAGGTTTGTAATCATCTCTTAAAACCAGTAAACTCACCCCTCATCTCAAAAATTGAGTCTCTTAACTTAAGAGAACAAGGAAAGGTTGAAAAGTCCTAAGCCTTAGTGGCTAACCTCAACAACGTGGAGGTAGGCAAGCTTTGGTGGCGAGCCGAACCACGTGATAAATCATTATGTCACTTGTGCTTGATTTACATTACTTGTATGACATATTGTGGTTGTGGTGATTTTAGGGTTTCTAGTAGATCTACTTGTGTGTGGTGTTCTTACTACTTCTAGCTCTTGATCTGTGATTGCCATACCTGCAGTAAGCTAGGAAATATCTTCGATCTAAGTTTTCGTTCACGGATTTTGAACTGTGACTTGAAGTTGTCTACAGGTGCGGCAGTGCCGTTGCTCTGGCCCGGGAGTGCCGCCCTCCAGAGCGGCAGTGTCGTAGGATGATTTTGATAAAAGTTTGTTTGTTTTAACAGGCCTATTCACCCCCTCTAGGCCAACCAGAGACCCTACAGCATCAGTCCAATGCTACAAAGTTGCTGAGGCACTTGCGGCGCCAGTGCTAACACCAACTCCTTCTGTGCTGATTGTGGCTGGTGCGGTGGCCGCGCCCCCAATCAGCACTTGCGGGATGAGGCGGGGCACACGTGGCGCCTTAGAGCCCTAGAGGCACATGTGAGACGAGACGAGGCATATGCCCCCATGTGCGTGATGCACATGGGGTGCGTGGACATATTGTTTGGGTCAAGGTCCTGACGGACGCAGGGCGCGGCGGACTCCGGTTGTGGACCCGCGGGGCGTGCTCACGGCCTCCCTCCGCTTGCACCAGCCCCATCCAGACTCGCGACGGTAAAAGGAGTACCAAACTGAGTTCATGTCTGGGTTGCGATACTGTCGCTTGCTGGGGTAAGCTCCTGCGGCTACGTGCTTCGCTGCTGGAGATCAATCCTGGTATCCATGGCGGTAGTAGCCGCCGGTTCTGCGGCCACGGCCAGCTCCGCCGATCCCGAGGCTGCTGTCAGAGAAGCGGTGCAGGCAATAGCCAACTGCGCAACCTCAGGATTTGGCATCGCCGCCAACGTAACCTGGCAGATTGCGTAGCCACCGTGGCAAGGAACTTCAAGTTTTAGGGGAAAAATTAAATGCAGCCTCCCTGCACTGACGTCTCTGTGCATGACCACTCGGAGGGAAGCCACCTGTCATAGGAAATACATCCCACGGTCATGAGGTGGAGTTTTCAGTTGTCTATTTTTAGATTATCCTGAGGAGTCACTCCACGCTTGAGCCATCAGAGGAACTACACAACGCCTAGCCGTAGGATGTATTTTCTGGGACACGTGGCTTCTATCTGAGTGGTCCTACATGGAGACGCTGGTGCACGGAGACTGCACCCAATTTTTTTTCTAGTTTCAGAGGGAAGCAGCTGTTACTGATGTGTGAGTAGAACCTCTAAGGGTTAGGCAAAGATCTCGGCTGTGTGAGCAATTCAGCAATTGCGCATCTCTCTGTCTATTGTGTGGGTTTGTGTGGACCATAGTTAGATTATTAATAAGTATTAAAATAAAAACAAGGGAATTTCGCTGTGTCGCACGCTCTGGGTGTGCCTTTCAAATTTTCAACTGTCAGTAAATTGGTGCGTCTGCCAGGCATTGGCAGTCCCAGCAGTCTTCACTCTTCAGAGAGCTCCGATCCTCTTCAACTTAATAGTTCCACTAGTGGCAAACGCGCGCCCCTGCGCGCGAATGGTAAGAGATTTGGAATACATGATAGCTGTGAAGGTGGGAAACATGAATTTTTTGACAGGTCGAAGTACAATGTAGCAGGTGTAGGTGTATATACAAGGTTCATAGTGATATATGGTTTTTGGTGGTGCAATAGACTGGGTATTATACAAATAAGATGCGATAGACTGGTTACTATACAAATAAGATGCAAAGGGAGAAGCCTACACAGTTTTTGATATGGAATGGTGTTTGAAGGCGCAATAGCCTAGATTGACAACAGGCTGGTACAAGAGGTTACTCTTTATCTTTTCATAGGAATAGCTGCTACTATTTTGATGTGGAAATATTTCATAGCATGTGTTTGTCTTGTTCCTGGGTTATTGCCGTGTCTTTGAGGTGGCCTGTTTTGATTAAAATATAAACTGTGTCAGAAATGGTAATGCGTTGTCACAAGAACATGTCTATAGGTATATATATTCAGAGTGTCTAACTATACTTGAAGTTCGTTATTGATTTGTTTTCTTAGTATGCTTAACTATTGGAAGCGGTGTTACCTGGACTGATGAAGTCTCGCGAAGTATTAGGCTCAGTTGCGGTTGTCCGATGTTTCTGCCGAGCTTGTTGGTGCCATGGCGTGTGCTGGAAGTTGTCTTGTTCTTCTTTCCAGATCCAGCGATCGGATGTTATGGTTGGTGATTCAGTTTCTAGGCATGTGCAGAGATACTGAACCTGTATTCGGATGTAGATTTCATTTAGCTTCTGACTGATTGGCTAACACGTGCAAAGATGAAGGAGTTATATGCAAAGTACCTTCAACTCTATGAATTCATGGAAGAAAGCGGTAATGTCAGTGTACTGTCGCTCCACAGCATCAAGGAGGTGTCCCATGGCTTCGTGCAGATGTGGTATATCTTTTATATAATAAGCTGCAGCGCTGAATTCATTTTGTAGGTGAAGAAAGGCATTGTGTATACGGTGCGTGTGGTCCATGGTGTTGGAGACATAGGCTAGTAATATGTTGATATCTGCATTGTATTTGTTTATGGCAGACATCAACGCTGCTAGAACTGGATAGTTCAAGTCAATTATTCTGTACCCGAGCACGGTTGTTATATATCTGAGAGACTGATAGATGAGTATTGTTTCAATTGTCGCCGCAGTTTGAAGAGGGATTTCATTGTATCTGCATGTGGTGTTTCCTATGGTGATGTATGCTTGATACCTACCGTCAGATGTTTCCGTTGTTGTAACAATAGCTTCACTTCCGTAGTTTTTTTTTTTTTGTGACAGCTGCGTGGATGATTCTGAGCCGAGTAAGATATGACGGCGGAACTGGAGTCTGCGACAGCCATGGATATGGTCTTTGTTAGCATATGATGTAAGTTTGGTATAGTAGTAATGGTAGGGCTGAGCGATGCGAATTTAGACTGATTACCTTTAGTAGCGTCAGTATTTCTTTGTAGCCTTCTAAGCTGATAGGTGTATCAGGACAATGTCGGAGTGTATTTTTAAGTTCACTGACGTTGGTTAGGTTTGTGGCTGCTGAAAGTGCGGAACTTCGTAGATGGGCAGCAAAATCATACATGTATTTGGTTTTGTTTTTTGCGCCGATGGTTAGCAGTGATTGAATACTGGCATGGATCATCTGAGTATGTGATGTGAGGTCTGAACAAAACTGTTGAACTAACAGGTTAATTCGGACAGCAATGTCTTTGCCAGCATGAAAAATGCTGTGTTTTCTGTGGTAGAAATCCTTTAATTCAGTGATCATCAAGTAGGCCTTGTTTAGATGCCATCCAAATTCCAAGTTTTTTCAGTCTCTCTCCATCACATCAACTTTTAGCCACTTGTATGGAGTATTAAATGTAGGTAAAAAAAATAACTAATTACACAGTTTAATTGTAAATCACGAGATGAATCTTTTGAGCCTAGTTGGTCCACGATTGGACAATATTTGCCAAATAAAACGAAAGTTGTACTATTTATCGGGTTTAAAAAATTTGCAAAGTGAACGAAGCCTAGCTGAAGTGGCCTAGCTGAAGTCTGATGCTCTTAGGTCATAGTTGATGCCTAGCATTTGGACATAGTTGTCTTTAAGAACTTGTTTCCCTGGGTATGGAGATTATTTTAGATGCGGGAGACAAGGACGAGGCGGCGGCGGAAGGAGGCGAAGGGCAACGACAACGCGGCGGCGGAGAGAGGCGGAGGAACCAACGAAGATAGAGGAGAGAAGGAAGCCAAGGAAGGAGATATTTTGGGAACGAACATGTGGTCAGCATTTGTTGGACGACGTGGCCAGCTAGCGTCCACGGAAACATTCGGGCCGACGTGGCTCGCCGTATGAATTAAAAGGCGACGTGTCGCGGTTATCCTGCCGTGGTGAACCTGAGCTTTGACGGGGAGAATTAGAATAGGCCTAACAGTTCAGTGTATTCCATGGTTTGCAAATTCAGAGTATCCTTTTCCTGTCCATAGGCTCCCGTGTCATAATAGCTCCTTTTGTGCGTTTATGTTTTTCAACGAGTAGCATGAATTCGATTAGAAGAAATTGTCTAATCTTAACAAGGTTGAAATGGAGCACTGATTTGCATCATTTATCATATCTAGTACCCCTTAACTCAATTGTTCATTGGTCTCCATTCTACACACTCATGGGAGCATACACAAAAGTTCACGGTAGCCAATCTTTGTATTGGATTTTTTTTGGGTTCGCTTGTTTGTTTCAGCTAGGATTTATCAGCCAGCCACCAGTGTTTCTCTCTCACAACAAACCAACACTAGCCGGACTTATCAACCCAGAAACCAACCAACGAACAGGATTAGTATTGGATTGTTTGCTGTTGCAGAATAGAATATATATTTTAGGTAGCCTTTGCGATTTTGCTCATTGGTCAGCTGGAAGTATTAAACGTTTCTCTTTGTTGACAGTTGAATATGGATCTGATTGGTTGCCGCATAACTCCTTATCCAGTTTCCGTAATACAAATTGATATTGTTTGGTTGCCGGCACAAAGCTTTATGCAGCACATCACTATCCTAAAAGCACCCAGAACTTGTAAGCCCTGTTCCCTAGAAAGTGGCGTATCCAGCTTAAAGATGGCAACGGGCCCGATACCCGATACCCGACGGGTATTTGATCTATTAGGGGACAGGAATGTGATCATATCTTTACCCGCGGACATCTAAATTGGCAAGAATCCATCTCCGATGGGTATAGCAGGTACGGGAGCGTTCCCTGTTTATCCGTCCCCGTTACCCGTTGGGGAACCCGACTATTTAAGCTGTCATGCGAGTATTAGACCCAAAGAAGCTCAACATAGATATTTTAGTTCAAATCTGAACAATCATATATATAGTTTGTGTGTTCTAGGAACCCTAGTTCAATTTTTCCTCATCATCTCCGCCAGCAGCACAAGCACACCTGCCTCACGAGCGCTCGTGCCCCTCGCTTCCTCAGTTCGGTCTCTCTGCCATCTTGGCTCGTCCCCCTCGTAACCTCGCTCATTCTCCTCGACATCTCCAAGACTCCGACATTTATACCCGGGTGAAGAAGAAACGTCTCCGATTGCAAAGCTGTGACCCCAAGTGTCCTTGTTTATCGGGTATGCAATACCCGTCGGGTATCTGTTATCCGACCGATGCCCGATGGGTACGGGGATGGACAAGAATCTATACCCGAGACAGTTAACGGGACATGCATGGGATGAATTCTCTGTAGCGGGGAAGAGAACGTTTCGACGATACCCGACGGGTACATCCCCGTTGCCATCTTTAATCCAGCTAAATGCAAACCAGCAGCGCACGCGCTGTGCAGGCCGCGGCGTGTTTCCTGCATCCGCTCTGCAACACCCGATGCAGGCGGGGCTTGAGGGGTCACGTTGTGCTTACTTCCCTCTCCCATTTGCTCTCCTGCTCATCTCTGCAGTTTCTGGTCACGTTGTGCTTGCTTCCCTCTCCCATTTGCTCTCCTGCTCATCTCTGCAGTTTTTGCTCCCATCGTGTCCGTGTCTGGTGGAGACGAGGCGGAAGTCCCTGTTGAGCGGCGGGATGGATTACGGCAGCGCACGCGGCGGTGCGGCGCACGCTCCGTGCCGGCGTGGATGAGTCCTGCTCGCTGGGTGCTGGCCCGTGTGGGGTCCCATCTCGTGGAGATCCAGGCGGCGCTCCCGATTCGCACGCCCTCAGCCGAGCTCGCCGCTGCCGGGCCCCATACCGACCACGCTGTGGGCCTTGCGGCGACCTCGACAGTGGGCTCCTGGACGCCGTCCTCGATGTCCTCGAGGCAGAGTTCAGGCCCCGAAGGTTTATATCCTATCCGATCGATGTTAAGATACATGCGACTATTAAATATAGATTAAAAAATAATTAATTATATAGATTACGACTATTTTATAAGACAAATCTTTTAAACCTAATTAATTCATAATTTGATAATAAAATATTACAGTAACATATGTGCTAATAATTGATTAATTAGACTTAATAAATTCGTCTCGTGGTTTACTGACGAATTCTGTAATTTATTTTTTATTAGTATCCGAACACCTCTGTCGGTGTTTCGGACCGGGTTCTCAACCAACCAGTAAATGTAAATTACGTGCCCCTAATTTCGGATGGTGATGCAAAGAGACACAAGGTTTATACTGGTTCAGGCAATTAGCGCCCTACATCCAGTCAAGGAGATCGATCTTGTATTCTCTGCACCGAAGTGCTTATAGTAGAGGGTTACAAGCTGGGTGAGAGAGGGAGCTAGTCCCAGGTCTCGGCGTGGTATGGTGCGGGCTGCTTGAGTCGTTGCTCTCAGACAGCGTGGGAGCGCGCGTGAATTGAGTGAGTGCGTTTTTGCGTGAGGGCTGATGTGGTTTCAATCGATAGAAACGGCTCTGGCTGCTTCCTTTTATAGCCACAAGGAGGGAGCCAGGAGTACATGAGAGAGCTACACGTGGAGCCTTAGCGAGGAAGGAAGATCCAGTACTGTGGCCTATTCCTGTAGCAGCACAGTGTCGGGAATGACAATTGGTACTTGATCATCGGTGCGTCACGCAGGCCATGCCCGAGACTGTTGAAGTCGTAAGAGTCCTTGTTGACGTCTAGTCAGTATGGCCTCCACTGTAGGTGACATGCCGTGCCTAGTGGACTCTTGTCCTGGTGGAGTGCCGAGGCCTAGCGGGTGCTGGAGCTGATCGTGCCGAGGCCTTCTTTGCCGAGGCCTCGGAGGTGACCTGTGTACGACGCAGGGGTCTCGGTGGTCTGTGTCGTACCCGATTCCGGTGAAAAAGTGTGGAATGGGCGTCCGCAGGGAGCCGTAGTCTCTGCACCGTAAGTAGAGGATGGTAAAAAGGTGATTTGACCGCCGTCCCATCGCCCTTTTTGCCATACCCTGCCAATCATGGCTGACGTAGGCGTAACTAGGGATACTTACACGGATGGGACGGCCCGCCAGAGGGGCAATTGAGGCGGAGGCGACGAGAATGCGGGACGAGCCCGGCCTCGGCCGAGGCGGAGAAGGAAGGGCGCGTCCGAGGCCTTACCGGGGGGTCTCGGACGAGGCAGAGACCGAGCAGCTGGGCTCTCCTACTGTTTCCGAGGCTATAGGGACATGGACTCGACCTTCCATGCCGCTTTGTCCTTGGCACAGGGGTTAGGTAACACAGGGTAGTATAAGTGTTAGGGGGAGCACAGTGGTGAGTATAGTGGCAGGTAACCCCTGCTGTGCCCGGTCCCTGTCCTGTCAGTTGTTCTGCCCGCACTGTACCTGCGTGCAGCTGACGTTTGCGAGAGTGGTTGGGTGCATTTAATCCGGACGTGACGTTTTGCTAGGAGTTCGGTCAGGATGGAGGTTACGAGTACGTCCGCTGAGCCCGGCCTCGAGCGAATCGGAGAATTGGAGATCCGTCTGAGGCCTTTCGGGGCGAGGCTTTGGCGAGAGGGCATCGGCGGGACGTTTTAGGCCTGTTTCGCATGAGGCCTCGGCGCAAGGCCTCGGGCGAATCGGAGAATTCTGCCGAGACCTTGCAGTAGTCTTTTAGCTTTGGTTTTAGCAAGGCTTAAGCAATATTCTTGGATCTTGCTTAGGGTACCCCTTCTTGTGGTATCCGACAGCAGCCCCCGAGCCTCGGGAGGAGTGCGGGCACTTGAAAGGTCCTAATATGGCTAGAGGAGGGGTGAATAGCCTATTTAGAATTCTACAAGTCAACTAGAGCAATTTGATTAGTATGACAAATAGCGTAATGCAAACTTGCTCTAGCTCTACAAAGTTTGCAAGCCACCTATCCAACAATTCTAGTTGCAATGATTACTTAGGCACCCAAACTTGCTATGTAACTACTCACTAAGAGCTCTCAATCTTGCTACTCTAAAGAGCTCAACTTGATGAATATAAATAATAAGGCAAGCTCTCAATTCTAATTACACTAAAGAGCTTGTATCAACTAGTTTGCAAGAATATAAATAAGTGAGTAGGGTGATTATACCGTCGTGTAGGGAATGAATCAATCACAAGATGAAGATTAAGCCAATCACCGGGAGAATGCAAATGACAAGAGACAACCGATTTTTCTCCCGAGGTTCACGTGCTTGCCAACACGCTAGTCCCCGTTGTGTCGACCAACACTTGGTGGTTCGGCGGCTAAGAGGTGTTTCACAAACCTCGTCCACACGATAGGACACCGCAAGAACCGACCCACAAGTGAGGTAACTCAATGATACGAGCAATTTACTAGAGTTACCTTTCGGCACTCCGTCGAGGAAGGTACAACTCCCCTCACAATCACCGAAGGCAGCCACGAACAATCACCAACTCGTGCCGATCCTTCACCACTGCTCCAACCATCTAGGTGGTGGCAACCACCAAGAGAAACAAGCGAAATCCGCAGCGCAACACGAATATCAAGTGCCTCTAGATGCAATCACTCAAGCAATGCACTTGGATCATCTCCCAATCTCACAATGATGATGGATCAATGATAGAGATGAGTGGAAGGGCTTTGGCTAAGCTCACAAGGTTGCTATGTCAATGAAAATGTGCAAGAAGTTTCCCTTGAGCCGGCCATGGGGCTATAAATAGAGCCCCAATCAAATAGAGCCGTTATACCCCTTCACTGGGCAAAACGCGCTCTGACCGGACTCTCCGGTCATACTGACCGGACGCTGGTCCTCAGCGTTCGGTCGCCCGATGGACGCCACGCGTCACCAGCTTCAAACGCTGTTCGTCAGATTTCAACGACTACGAAGCTGACCGGACGCTCCGGCAAAACTGACCGGACGCTGAAGGCCCAGCGTCCGGTCGTTTCCAGTAAGCTCCCCGAGGCGTATTTCTTCGACCGGACGCGTCCGGTCCACCTTGACCGGACACAGACCAGTGTCCGGTGTAAAGATGGCAACGGGCACAAAATATCCGCGTGCCCGCGGATAGAAAACCCGATGGGCATGAATATGGGTTTAAGTTTGTGCCCACGGGCACGGGTATGGGTGTGATTCTAAACCCGATGGATATTTGCTCGTGGGCATGGAAAAATGATATCCGCACCCGCAAACCCGCTAGACCCGCGTCAATGACTCTATATACGGTTGTATGTCTTTATTCGTGTTAATTTGTGATGACTTGAGATACACTAATGTAGACTTTTGATGACTCTTGTATGGTCAATGTGTCATACTTTATCTAATGTTGAGATATAGACGTTTATTTTTTGATATATTGTTTCTTACTTGCTATTAAGATATGGTTGGGTGCTTTGTTGCTTCATTTTGCGGGTATCGGGTGTGCCACGGGCATGTGATATCCGCGGATAGCGGGCACGGGCATGGTTTTCTACCCATGACGGTTAAGCGCTGCGCAACGGATTTTTTTGCTCATGGGTATGGATATCTCGGGACTAGTATCCGCGCGGATTTTACCCGTTGCCATCTTTAGTCCGGTGCTCAACCTTAGCCATCGTGCCGTTGCCTCGATAGCACGACCGACGCTTTTCAAATCCGTCCGGTCATTGAGTGACTCAAATATCCGTCAATGAGACCGACGCCAAAGATCATTTTCAACCAACTCCATTTCAACTCTAACTTCTTCACCCTTGCTCAAATGTGCCAACCACCAAGAATTTTCATCCGGCGCAATAGAAAATAGGCATTCCATTTTCCCAAAAGTGCCGAATACCCAAACCCATCTCAACACTGCAAACACCACCTCCTTTGTAAATGTGCCAATACCACCAAGTGTATCACCTTGTGCACAAGTGTTAGCATATTTTCACAAACATTTTTAAAGGTGTTAGCACTCCACTAGATCCTAAATGCATATGCAATGAGTTAGAGCATCTAGTGATACTTTGATAACCGCACTCCGATACGAGTTTCACCCCTCTTAATAGTATGGCTATCAATCCTAAATGTGATCACACTCTCTAAGTGTCTTGATCACCAAAACAAAATAGCTCCTATGGTTTATATCTTTGCCTTGAGCTTTTTGTTTTCTCTTTCTTCTTTCCAAGTCCAAGCACTTGATCATCATCATTGTATCATCATCATCATGCTATGATCTTCATTTGCTTCATCACTTGGAGTGTGCTACCTATCTCATGATCACTTGATAAATTAGGTTAGCACTTAGGGTTTCATCAATTCATCAAAACCAAACTAGAGCTTTCAGCACTCTCCTGAGGTTTTTGACGAGACTTGGTTCGCAACAGCTCCTATCGGGATCGTGGTTTGTACTTGGTGGTTCTGGTGGGTGCGCGCGAGCGCACCCGCCGGGTGTAGCCCCCGAGGCCCTGGAGGAGTGGGTTTACTCCTTCAGGGGCTTTTTTCTCCGTTGAGCAAGGGGTCTCATCGTGCTTGCAGGGCCCGCGAATGCGAGTTCAGGTCGCTGGGTCTTGGCAAACATTGCAGGAAGAGCCCCTAGCCTCTGCATAGAGCGAGAGGGCCGTCAGGTGCTCTCCTGGCTTTTTATACGCCTCTCGCGCATGAGGGTTTGTTTGCTGTGACCCCCTCGGGTGTGAGCCTAGGTCGCGGGGCCTCAGCATATCTGTAGGAAGAGCTCCCTAGCCTCTGCCCGGAGTAAGAGGGCCATCAGGAGTTCCCCTGGCTTTTTGTACGACCCTCGCGTAACCTTTTCGTTCGGAAGGAGGGGTTTGTTTGCCGAGCCCCCTCGAGTGCGAACCTGGGTCGCTGGTCTCGGCAAAGTTGTAGGGAAAGCCCCTTAGCCTCTGCGGGGAGGTTCGTCAGGGGTTCCCCCTGGCTTTTCTATACGACCCTCGCGCTTCCTTTTCATTCGGAAGGAGGGGTGGAATGTGCCAGGCTACCCTCGGTGGGTACGAGCGGTGACACTTTCGGTGAGCTGCTATCAGATAAGTACGAGTGGAGGCCCATGCCCCATTCGATAAGGGTCGGCTAGCGGTCCAGAGACGCACTCTAAAGGTACCAGAGGGCTTCTCTATTGGGTCTCAGGGCCGTTCGATTGGCCCCGGGGGCTCAGCGCCTCCCTACGTGGGATCCCATTCGGAGAACTCCCCGCTGGTCTCGGACACGACTTAGGGCATCCCGAGCGATCGCTTGCTCGGGCCATGGCCATGTACGGGCTCGCCCATAGTTGTCCCTGACTCTGTTGTCCTAGGGCGGCTGTCGAAACCCTCGGTGGTCTAGCCTTCGAACCCCTGGACCGTAACGGGCTCGGCGCCCTTTTTGTTGCTTTTTTCCGAATCTATGAGTGCGGGCCTAGGTGGCTTGTCCTTGTCTTGAGTGCAGAAGGAGCCCTCGAGCCTCCGCACGGAGCGAGAGGGCGGTCAGGGGGTTATTTGCCGAGCCCATTCGTGTGCGAACCTGGGTCGCTGGGTCTCGACAAACCTATAGGAAGAGCTCCCTAGCCTCTGCACGGAGCGAGAGGGCCGTCGGGTGCTTTCCTGGCTTTTTATACGCCTCTCGCGCGTGAGGGTTTGTTTGCTGAGACCCCCTCGAGGGCGAGCCTAGGTCGCGGGGCCTCGGCATATTTGGAGGAAGAGCTCCATAGCCTCTGCCCGGAGCAAGAGAGCCATCAAGAGTTCCCCTGGCTTTTTGTACGACCCTCGCGCAACCTTTTCGTTCGGAAGGAGGGGTTTGTTTGCTGAGACCCCCCTCGAGGGCGAGCCTGAGTCGCGGGGCCTCGGCATATTTGCAGGAAGAGCTCCGTAGCCTCTGCCCGGAGCAAGAGGGCCATCAGGAGTTCCCCTGGCTTTTTGTACGACCCTCGCGCAACCTTTTCGTCCGGAAGGAGGAGTTTGTTTGTCGAAACCCCCTCGAGGGCGAGCCTAGGTCGCTGGGTCTCAGCAGGTTTGCAGGGAGAGCCCCCGAGCCTCCGCACGGAGCGAGAGGGCGGTTAGGAGTTCCCCTGGCTTTTTATGCGACCCTCGCGCATCCTTTTCACTCGGAAGGAGGGGTGGAATATGCCAGGCTACCCTCGGTGGGCGCGAGCGGTGACACTCCCGGTGAGCTGCTATCGGGTAAGTCCGAGTGGAGGCCCGTGCCCTATTCGATAAGGGTCGGCTAGCGGTCCAGAGACGCACTCCAAAGGTACTAGCGGGCTTCTCTATTGGGTCCCAGGGCCGTTCGATTGGGTCCGGGGGCTCGGCGCCTCCCTACGGTGGGATCCCATTTGGAGGACTCCCTGCTGGTCTCGGACACGACTTAGGGCGTCCCAAGCATTGCGTTTGCTTGGGTCTCGGCCATGTACGGGCTCGCCCATAGTTGTCCCTGACTCTGGCGTGGCGTCAGTGGATGGGACGTAACTGTTCCCGCGATTAATGAGGAAAAGGTGGGCGCGTGGGCGGTAGAACTGGATCTGGATTAATCGTGCCTGAACTCGAGGAAAACTTCCCCGATTTCGTCGCCTGTCCGTTTTGTCCTTACCTTGCATAAATACGAAATGGGGCTCGCCCCTTCCCTCCTTACTCTCCGTTGCCTGTCCGTTGCCAAGAACAGAGAGCGCCGGGGAGAAGAGCGAGAGAGAGAGAGAGAGAGAGAGAGAGGAGGAGACTCACCGCTGTAGTCGAGCCTTCCACCGCACTCATGGCTGGCGACATTGTTGTCATCGAGGCGGACCCTTGGGATCCATCCGATGTGTCCGTGGAGATGCTGCAGTCTCTCATCGACCATGGCCTTCTCCGCCCGATCACCGACCCCAATAGGTCGGAATGGATCGCTCTGCTCGACGAGCCGGAGCCGAGGCCACCCGCGGGGTATGTCGTGAGCTTTGTCTCTTTCCACGAGCGTGGTCTCGACGTGCCGGCGGACCGATTCATGCGGGCGCTCCCGCATTACTACGGGGTGGAGCTACACAACTTCAACCCCAACTCCATCGCGCATGCGGCCATTGTTGTCGCTGTCTGCGAGGGGTATCTGGGGACTGCCCCCCATTGGGAGATGTGGCTCCACCTCTTCCGAGCGGGGCATACCACCAAGCCGGCGGGTATGGCGGGTACGAGGAAGATGGTGAGGGCCGGCGGCTGTACTCTCCAGGTGCGCCAAGACCGGCAGCACCTCTACATCCCGACCCAGCTTGCGTCGTCCAATCGCCGCTGGTACACCAGCTGGTTCTACCTCCGCAACGACGACGGTGGACTTCCCCCTTATACCGGACGGATCGTGGAGGACTGTCTGGAGAAGTGGAGGTATGGTGTCCCGAGGGAGGAGCAGCCCAGGCTGCAGCCGCTCCTGGACGGGCTGGAGAAGCTGCGGAACCGCTGCCTTACGGTGGCCGTGGTCGTGGCAGCCTTCCACCGCCGGAGGGTGCTGCCGTTGATGGCTCGGCGGCGACGCCTGTTCGAAATGAGACCGGGTGAGCCAATCGAGGGCATCCGGATGTCTGCCGCTGCCCTCTCCGATGATGCAGTTCTACGTCGGGTGAGGGAGGCGGTGGATGGGAAGATGAAGAGCCGTGGCTTGATCCATATTGTTATGCGCCCGTCGCGGGGGTATCTCTCCCTGGTAAGTCTCGCGCCGCTGCAGCCCCCAAGGCCTCCTCGCTCCTCATCATTTTTCTGTTTGCTTACTCGCGCTCGTCGTTCCCGCAGGGGATGAGAGACGTGCGAGCCTCCCCGCCACCCGTTCCCGAGGATGCAAGGCGGCGGGTGGCGAACCGAGCACATGCCGAGGCACAGAAGAAGAAGAAGGACGCCAGGGCAGCAAGGCACGACAAGAAGATACTCGAGCGCGAAGCGCTGGAGAAACGTCGCCGGCGTCAAAAGAAGGATGGTCTCCCGGTGGAGTTGTCTCCGTCGCCGTCGCCATCAGAGAATTCTTCGGATGAAGACGGCGGGATCGAGGGGGGGCGAGGTCCCCTGGACCACCTCCCCGATGTCAGGGAGACAGTGCCCGGGGCGTCGGCGAGCAGCCCGGCGCTTCCAGGGGGAGGAGGTGGCGCTCCGGGGTCGGCGATCGCTTACCCTACGTCCGAGGCTGATACGCCCGAGCTACGGGCACTAGGGAAGCGTGCCATTGGCCTATTGGGCTCGACGGTAGTGGTGGAGCAGGCGGCGGTGGAGGCGACGCAACTGCCTCCGCAGAGGGTTGAGGGGGTGCCGGAGTCCGACGAGGGTCGGCTGGCGCCAGCGGATATCGGGGCCGTGTCTCTGCCGCCGCCGCCACCGTTGCAGAGGAGAGTCGCGGTGCCGAAACGGCTGCAACCCCGCTCGAGGTGAGTTCGCATCATCCCCTACTTGCTTTATGGTCATAAGATGACCAAGTGGTGTTCTGCCTTCAGTCGGAAGCATCAGGTGGAGGTGCCAGCCTTGGCGCCACGCAAGGCACTCAAAGTGAGCGTCGGTCCCCCTGCTCACCAGGTGGCGGAGGCGCAGACCGCCGTGCAGCCTGACGCGACGCCGGCCGGGGCCGACCTAAAGAGGTTGGTCGTTCTGGAAGAGGCTCCCGGGGCGGTTATGGAGCAGACAAAGGAGGAAGGGCCTACATCGTGCGTTGTCGAGGCCCATGAGTCCGGTGGGGCCGGGGTGTTCCCAGTCGCCGAGGCCGGGAGCAAAGCCGAGGCCCCTGGGACTTCCGAGGCCGAAATGGTCAAGACGAGTGCGGCGGCCCGGGATTCTGAGATGGAGGTGGAACATCCTTTGGTGCCGCCCCTGGACCAAGGCCTGCCACCGTCGCAGGAGAGCACCCGGGAGGTGGGAGTTCAGGCGACCTCTCCTGCCGATACTTCTCGGGGGAAGGAGGCAGCAGATGTCGAGGCCGACAGCACCGCCGAGCAACCGGTTCTAGCTCCTGGCGAGGGGAACTCGGCCCTCGCGCGGGTACGACCCGAGCCCCTCGGGTGGAATCACCCGCGTGTATCGTGGCTGAGCCGGGATGACCCGGAGGGGGAGCCTCTATTTGCCCTCGAGGACGCGTAGTCGAGGGGGGGGGGCGCTGGAGCTCCTTCGAGCAATATTGCCGGCTGGTGGTGCAGTCGCTGCGAACGGCGCTGTCCGTCATGGTCGATGATCTGCCCGACATCGCCCAGGTACGCGTCCTCCTTTCTCGTGCGGTGTCGTTTTGTTCTGAGTCTTTTTGCGATGCATGACCCTTGTTCTACCTACCCAAGAGCTCAAGGCCCGGTCTCTCGGGAAGTCGTTGTTCCTTCGTCAAGAGAGGGACGTTTGGGACCAACTTGGGCAGCAGAAGGACCTGCTCGCGAGCGCCAACGAGCTTCTATCGGCTCGGAGCACAGAGGTGGAAGACCTCCGCCTTCGCTGTGCAGATATGAAAGCCGAGGCGGCCACGGTTTGGGAGCGGGCCGCTCCTTTGGTGGCGCGAGTCAAGGAGCTGGAAGAGGAGCTGAACCGGGTGGCCGGCGAGAGGGATGTCCTTCTTTCCCGGGTTGAAGAGGCGACGGTCTCTGCCAAGTCCATTGCTGCACAGTTGGGTGAGACAAAGGGCGCCCTGGATGAGGCCCTCAAGGCGGCCGAGGCCTCTCGGGTCGATGCTTTGGCCTAGAAGGGGAAGTTCGAGGGTAAGTTCTGTTCCCTTTATTTTGTTTATTTTTCTTGCGTTCGGCCCCCTAACTCTCTGGTGTGGTACAGAGCTGGAGAAGGAGGCCTCCAAGGCGACCGAGGCGTCATGGGTCGAGGTCCAGCGTTGGAGAGAGAAATCTGAGGGTAAGTCCCGTGGGCCTTTGCCCCTGTTTGACTTATTCTTCTCTCGTGTTGAACCTCATCCTGCTTGTTTTGGCGCAGGGTTGGAGAAGGAGGTTTCCCGGGTGGCAGAAGCCTCTGTCGCAGTGCAGGCGACGCTCGAGGCCGAGATCGAGGAGCACGACGCTACCGCAGCCGCCGCTTCGTCTGCCGTCTGCAAGGCTCGGCTGTTGAAGGGGCTCGGTGGTAGCTCCCTCAAAGCCGCTTGGGCTGCGCTTGAGTGGCCAAGTCTTGAGCGATTTCGAGGCAGCGTTGCATCTGAGGCGTCAAGCGTGCCTTGGCCGTCGTCTCCTCACACTACGCCATCAACCTCGAGGCCGTCAGCGACGGTTACATTTTGCCTGATGATGAGGAGGAGGCTGATGAGGAGGTCACCAAGCTGATGGAAGCGACAGAGGTCCTCGGGACGGCGGCCGCCATCTGCTTTGAGGAAGAAGTGATTCCTCTCGCGCCATGCCGATTTAGGAGATCCCGAGCCGTGATCCGGGCCAAAGGGGCCATGTAAATGAATTAAGTTATTGTCGTGTCATGATGTTTGTGGCCATCGAGGCCTTTGAAGTACTCGTGCACACGCTTTTTTAATCGGTTTATATTATTTTTCCAAGTCTCTGTCCTCTACCTTGTTTCTAGACAAGTCTCTGCAAACGATTTCCTCGAAACTGAGCCGCCTCTGGCGGAAGGTGGTGAGGAGTTGCCGTAGCCTGCAGGCGTGAGGCAATCTCGCTGACTCACCCGGCCTTTTGCACTCGAGGCGCTTTTGGTCCTTAGATTTTTACAATCGACCTGTTAGAGTACGCGAGAGAGTTTGGCGTGGGAATTTATTCAAAAAACGATTAAAAAATAGTGCCTGGGACTTAGGGGGTTCCCCCCGCTTCTAGCCCCCGAGGGAGGCTTGGTTCTGTAGAGGCAGAGCCGAGCCTCGCTCATAGCGTTATCGCAACGTCGATCTCGAAAATTAGAGCAACTAAAGAACGCTTCTTTAATATATTTTGAGAAAAAATGTATACAATGCTTGGAAGTTTAAGGATAGAAACGACGTAGCTGTTCTATGTTCCAAACGTTGGTGAAGACTTCGCCCTTCTCGTTGGCCAGCTTGTAGGTCCCGGGTCTCAGCACTCGGGCGACAATGTACGACCCTTCCCATGGCGGGGTCAACTTGTGGCGGCCCTTGTTGCTCTGCCTCAGTCTTAGCACCAGATCGCCCACCTTCAGGTCTCGGCTTCGAATGCGCCGGGCTTGATAGCGTCGTAGGGCTTGCTGGTACTTGGCCGAGTGTAGCAGCGCAACGTCTCGGGCTTCCTCTTGTTGGTCGAGGGCGTCCTCGCGGGTAGTACGGTTGCTTTGCTCGTTGTAGTCCTGTAACCTCGGGGAACCGTACTCCAAGTCTGTGGGGAGGATGGCCTCGGCTCCATAGACCAGGAAGAATGGCGTGAACCCCGTGGCTGGGCTTGGTGTATTCCTTAGGCTCCAGATGACCGACGGGAGTTCGATCAGCCATTTCTTGCTGAATTTTTTCAACCGGTTGTATATCCAGATGAGTCGGAGTGGCCAAAGCAGTAGTTGCTTGCGGCCAAGAAGCGGCGCATAGCCTCGGGGTCACGTAGCCCGGAGAAGTCCGCTCCGGCCCAAGACTCATCCTCCTCCGAGGAGCCAGTGTGGGTGTGGGTCGAGATTGTGGTGGAGAAGTCGAGGGCGAATCGTTGGTGGTGTCCCGAGAGCTCCGCGTGCGCAGAGGCGTAAGCGAAAGCGTGGGCGGGGCGGCGATGTTTTCACCCGAAGAGGTGCGGGGATGGTGCCACCATTGGGCTCCGCCCGCTCCGCTGAGTCGATTCCCCCGGCGCGGGCGAGCTTGATGATGACGGACGTCGCCGCCTGCCATCTGGCGTCCTTCCCCGCCCATGCTTAGGCTAGACAGGTCCCCGCCCGGGGACTCTGCACTCAACAAATGGAATGGGATGTCGGCGAGTCTGTGCGCGCAGCCACTCGAGTTCACGTGGCGTCGAGTAGTCCCGCCGCGTCGTGCACGTTAGCGTGGACGAGAGCGGCGGCGGCGCCCCGCTGCCCGGTCTTGCCGATCGATGCGACGTCGTCGTCGCCGCACGGCCGGTGGGGCTCGGGTGTTAGGAGTACCATCTCACATCCTAGAGACATGAACTCTAGGCTCCCAAACCGCACCACCGTCTTAGAGACGTAGTGGGCGTATGGGGTCACCATTCGAACTTGTTGGGACGATCACACTAACACGCAGAGGCCCCTACCGGGCGCGCTTAATCGCCGGTGTTTCGGACCGGGGGTCCTCAACCAACCAATAAATGTGAATCATGCCCCCTAATCCCGATGGTGATGCAAAGAGACACAAGGTTTATACTGGTTCAGCAATCGGCGCCTCGTCCAGATCTAGGAGATCGATCTTGTATTCTCTGCACTGAAGTGCTTGTAGTAGGGGGTTACAAGCTAGGTGAGAGAGGGAGCTAGTCCTAGGTCTCGGCGTGGTATGGTGCGGGCTGCTTGAGTCGTTGCTCTCAGGCAGAGTGGGAGCGCGCGTGAATTGAGTGAGTGCGTTTTTGCGTGAGGGCTGACGTGGTTTCAATCGATAGAAACGGCCCTGGCTGCTTCCTTTTATAGCCACAAGGAGGGAGCCAGGAGTACATGAGAGAGCTACACGTGGAGCCTTAGCGAGGAAGGAAGATCCAAAGATCGCGGGCCTATTCTGTGTGCGAAGACAAAGGTCGTCGGAATGGCAATTGGTACTTGATCACCGGTGCGTCACGTAGGCCATGCCTGAGGTTGTTGAAGTCGTAAGAGTCCTTGTTGACGTCTAGTCAGTATGGCCTCCACTGTAGGTGACATGCCGTGCCTGGTGGACTCTTGTCCTGGTGGAGTGCCGAGGCCTAGCGGGTGCTGGAGTTGATCGTGCCGAGGCCTTCTTTGCCGAGGCCTCGGAGGTGACCTATGTACGACGTAGGGGTCTCGGTGGTCTGTGTCGTACCCGATTCCGGTGAAAAAGTGCGGAATGGGCGTCCACAGGGAGCCGTAGTCTCTGCACCGTCAGTAGGGGATGGTAAAAAGGTGATTTGACCGCCGTCCCATCGCCCTTTTTGCCATATCCTGCCAATCGTGGCTGACGTAGGCGTAACTAGGGATACTTACACGGATGGGATGGCCCGCCAGAGGGGCAATTGAGGCGGAGGCGACGAGAATGCGGGACGAGCCTAGCCTCGGCCGAGGCAGAGAAGGAAGGGTGCGTCCAAGGCCTTGTCGGGGGGTCTCGGACGAGGCAGAGACCGAGCAGCTGGGCTCTCCTGCTGTTTCCGAGGCTATAGGGACATGGACTCGACCTTCCATGCCGCTTTATCCTTGGCGCAGGGGTTAGGTAGCACAGGGCAGTATAAGTGTTAGGGGGGAGCACAGTGGTGAGTATAGTGGCAGGTAACCCCCGCTGTGCCCGGTCCCTATCCTGTCAGTTGTTCTGCCCGCACTGTACCTGCGTGCGTCTGACGTTTGCGGGAGTGGTTGGGTGCATTTAATCCGGACATGACGTTTTGCCAGGAGTTCAGTCGGGACGGAGGTTACGAGTACGTCCGCCAAGCCCGGCCTCGAGCGAATCGGAGAATTGGAGATCCGTCCGAGGCCTTTCGGGGCGAGGCTTTGGCGAGAGGGTCTCGGCGAGAGGGCCTCGGCGGGACGTTTTAGGCCTGTTTCGCATGAGGCCTCGGCGCAAGGCCTCGAGCGAATCGGAGAATTCTGCCGAGACCTTGCAGTAGTCTTTTGGCTTTGGTTTTAGCAAGGTAAGCAATATTCTTGGATCTTGCTTAGGGTACCCCTTCTTGTGGTATCCGACAACCTCATACGACACCTCGTGACACCCAATACGACACCATGAAACTTTACGCAATGCTAAACAAGCCTCAGCCGCCTCCTCACCAGACACTCCGTACCACTCGTGGTGTCGGCAACTCTCCACGCCGCTCATCTAGAAGTAATAGGATGAAGGGGAAGATGGGTGAGAGAGATGGGGGTAAACGATGAGAAAGGAGATGGGCTCGACGTGGGCCCTTTCAAGATGCTTGCAAAGAGTGTTCTTCGTTTCCTATGCAGACTCATCCTATTTAACACAATTGCGTCAAAACCTGAAATTCCTTTGTATATGCTACAGGCTTACACAGCCCAGGATACATCTGCTTCTGCGTATATGCCATAGGCATTTCAACTACGCGTGCCTTGGTGACTAAATCTATGTGTGAAAAACTTCGATGACCAGGCTACATAGACAATCTAAAAAATGCCTCTCCTCGCCTTTTCACCTACTCGCTCACAGTCACAGCTAGCCATAGTTTTTGTGATGGATTCGCGCAGAGCACAGATACTGGTGTGGTCGTGATTGCAGAGCCTTGCATGCTGGTATGGTATGGTATACAAGTCCTCAGTCCACATGCATCATGCATGAATGCGCAAAAAAGAAGAAGATCAAGCCCACCTTTGGCCCCTCAACTATTGTGTTGGTCTAATTTTAACCCTCAACTACAAAACCGTCTAGTACCAGTACCCCAACTGTCAAAATCGTTCACTTTTAGCACCTGGGCAGGAGCAAGACTATTTTGACCGACGTTGAGCAGTTTTGACCACGCCACGTTGGCGTTGACCGCCACGTAGGATGCTGGCCTGCATCTCAGCGACATGTGGGGCCCGCGCATCACCCACTCATTCCCTCCCTCACACTGGGCAGAGAGAGAGCAAATAAGAGAGAGAGAGAGAGAGCAGAGCGGCGGCGGTCGATGGGCGGACGACAGCGGTCTTGACCGGCACAGGGTCGGTGGTGGCCCTTGGCTCGCGTCCGTTCCCAACCACATGAGAGAGAGAGAGCGAGCGAGAGAGAGAGAGAGAGAGGGAAGGAGGCGCGCTGGTGGGAGTAGAGCACAACGCCCCCGACGCAAGCCTGGCTGGGCGGTCCAGGAGGGGAGAAGGGCGCGGCGACGGTCACGGCCTCGGCTCCGACGACAGCGTTGGAGATGGCCGGGGTCGCGGGGCGCAAGGCAGCAGCAATCGGGCAGAGGGAAGAGAGCGCGGGCGGCGGCGGGGATGCAATCCGTCTCCGATGGCGCTCAGCCCGATTCGGTGGCTCGGCACTGCGGCGGCTTGCGGCGCCCCTGCGGCTTCGACGCGAAGGGCTTCAGAGTCCGAGGAGGGGGCGGCGCTTGGCCTCGGGGCGACGACGGCTCCGTCTCGGCGGCATGGCAGATGAGGCCAGAGCCACGCAAACGAGCGGGCCAGGGCGGCGGCTCATGGCGTGCTCCTCAGCTTCGGCCTTCACAGATTGCTGCTCGTAGGTCCACCTGGAACGCGAGGTGGCCGTAGAGCGTGCCCGTGAGCCGCGCTCCGAGCCCGACGTGCCGGTGCCGGCCGACGATGGCTGTGGCAAGCGCCGTGCGCAGCCAGGAGACAGCCATGCGGCACTTCTTGCTGTGCTGCTTTGGTGGAGGTGGCGCCTTGGGCGACGAGGACACGAAGTCGTCCGAGTGGAGCGACGGACAGCTGGAGGAGAACGCCATGGCTGACTCGTCCTCGTCGTCGGCCTTCGAGCAGCACGGTAAGCCGGTTCCACAGCAAACCATGGGAACAGGCTGCGGGCACGAAGCTGCACAGGGACAGGGGCCGCAGGCCGCTGGCGCCTCCGCCGGGGGCAGCCAACCACAGGCGTGGAGGTCGTCGCAGGGGCCGCCCGACCGTGAGGCGCGGAGCCGCAGCCGCGGGCGTGGAGACCGTCGGTGGGGCGCGGAGGTCGCGCAGGGCCGTGGCGCAAGAGGCTGCGCAGGCTGGCTCCTCGTGGTGGGACGGACGCCAAGCAGTGGGGCGGAATCGGGTGGGCGGGGTTAGCTATCCGTGGTCAAGGCCGGTGGAGGGGCGGCCGACGATGTGGCCTCGGGCTAGCGGCCGGCAGCAGGGATGGAGATGCCGCCGCCGCCGAATGCTGCTGGAGGTAGAGGAAGGAGGGAAGGGAATGAGTGGGTGACGCGCGGGCCCCACATGTCACTGAAATGCATGCCAACATCCTACATGGCGGTCAATGCCAGCGTGGCATGGTCAAACCCTTTCCACACTAGACAAAACAGCATCTTCCGCGACGAGATGCTAAAACTAAACAGTTTTGATAGTTAGGGTATCAATACTAGACGGGTTTATAGTTGGGGGTTAAAATTAGACCAACACCATAGTTGAGGAGGCAAAAGTAGACTTAATAAAAAAAACACGTATGCATAGTGCCTCGTACACGTTAATCGCATGCACCCACTACAAACTAGCCTACTTTATTTTGTCGCTAGCTCGCTCATGATGCTGCTATATACTCCATATCATAGGATCTATTATTGCTAATAGGTCACAGCTTCTTAGATAATAGGCTCTAAATTTCATCGAATGTATAAAGCATAGAAAATAAAAGGAATTAAAGTTTTTGTTATAAAAAAACTCATCTAGCGAACCAAAATAAATACTAAAAAATCGTCGACTCAGCTGGCGGTAAACTAAAATCGTCGACACAATTGACGGTCTTAAGAAAATGCCAAGTCAAAAGGCAATCGAACAGAGTGTCATTTCATTATTCCATATTGCAGTAACGGGTTTACCGGCTACCGCTTTTTTCGCGATCAGGCCGTAGCCTTTACCGGCTACCGCTAATTGAACTAGCAGGCGTGGGTAGGATACGGCCAACCATCTTACAGCGTTTCGAACTGGCGGCGAGAGGCTAGTTCTGCAAATGCCCAAATCAACGCCACTAGTGGGCGAACGTTCATTGCAGCCGAATGAAACGAACAATTCTCCAACAGTAGTTCATTATTTTTAGAAAAAAAGTAATTAGCACCGGCTTCCTTTTTATAGATAGTGTGCGTGCGCCTCTCTCTCTCTTTCAGATTTCGAGCAGACGTTGCGCGCGCATTTTTTTTTTCTCTTTTCACGTGCGGGGCGACGGCAATTTCACTTTTGCATTTTTCTTTTTTTTTGAGAACCGCATGCATAACTTAGAAAACTGAGTTACGAAGCATAACTTCGAAGATTAACTTAACAGTTCTAAGTTATATAACATTATTTTTTTTTCTTTTTGCACAAAATTTACATTTTTAAAACAGCTGTGAGAATAACATTATCTTTAGGTTTCATCAGTATTTTTATCTTTTCAGAAACTAAATCATTTGGGAACATGGGAATAGGGTTAAAAAAGGGTGGGAGAGCAAAATAAAAGTAACTTTTATAACCTATAATACACAACAAATTCCATAATATGATGCAAACTTGCAAAGACCAGATAAATAATAACATTCATAACTTTTGCAACTATAATAGTATCAGCATCTCTGCAGCTATGACATTAAGCATATCTGTGTTTTCAATTGGAACATCTGCAAAATATTTAGTATTTAAAATAACAAATAAAAAACAAAGTTCATAGCAAGGAAAAACGTTAGTTAGCAGGGAAAGTAAGATGACTATATAACATAGACACAAAAACATAAGTATAAGATACATAACTCTCTACATTAAGCTAATCACATAAGTTAGGTACCATACACATGAAAACATAAATTAGGTACATAACTCTCTACACTAAAATTAATCAAAAAAGTTATGTAGCATACACATGAAAACACAAGTTAGAAACTTAACTCTATATATAGCATAAGTTAATCAACTAAATTAAATAACATACTCATGAAACAAAAAAAAACAAATAAATAACTCTATTATTTAACATAGCACAAAAAATAACTATATAGAACAAATGTATAGAGAAAATTAGCAAGCACAAATGATTAAAAAATCACATAAAAAAGGAAGAAACTATTTCAATAGCAATGAATGTAATAAGTTAAGTAGAAAATTCATACGTGTTATACCTTGTTGATACGGAATTTGAAAGGTTTATACCCTGATGACAAGTTTAACAAGGAGCAAAGATAAGGATTCCATCAAACACAAAAATCACTGCAAATACAATAACAAATACAAGCTCTATGTTGCTAGTTTGATACTGATCAAACTGAATAAGCCTCTCTAGCACTGTCACTGATAGTCTGATACTGATCAAACAAGAACACAACACGACACTACACGCCACCACACCACACCACACCAGATGCAGCTGGGCAGGGAAAATTCTCTGTTTATTTCCAACTAGTTTCTACATACACAGACTCACACTCTGGCAAAAGATCAAATACAAGCAACCTAAGACCACAACTTCACATTCCGATTAGACAATTGTTGAAGGTTTACATCACCAAAATACAACACTCAATCAATTAGCATGAATTAACACTGATAGAGTGTTCAACCTGACATCTAAGCACTTGCATCATGGAACACTGATAGAGTTGCAGTCAACCTGACAGGAAAGTATTTCCATCATAATACACTGATAGAGTAGCATTCAACATGACATAAAAGCTACACTGATATCCAGCAACAAAAAAACACCACACATTCTATGCCAAGGTAACTCATCAACCTAATAACTACCTGAAGGTCATCAACTAATACACATGTAATCTAACAAGGATCCTAAAACCAGAAAATCTACCAAAGGCAACAATAGTGTTACCAAGTTACACAATACAACTTGTATGTACATAACTACAAATCAAACAAGTTCAGCATTTTGAAGTTCAAACTGACAAATATGCATTTAAGATTTAACAAATACATATTGAAAAGCCTTATCAAAATGGCTAATTAAATACTGATTTGAGAACAAAAAGTTAGACATACAAGTTGCAAACAAAACTTAAGCATATAATTTATAAACCAAGTTCAACACACAAGTTAATAACTACAAGTTATGTCCAAAATATAATAAACCAAACAACTTATGTGCAAAAGAATTAGACATAAAAGTTAATAGCTACAAGTTATGTCCACAAATTTAGACGTAAAAGTTATGAGGAGAAAGTTTGACATAAAATTTATGAGCAGAAAGTTAGACATGTGCAGACACTTAGATATAAAAAGTTAGACAAGAAACTAATAACTATAAGTTATGTGCAAAAATTTAGACATAAAAGTTTGACAAGAAAGTTACAACTTAATACAGAAACTTACAACGTAATAACTACAATGTACAAGTTATAAGCATATAATTTAATAAACCAAGTACAATATACAGAAAATATTACAGATTTACATATTGTAAGTATAGACATTAGAGATTTACATGAAGCTTATCATCTAACCTTTTTAAACATAGAGAGTACCCTCAAAATGAGAGCTCAAAATTGACTAAAGCTAACTCATACCCGAGGTTCCAATAATTTCATACGGTGATTAATTGGACGATTAATTGGCCCATGGTCTTCATGCCATAAAATCACATTAAGTTAAATTACTAGGTTTGACATATCAATCTAGATGACCACCACTTCTGATTTTACTCCTCAATAAGACTGATTGCAGCATATATTGTTTAATTTCAACATTAAACGCGCGCGCGCACTCATGGTACAGCTAATCAACATCAAACAGATAAACTGCAAAGTAAAAGGTCACCTACCAACGGAAAGGAAATGAAGATGAAAGTGAATGCGCTCTCACTAAGATAACCTTTCTCTTGGCCAAGCTCCTGCCATATGGAGGTGTGTCGCCAGTGGCACAAAACAAATCAATGTTGTGTATTATTTTATTAACATGAAAAGGGCCATAAATCTAGCCTACCCCAACTTGCTTGGGACTGAAAGGCTATGTTGTTGTTGTTGTTGTTGTTGTTGTTGTTCAAAAGGGCCATAAATCCCAAGTCCTGGAGCAGTGGTCCGGGCCGATGCAAAAGTGTACTCCTCGAGCAGCCAATCCATGGATGTACTAGTTATAGCCAAAATGATTGCATAAATCTCTAAAATCATTCATTATTGAACTGATAAAAATATGTTAAGTAAATTTTGAGAAGACAATGCAGAATTACGAGCTTCAGATATTAGGGAGTTTCTGCAGCCTCAAAATTGAGAGCCCTGAAAGACTTTATATTAGCAGACAATTGGTGTGTTCCTTTGCTGCTTATCAATTGAACTAAAGAAGTCACTAGTTTCCAGTTCTACCAACTGTGCACATAGAAAAACTCAGTCACTACCGAGGTCTACAGAGCTCTTGGCTCATCAAATGAAGCAAAGTGCAAAACAATTATACAATAGAAGCACCAGAAGGTCTTCCATTGAAATAAAAAATTTGATATAAGAGGGATGCAAATTTGCTTGGATCAGCAACACACAGATCGGGCAAGCACAAAAGGCCTCAATTACATTAAAGGAATACAGAGGTTTAGAATCTCTAGAACCACCCACACTGAATTCTCAAAATTTTGATTAGAGGAAATACAGCAGCCAAGGCAGATTGCCATGATACATCACACATAGATCATGCTAGTGACATGCCAGGGCTAACCCAAAAAGAGAATGGAGGATACCAAAATAGTATGGCTCAGTTAATTTAAGTGTCAAGACATAGGAAGTCTCAATATACAATCTTGATGTCAAGGACTGCTATTTCCTTTCCTATAAAGCTTACATGACAGGTGCTGTTATTTGTTAAAAAAACACAGCAAAAGAGTCACCTAAAAGAAAAATGGCAAAGGACCCAGTTTACCCAGTTTATATTTCCTATAAAGCTTACATGACAGGTGCTGTTATTTGTTAAAAAAACACAGCAAAAGAGTCACCTAAAAGAAAAATGGCAAAGGACCCAGTTTACCCAGTTTATATGCAGAACAAAAATAGTTCCAAGAAGACCAGGGTACCCTGCTAACTAGGTACACAGGTAGTTCGGTGCATTACATTTCTAAACATGTATTTTGAAGCCATAAATAGCGAAACATATAGAGAAATGTAAAAGGCAATTTACAACGTATTTCCAGGGGTCAATAACGTATCCGGGCATTGAACTATGGGATAAGACAAAGGTAACAATTCGCAAGACAAAATGTATCACGATAAATTGTTTTTCACCTAAAGATTTGGATAAAGAGCTAGCCCCATGCTTCTACCACCCATGTGAATTCTCAGTTATTGCGCACATCATGCAACATATATCAGTAGCTCAATGCATATAGAGAAGGCACATCACGGAACCGATTTCACAGGTTATATACCCACACCCTTATCAACAACAAACCAACATGCCTACAAATCAAGAAGCACCTAGTGATCTCGCACAAATGTTTATTCAGTTACTAAGCTTAACATAAACTGAAGCGGGGCCTTAAAAAAAAAACTGAACACGCTGGAGTGTAATCATCATACGATTGGTGACAGCCCCCCAAATTAAGCACTAAGTTTAACAGAGCCAACTGAAAATTTTAAAAAGAATAAGGGTCTGAGCCATCTGCAAGTCAAAAAGTGTCAAGACACCCAGTAAACAGAAGCGCTAACTAATATCTCATGGTTATGCACATAGGAGACACAATCAAATGAGATCGATCGGGAAGCTCACCTGAAATACCAACCCTGCAAGGAGCAATTGCCACTTCTCAAACAGAAGCTGCAGCTCCGCTGTCGTCTCCTCGCACACCCTCCTCCACAGCTATCCAGACGCAGACACCAGTCAGAAAACTTCACGAGTGATACCCAGCAACCATACGGGGTTGAGCGCAGCGAATCGAGACCTTGGTAGACTCCCGCGCGACGTACATCGTCGAGGCCGCAGCTCCCACTACCGGCCCTAGTCCTCCAGCAGTCTCCACTACTTCCCGATTGGGTCACACCCATACTCCTTCCGATCCGCACATCACTGCAGGGATCGCAGCATCCCGCGCCGAAATTCCCCGCTTCGTAACCGCCAGCCGGCGGCCGGGTGGACGACGACCCTCCCGAGGCAGCTCAGCCCACGGGCCTCGGCGAGGGAGAGGGGACGGACGGGACAGGCGCAAATGCGGTCCGCCGAGACGAGACGACTGGGGGAACAGGTGGTCACAGGCCGCCGCTGGGGGAGTCACGACTCTCTCGGCGTACCGTTGCGGCGTCGCTCTCCCGTACGGCTAGGTCGGGGCCGAGGCCAGGGCCGGGGCCGGTCAACCCGTGGCGGCCGCGTAGATCAGGGGAGGGAGCTGGAAAGAGAGGAGGAGCAGCGAGAGGGGGGCGGTGGCAGTCAGCAGCGGCCCGGACGACGCGCGGCGCCGGCGCGGGAGCCGGGGCCGGGGCCGGTGAACCCGCAACGCCTGTGAAGAAGAGGAAGAAGGGCGGCGAAGACCCAGAACCCAAACCCCAGAAGGAAGACACGCCCGCCATGGCAGGGAAGATGAGGGAGATGGCGGTCAGCAGGGCCCGGCGTACGCGACGCCATCGGGATTGAGAGAGAGAAAACCTAGAACACTACTCGATACGACCTCGAATCGGATCACCCAATAATGCAAATCACGGTGAAACAGAGGAAACAATACCTCGCGACGAATCCCAGAGAACACCCACCGGCAGGGATCCCCTTGAATCGAATCCCGACGAGGTCGTCCCGAAGAGGAGAGCGATGGGGAAGAAGATGAAGCGGTACTGTTCAAAAACGGCGGCCACGAAAATTTTGGACGTCCTCGCGTCGGTTTGTGTACGTGACGGAAAAGGAAAGGGGAACAGGCACGGGAGAACGCACACGGTCGGATCGTTCGCCCAGACGAATCGGATGAACGACCGCCAAAGTGGAATTGTCTGCCCAAATACCTCTGGCGCGATTTGTTTTTGGAATTTCTAAATAAATAAAAATACAGAAAAAGAAAATAAAAAATCCCACACAGCACAACAAACTCAACGTGGGCCTGAATTTTTTTATGGGTCCAATGGTACCTAGGCCCAGGACTCATCTAACCATGCAAGTTCGGGCAGGCCCCAAACAACACTAACGTAGGGAAACGAACTGGGCCGTGCTCTCGTAAATTTTATTTTTGCGGTTTCAACTCGGTTCAGCAGGCTTGTTTTGCTCAAAAAAAAAAAAAGAAAAAATCGTTTAGGAGGTTCGGCCAATCCGAGCGGTCCACTATAGAACAGTATCACAGTCACATCATAGCAGACCGTAAGCTAGCTAAATGCTGAGGTGGAGGAGAGAGAAGAGGAGAGAAAGAAGAAACGGGCTGTAAGTTTAGATCAGTCTCAATGAGGGTTTCATGTTCCAGTTTTCAACACATTCATATTTTGAAAACAGTACAAAAGAATTTCATCCCCATAAAACTCTCTCTGCTCCCATGAACTTCGTTAATACGGTGCCACAACAGCATATTTAATGACTAAGAAGCTCTGCAGGCTTGGATTGAGAATTAAAACTGACTATCTTAGTGGGGGATTTCATTTCACTATTTTTAAGACAAACTGCAACAGTTAATGTATGCATGATTTTATGATCCTATGTGCCATATAAACTATGTAGCAATTTGAAAATATATCTAAACTAAACATAGTTACTTTGATAACTATGATATGTCGCATGCTGACAAATAATCATGTAAAATAAAAAATATTAATTAATCCAATATTTATGAGTGTATATGCATATATTAAAATGATTAGATATAATTTAAGATATATTCCGAACTTGTTCCAAATATGTAGCACCAAATCTTTCTTCAGCCGATAATGCGCCGAGCGATGTCGAATATCACTATCTTTTTCTAGAACTCTTTCACACGTACGTGAAGGAAGCCTTCACACTACCTGCATCATTCACACGGCACGCAAGCTAGAAGTATCATGCTCATACATGCATCAGGTTCATTCACGTACGTGACACTGGGGGGAAAATTTCCTGCATGCAAGCCGAGCCGTCCCGTAAAGTACTACTCCCATGTCCAGATGCAAATCAGATACCTACGCGACCAGGAACCGCCGCGCCGGAAATCAGATAGGTACGCGACGCAAGGGATCCGCGCGAGCACCGTAGATTGAAACTCGTCACCCTGATGCAGGTTTCATCGCCTAGATTACGGTGATGCCAAGTTTCATCTTGATAAAACTCTTTTTTTTCCTAATAAATATCTCGTCATATAAGCAGGTTCGCTGATGTGTCATGTCATTTAGTGAGAATGAAACCATATTTAAAACTCCATTGAGACTGGCCTTACAACCGGTTTAGACATAAAAAAAACTTTATATGGTTAGATTAAGAGAAGACTACGAAGAAACCTTAGCTAGCAGCCGGCGGCTGGGTTATTAGCCTTCTCTCACATCACTCCACTGTCGTGAGCTTGCCTTGGGCAGTTGGGCCTTGTCTTCGATCACGCAAGCCGCAGCAGCAACGACGCCGGCCGGCCAATCACAGCCAGCAGCCTCGCTCGCCCCGCGGCAGGGACAGACGACCGGCGCGCGTGCGACGGCATGGGACGGTGGCGCGGCTGGCTGGGGGCGGCCACGCCGCATGCATTTACGCCGCGCCGGGGCCCCCAGCCCTGAGCGCGCGGCCGGTGCGTGGCAGGACGAGATTCCCGCGGCCGGCCTCGGCGCCTCGCATTAAACTCGCCCTCCCCCGCCCGCGTCCGGCCTGCAACCGCGAGCTGAAGAGGACCCTCCCTGGCTGCCTGCAGGTGCACCGGGCACCGGCCGTATCCCGTGGCCGTATGCCTGTGCTCGCCTGCCTGCCTGCCTGCCTGGCGGTGCAGCCACCTGCCGTCGCCTTGTCTCTTTTTTTTGTCTCGCTAACTGTTCGCGTTCGTCGTCTCTGTCCCGGCCGGCCGGCCGGCCGGCGCGGTGCCAATTCAAGACGCTACACCGCGTGTGTCGCGGTGCGTGGGTGCCTCGTTGCCCGGATGCGGATGGCTTTCTTGGCCGCTGCCGAGAAAGTAGAGTAGCCCCATGTTTGTCCTCCAGAGGTCCAGGCACTAATCGCGCACAGTAGTTGGTTATAAAAGCCGATGCAAACACGTGAACAGCAACAAGCTTTAATTTTCGATGTTTCGTCTTCGGCGACGGCGATGAAGGCAGTACACGTACGCTCCAGTACATACACACAAAACTTGTACGCACGATATCACAGTGGGTCGATGTGCGTGAATATGACCCATGAATAAAGTAGACTCAAACATTGCAGCTCACGAATTGACTATAAAATGCCCTTGCAGGATGAAGTAACTGAATGAAAACCTACCCTCTCCGACGCTAGAGTAAATATAGCCTCACGATGCACGTGACGTTGCAACGATGCTATTCCGTGTGTCTATTATTCATGGCCCTTGCTGCTCGTATATCCTTAAATGTTGACAAATTTGAGTCTAACTTGTCTAGCCGTATTCCCTTTGGAATTCTTTGTTTTGGTTTTGGAATGAAAACCCTCGAATTTCTTTTATCTATTTTTGAATTCAGTGGCGTTATTCTTTTCATGGTAAATTAATGATGCGTTGCAAAATTAGACAATTTCATGATTAATTTGTTAACTTAAATCATGACGAAGGCACATAATAGCATGTAATTTCCTAACATACTAGTAGATTTAAACAATATCGTTAACAACATTAAATTGCAAGCAACATATATGATTAAGTAGTAGATTGGATCATGACACACGTACTCTTCATTTGCAAATGAAGACACAATGGCAGGTGGTGGAGGAGTGACCCACCGCAAAAAAAAGGTGGTGGAGTGACGATGTTGTTGAGCACGTAGGCAAAGGCGGATCGAAGCAGCCAACGGCGGAGATGATGATAAGCAACACCACCTGACTTGGATGGAAGAGAAAAGCCATCATATAGATAGCGAGTAGTCGCACGAGGAGGTGCTTCCCAAAAATCTTAGTCACCCTCTTCCGATGCAGGATCGCAAGGATGAGCAGTTCTAGAAGCCTGCTCTCCCAATCCTTGGCGTACTCAGGTGTTCGAGGTGGAGAGGCTACGATGGTGGCGCAACAGCGAAAAGAGACAAATCCCTAGCTACAATCGACGTGTTTTTGGCTATGGCGGATAGGTGAAAGCCACGGTTTGGTTTTGTTAACTAAATGGCAACTAGTGGACTAATGCTTTACTAAAGTTTGATAAGTTAGGTAAGTCTACAATGCAAGGTTGAGCAAGGCATGGAGATAGTGGAGAAGGAGATGACCACAGCTTGCAAGTGTTCAACAAGGCGTTGGAACAAATTGAAAGGAGCCGAAATCAAAGGCTCAAAGGCAATAGTACATGGATGCTATAGCACTATTGCAGTGCACTATTCCACCTACCCCAAGCATTGGTAAAAACACCCTCCTCACATCAACAAGGTCGTGGGATTCACCCATGACATATGTTGTCCCACACATCATGGTAGGAAAAGCCTCCCACGAAGGAACGTTGAAAGGTCCTTGTTTGATTTTGGTAATTGAGTGACAACCCTAGGTGGACTAATTGTGTTTATGTGAGATACACATGTGATTAGTCCACAGATACAAGTGTGTGAGCAACATATGCCATGGAGGTGGAAATGGCTCAGAAATGTTGCAAAGCTCACACATGTGATGATGAAGGAGCTCATTGCATATGAGACATGACATTGAGTCATGTGACTAAGGTGGAGAAGATCAAGACAAAACTTGGCTTGATGGACCGGTTGCAAGCGTGAAGGGCAAGTTGGAGGCTTTGGAGCGATGGACCGCGTGGCGGTGAAGCTTGAGCAAGACTTGACGCCGATGGACGAAGGCAACGGTGAAAAGCAAGTGAAGTCAAGATCGATGAACCAATACGGTCACGTGATGATATGAAGTGGATTATATCATTGTTGATCGTGTTGATGCATGTGTTGCATCGACATTGGAGGAGATGGAATGGAATGCGCAAGGCAAAGGTATAACCTAGGGCATTTCATTTCATCGGTCATAGGTGTGTAGAGAAGTTGATGACCGGGTTTAGGATAGATGGCCGTACTATCAAGAGGGGAAAACTTGTTTGCATATCGGTCATCTAATGCCACTCGAGTGATCTAACTTTGCATCGTTGCTAGGATTGAGTAGCGTGGCAAGTTGACTAGCTAATTCCTTAAAATGTTTGTGAAAAGCTAACACACATACACATGGTGGTGTACACTTGGTGGTGTTGGCACATTTGCAAAGGAGAAGAAGTTGGAGTTGAAACGGATCAACTTGGCGAATAAAAGGAGGCGAAATAGGTCACTGAAAGTGACCGAACTCTACACAGCGCAGCGATCGAACACTAGCTGGCGAGTCCGGTCATGTGTTCCTAAGAAAGCGTGGTCTCGGTCAAGTGATCGGACGCTAGGCGAAGAGGTGACCTGACACACAGTGTCCGCGTCCGGTCAGGGTGACGTATGCTGACGTAACACGCTGAGTTGATCCAGAGGGGATCGAACATAGAGGCGAGTCCGGTCACTAGGGACCGGACGCGTCGGATCGTCATAAAACAAAGGCTCGGGGAGCTCACCGGAAATGACCGGACTCTGAGGCTCGTGGGTCTAATCTTGGCGCAGAGGTGTGTCCGGTCATCACTTGACCGTTGGCGCGCGGCAACCGACCGTTGAGATCAAGTGACTGTGGTTGAACGGGGGCGACTCATGGCGTGCATCCATTGACCGAGACGCTGGCCGAGTGCGTCTGGTCGATCCGACCGGCGTGTCCGGTCACCCCAAGCTATGCCTAGTGAAGGGGTACAACGGCTCTATTTTCTTGGAGGCTATAAAACCAAGCATTGGTCGGTAGCTGAGCACACTAGAGCCTTGGTGGCTTATGTGGTGGTGCTTGTGAGCCCTCTAACTCACTCTAGCTTGATAGTGTTCATCTGATTGAGTGAGCGAGCGATTCTAGTGCGATTGCATCGAGTGGCACTAGGTGGTCATCTTGCAAGCCGGTGGTGCTTGTTACTCTTGGAGGTTGCCACCTCCTAGATGGCTTGGTGGTGGTCTCCGTCGAAGGCCACAAGAAACTTGTGCGGTGCTCTAGAGAAGAGCTTTGTGAGGGGCATTGTGCTCGCCCCGCGGGAGCCGCGAAGAGCAACTCTAGTAGAGTGAGACGCGAAGGGCGACAAGTGGTCCGGCCAGGTCAAGTGCTAGAGCTTGTGGTAAGCAGTCCACGTGGGAGAGTGTAACTTGCAGGTCACCACTAGCAAGAGGATCGGCTGCAACCTTGGAGCTTGTCTCAACGAGGACTAGCATGTTGGCAAGCACGTGAACCTCTGGATAAAAATCATTGTGTCATCCTTGTATTACCGTTGGTTTGCATCCTTCTTACACAAGCTTGTAATTACTTTCATATATATTGTGCTTGTGTAGTTGCTCTTGTAATTAGTTAGCTTGTGTAGCTCACTAGTTACTTTCTTGCTTGTGTAGCATAGAAGTAACTCCCTTACGTGGCTAATTTGGTTTGTGTAACCTTGTTAGTCAGATTGTTTAGTTTATGTAGCTAAGTATTTGCGCTCTCTAATTTAGTATTGGTTGCCTTGTTATTGAGTATTACCAATGAGCTTAGGAGCTTTGTGCTTTTACTTACTAGAATTGTGTAAGAGCTCCCCGGTGTGTAAAATACTAGTGGCATAGGTTTGTGTGACCTTGCTCCTAAAATTGGATAGGTGAGGTTTAGCTAGCCTGGCACCTTTGTTGCCTAATTAGGATCTTTATAAGGTGCTTGTGAACTTCGATAGAGGAGTGTAGTCTTGGCTAGACCGATTGTTTTAATTCCGCATTTGTTTCGGTTAGCCGGCGCGATTAAATTTAGAAAGGACTATTCACCCCCCTCTAGTCCGCCATCTCGACCCTTCAAGTGTATCAGAGCTAGGTCTCTCATTTGTGGTCTTCACCGACCCGAGAGGATGGCGACTTATGGGCTAGATGTTGAGTGTTCACACATTTTTAATGGCGCACACTTTACACGGTGGAAAAATTGGATGATATGTAATTTTAAGTTTATTTGCCATCAAATGTGGTGGATGGTAGATGTAGACTTTTCTCATGTGTTGGATGAAAATAATCTAGCTCAAGCACAAGAGAAATGTCTAGATCTTGACACCCAAGCTATTGACATTATTTATAGATCTTTGGATGATAACATATTTGGAGAGATCATTGACATGAAGACCGTCTATGAGATTTGGAGTTATCTCAATAAGAAGTATGGGATGGTCTCCGATGATGATGATGAGACCAAGAAGGAGGCGCATGAGTGTGTTGAGCATGACCATAATTCGGTAATTGTGGAAGTTTGCTCCACCTCATGGTCAAGTGATGATGATGATGATCATACCACAAGATCACTTGACAAGATTGATGATGATGTCACAAGTGATGCCAATGATGATGCTACTCCATGAACATTTGATGGTGATAATGATGGATCATGCTCGGGCTATGAGAGTGATGTTTCTTCAAGCTCTCCAACTACATTGCATTGCTTCATGTCACAAGGTGACACTAAGATATTTAATGCAAATATGATTGATCTTGATTCATATGAGGAGCTTCTAGATAGATATGGTTGCATGATCAAAGCTTTAGAAAAAGAGATGGCTAAAACCAAAAAATAAAAAAATAAAAGCTCTTTTCTAAAGAACACATGTGAACAACAAAAATATCTACTTTATGTTACTACTTGTTCACATAAGGAGCTAAAATTGACTCATAAGGAACTTAGTGTTGCTCATGATATCTTGGTACAAGACCATGCTTTTCTTACTAAGGAGCTTTCCAATGAAAAAACTAAAATTAGTGAGAGCTCATCACATGGGTCAATTGATCAATCACATATTGTTGCTAACCCTTGTGATGTAGGCAAGAAGCATGTATCCACCTCTTGTGGTGATTTATTAGAAATGTCATATTCTTCATAAATAGATGTTTGTTCTACTTCTATGTCTTGTGAGACTAACCTTTTGAAGGAGAACAATGAGCTCAAAAATGAAGTGAAGAAATTGAACAACAAGTTAGAGAGGTGCTACAACTCAAAAGTCATCTTTGAGCATATGTTGAAGACTCAAAGAAATTATGATGATAAATGTGGCCTTGGCTTCAAGAAGAAAATGACAAATGACAAAAGAAAGAGTGAAAAAAAGATGAAGAAGCTACAACAAAGAAAGCTCTCTCATACCATGTGCTATCGGTGTCATGAAGCGGGACACCTTGCAAATGGTTGCCCTAACATTGAGAAGCTCAAGAAGATAAAAGAAGAAGAGAGGCTCAAGCATGTGAAGTGCTTCAAGTGCCACACTTGAGGTCATCTTACCTCAATGTGCCCAACCAAACAATTGGAGAAGCAACTAGAAGGGTCTCAACCAAAGCCACAAGTTGAGCAAGATAAGACACCCCAAGAGCAAGTCAAGATCTATCATGAAGATGGTGGTGACTTTATGATGAAGAAGAAGAAAACAAGAAGGGGTGGAAAGGCAAGTCATCCAATTCAAACTCAAGATACCAAGATGATGAGCAAGACACAAGATGAGAAGAAAGTCTATGCTCACATCAAGTGCTTTAAGTGTGGAAATACAGGACGCTTTGCCTCTAAGTGTCCTACCAAGCTTGAGAAGAAGGCTCAAGCAATCCATAAGAGGCAAGGCAATAGGAAGCACCACATTAGCAAGGAAGAGAAGGCTCAATCAAAGAGAAAGTGATACTCATGCCGGGAAAGAGGACACATGGCAAATTCATATCCCCTAGATAATAATTCTAAGCATATTTCAATTGTTGATAATAATGTGCCTAGAAAAGATGGCAATGGTACCTCATTGGTTGCAATTGCAAAACATCCCACTATTCATACTAAGGCTATGCCTAAGTATGTTGCACCTAACTTGAGAGGACCTAAACTAGTTTGGGTACCATCAAAAAGTAGATGAATGATTGTAGGTACTATGGCATTGGAGGTTTGATTCAACTGATCTCACATTGTTCATCACATATTGAGTCAAGTTATGAAGCTTAGTGCACATCCTATCCCAATACCAAGCCAAGAATTAGTAAAGTTCAAAAGTGCTATAACATACAAGTGTCATATTCAAGTTGTGGATGATTTATTGAATATATATATTTGATGGCTTGCAAGAATTTGAGTTGAAGCTTGCAAATTGATTGATCATGAGCTAACCAAGGTATATCTCTTGTTGATCATTTCATTTGGGTGCATGAGTTGATTGAATTGGATAAATATGCAATATTGCTTGCTATAAGATGATTGAATGAATAATTGCTTAGTAATCAAATTTGGATTGATTTGTGTTGGATAAATTCATCAGATGACTTTTAGTAAGTGGATTGAATGGATATATGTTTTGTGGAAGTATTCAAACAAGTTAGTTTCAAGTTTGATTCATATTTGATGAAGTATAGCTCAATAGTTGAAATATGTCCTATATTATAAAATCTGAGCTAGCTATGATCTTAGCCATGTTTGAGTGATCAAAACTTATTGGATTGGCATAAAAATTGGTGTATATGCTCTAGACTTATTGTATAACATGCTGTACAAATTTCATGAGAATTTGATAAGAGTTTCTTCAGTTTTGGAGCGGATATTATCAGCTATAGTGCAGCAGTTTTCAACATATAACAGTGGTGGAAGAATTGAAATCTGGTAGCAATATAAAGTCAAATGAAGTTCAAATTTTTACAATTGCTAGATAACTTAGTTAATAATATCTCCACCAAATTTTGTGGTATTTAGATTTGTACTTTGGGAGATATGTATTTTTTTTGAAGAGTACATATTCTACCAGAAAAGTGACAATTGTTGGATTGATCTAGAGTCACTTTGATTGAAAGGTCCTCAAGTTGGAAACATATTTATAAGTAGTTGAGGTTCCTAAGTTTGGTTTTGAGATGATCTAGAGGCATGACAAGCAAAGAGTACAAGGGCATTTGATTGTGGAGTGTACATTGCACATATTTTGTACTCAAATTGAAAGATCAAGATCAAACTCAAGATGAAGATGAAGTTTAAGTTCTAGTGACTATTGAAAATTATTTGATAGAAAGAAAATGACTATAAACAAGTAGAAAGAAAATGACTTAAAGAAGGAATCTAGGTTACTCATCAAATTAAGTCCATCACTTGAGTCAATCAACAAATTTATTTCAAGTGAGTGTCAAGAATAATTTTTAAAGAGATGTCACTTCTTCCTAGTGTAGGGGCTTGCCGCCTATGTGTAGATAAACCAAGTGTGGTACTTGGAAGGCTAACATGGAAGTAGTGATCCGAGGGACATTTGAGATGCTTAGTTGAAGCAATCAAAAGGGTTGATCAAGAAAAGCAAGCAACACCCAAAAGAGAGGTAGTCATGATATTTCAAGTGATATTCTCACATTGATGGTCTAATGCAAGCAAAGATGAAATGAAGAAGCAAGCTAACCACAACAAGAAAGTGTACTTGATCATTAGTGGTTCTTAAATCATATGGGTGAAGAATGGTTTTCATGATTCATGATTGGTCTTCACCATGCTTATAATTGGACTTTATATTGCTATTGGAGTAATGAATTGGAATTTATGTGACTATCATTTACTCCAACATAGCAAAGATATCATTGTAATGTGCATGATCATTAGATCCCTTACTAGTATGCGATTAGTGCATATAGTGCATGCTTCATAGGATCATGCATAACAAATAAAATATTTAAATTCATAGCCTACCACTATTACTTGAATTATTAGTTGATTTAGTGGTTAGTATATGAATTTGTTCATTAGCTAGTGAACCTAAGTACTTGATTTAATTTGGATTGCCAACAAGTGATAAGTACAACCTCGATAAGATAACCTCCAAATGAGTGTGAAGAAGCTTAGAGAGGGTTCAAACCGGACTTTGAAGCTTAGGCAAATCAATTTAGTTCAAGTCAACCATAGAAGCTCATGATAGTTATAAGAGTACAAGCATAAGACAACAATGCAAATGGATATCTAGTTTGTTTGTTTCAAGTGGTATTTAGACTCAAGTATTTCATCAAGAATTCATAAGTGATGTCTAGATCAACTCACAAGTGATATCCTATAAGTGGTACTCATGGAGATAGCAAAGGTTTAAGAAATGGTTTTTATTGATAAATCCAACAAGTGGTTTCATACTAGAAAATTCTTTCAAGTGATATCACATATACACATGGTATCAATCATGCAAGATGATGGTTCCACAAGTGATCCTCAACTTTAAGTGATCATCAAATGAAGAATGCATCCCTCACCTACAAGAGCTCAAGTTTATTAAATGGATGACCCATGCTATGACATAGGGGGAGGTGTTCCACAAATTGGTATCAAGATCGAAAATCCTATGTGTGGTATCTCAAGGGCTACAAGTGGTGTCATTCCAACAATCAAGAGATATCCATAAAAAATGCAAGATTCAAGCCTCAACCATCTACCCCAAATGCAAACCTTTGCATCAATCAGAAGCACATCTTTTATGGAAATTGATGACAAAGAGGAAGAGATTGTACAAAGATATGAAAGCTTTGGGAGAGATTGAGACAAAGAAGTAGAGGTTGGACTTGGACATGGACATGGACAAAGAGGGAGTAACATTGAAGAAAAGAGATGGATCAAAATTCTTGGATAAGAGAAGCACACAAGTAGGGGGAGCAAGCTCATGAACTTTGATTGGTTGCATTTGATATATGTATAGTCATGTGCTTGCTTGCATTGCATAAATTTTTTAAATTTGATATGCATGCTTGTGTGGTGTATGCTAATTGTAGAACTTGAATAATGATTTGATAACTAGTATACATAGGATGGTAGCTAGACTTGTATTTTTACATATGGTACTAGAACCTTGCTTATAATGTTGATCTCACGGGGTTTTTCTAGTATTTTTGTTGTCGAGCTACTCATGGTGCTAAGCATGGTGTTAAAAGTGCAACTCCGATTGGTATCGCACTTTAAAGGTTTATTCTATACACCTTAGCATCATTTAGTATTAATTACTCTCCCACAATTCCAATCTATGCATATGTGCGAGCTTCAAACCAAACACTCTAGCACATATATAAGGGGAGCTAATACTACCATTTCGGGTTTATGGTACTTGTCCAAAATCATTTATACATGGTAAAATTGTTTGGGCAAGCAACATGAATCCAAAAAAGCTTAATTTCCATATCTTTGTAGAGTTGTCATCAATTACCAAAAAGGGGAAGATTGAAAGGTCCTTGTTTTATTTTGGTAATTGAGTGATAACCCTAGGTGGACTAATTATGTTTATGTGAGATACGTAGGTGATTAGTCCACAGGTACAAGTGTGTGAGCAATATATGCCATGGAGGTGGAAATAACTCTAGTAGAGAGAGACGCGAAGGGCGACAAGTGGTCTAACCAGGTCAAGTGCTAGAGCTTGTGGTAAGCACTCCACGTGGGAGAGTGTGACTTACAGGTCACCACTAGCAAGTGGACCAGCGGCAACCTTGGAGCTTGTCTCAACGGGGACTAGTGTGTTGGCAAGACGTGAACCTCAGGATAAAAATCATTGTGTCATCCTTGTATTCGCGTTGGTTTGCATCCTCCTTACACAAGCTTATAATTACTTTCATATACATTGTGCTTGTGTAGTTGCTCTTGTAAGTAGTTAGCTTGTGTAGCTCACTAGTTACCTTCTTGCTTGTGTAGCATAGAAGTAGCTCCATTGCATGGCTAATTTGGTTTGTGTAACCTTATTAGTCACATTGCTTAGTTTGTGTAGCTAAGTATTTGTGCTCTCTAATTTGGATTGGTTACCTTGTTATTGAGCATTGCTAGTGAGCTTAGGAGCTTTGTGCTTTTGCTTACTAGAATTGTGTAAGAGCTCTCCGGTGTGCAAAATACTAGTGGCATAGGCTTATGTGACCTTACTCCTAAAATTGGATAGGTGAGCTCTAGCTAGTCCGGCACCTTTGTTGCCTAATTAGGATCTTTATAAGGTGCTTGTGAACTTTGATAGAGGGGTGTAGTCTTGGCTAGACTGATTGTTTTAATTTTGCATTTGTTTCGGTTAGCCGGCGTGATTAAATTTAGAAAAGACTATTCACCTCCCTTCTAGTCCGCCATCTCGACCCTTCAAACATGCAACAACAACACGCATCACCACTCCCCGTGACATGCTCCACAAGGAAAATTTTTCTCTCTCACCGTGCAATCCTTCTCCCTCGATAATATAAGGGAGAGCAAGGGCCTCTTCTTCCCCATGACTTGTTGAGATGCTAGTTTCTCAGCCGAACTCTCCCTCTCGATTTTAGACTCATTCTCCCTCTCTTTCCCCCTATCACAAACATCAAGCCCTCATGCTCCAAAACATGACCGAACACCATAGATTGGACATAGGGCATGTTGCTTGAACCAGAATAAATCCTGAGTCTCTAAGTCCTAGCCATCTAAGGATATACATGCGTGACTATAAATTTACTAGTCGACATGAGGTACCCCTCTTACGAAACGTCGATAGGCAAGTAAGCTCTCTTGAGACCCTCCCAATTGACTTGCACACATACAAGAGCTCAAGAAACACCTCCACTCACATTTGCTTAGTTGAGATTGCATTTGGGTGAGATTAGAGTTGATCTAGTGCATTTGCTTGGAGAGTTAGCATGTAGTGGCACTAGAGGATCGTCTTTGCTGTGAGATTTTTGTTGCTCTTGGTGACTGCTTCCACCTAGATGGCTTAGAGGTAGGGCAATTTTGTGAAGCACTCCTTTGAAGACCATGAGGTGCTCTAGAGGAGGATTTGTGAGGGGTTCTTGTCCTTATTCCTTGATAGAGAGGCAAAGAGTAACTTTAGTTGGATATCGAGACTTGTGGAGTACCTTGTGATCAAGTTGGCTCATAGACAAGCACTCACGTCGAAGCCTATACCTTGAGGGGTAGATGAGTTTGTGGAGGAGTGGTAATCCTTTGACTCGCCTCAATGTGGACATATGTGTCCGGCAAATCACTAAACCATAGGAATACATCATTTTGTCTCCTCTTTGTGGTTTGATCACTTCCTGTAACACCCTTGGTGTTACACCATAAATCATCTACTAAAACATGTCATGAACATCATGTTTATGTGTTAATGAATGTGATAAAGTATGTAGATTAATTTTCATAACTCAAAACAATCAACAAAAATGCGAAACGAAAGCTGATTCGATAGTCATGTTATACCACTTAGGGTTTAAAACCAAATTTTATTAAGCAAAAATGCTATAGAACATGTATGTGATACTTAAATAAAGTTTGAAGTACAAACTGTGTATATGTCAATGAAATATTTGCGGTCGAAAAATAATGTTACTAGCTGGTATTTCTAATAGTCTAGAAATCGCAAATTGAAAACAAATCCAGCTCAAAAACTTAGAAATTTTCAAGTCTACCGACAGCTAGACATTGCTATGTTTAGCAATTTATTGTGAGAGATTGGGTTAAAGGGTGGTGTAGTGTTATAGTTTGATTTGGTAGTCTCATATGCCATCTTGGGCATGGTGAAGCTGGTTTGGCTCCTGGAGCAACCGTTTGGTCGTGTTGAGCGCTTTAAAATTCGTGCGTGTTACCGGTCTCAGGTTGGTTGGCACCAGGTGCGCGGTCACAGCGCGGCCTCCCCACGCCGCGCACATGGTCGCGTCCTGCACGGTCAACTGTGCCACCGCGCTTGGCCAGTCAAGCTGTCTGGGCTCGATCGAGGCCGGTCGGAGCGAGCCGCTGGCCCCGCGCCCTGCTGCTCTGCCTCACGCTACCGTCTTGGGTGCCGCCACGACCGCGCTACGCTGCCGTCGTGTCCGCACTATCGTCACTCCTCGCGTCCCGATGCTGCCACTGCCCTCACATCGTCGTCACATCCGCGCTGGTCCGCTGCATCTCTGTGATGTTGCTAGCCCTGTGCGTGTCGCCTCTCCCGCGCGCACGTGGGCGAGCCGCCGTGGCCTTGTCATTTAAGGCGCTGCGGCCGCACGGGCCACACTGGTCGGGCGCACACGCCTGTAAGCTAGCGCTAGTGTGTGGGCCTCCCAATCCGGCCGCTCGCATCCCACCAAGACATGGATGAGCTGAGCCCACCGGCCATGTCGTCTCTCTCTTTCCCTCTTCTCCCTCTATTTCTGCCACCGTCGCGTCGCGTCATGGTGAATCCAGAGAGCGAGCACCTCTCATCAATTCCTCATGCTCACGTCTCTGCCTTCATGTCCCCTCTCTAGCCACCCCACCCCACTTTGATTATGGCACAACCGAGCTCCAATTTTGGATGCTTTGCCCGTCGCCGTGCCATTAAGACCCATCATCGCTAGCGCCGGGGCTAACCTCCACCACTTTACCTCATGTAAATTCTTCTGCACTACTAGCTTGTCTTGGCCCCCTTTCCACCATGCACACACTAGTGGGAGCGCTACCACCTTCTCGCTACCATTGATGCGATCGTGTCCGTCTGTGGCTCATCGCCGTGCTTGTCGCGAGCACGTGGCCAACCCTGCTTAGGTAGTCGCCGGCCGAACCACCACTTCGCCGGGTTCGCGGTGTACCTATGGTGCTTATCCCCTATCTCTACCATCCTATTAGCACTGTAGCTCACCGGAATGTGGTTGTCGCCGTTGCAGGTCATCCGCCGCCGGGGAGAGCCCGCTCTGCTTCACCTCCGTTTGTGCAACCACCGCCTATCGTCGCGCGTCGGTCCATAGGTGAGCATTGGTCCCCTATCTAGGTCTGTGAGGGTCTTGGGTGGCGGGCGTACCGCCTAGTGCCACCGCCCACCACGTCGGCGAGCGGGACGCCCCGACCTCTTCGGTGCGAAGGTGAAAATATCCGAGGGTTCCATTGCAAAGTCATTGTCTATAGAAATAGTACGTGTACTGTTCACGTGATTTTCTGGTAACGCGAGGGAGTTTTTGCAAGAATTCTTCCTCACCGTGGGCGGCCTCGCGTGCATGGGCCGGTGCCACGTGGGCCGCACCGCGGGCCACCGTGTGCTCGCTGCGTCGCATGTGGGCCGAAATCAGTTTAGCTTTCTCGTGGAGAATAGAAATTGTTTTTCATTTTAATTATGAGTTGACCTTTGGTAATAAATTTAAAATAATATAGGTATCAAAAAAATTGTGAAACAAAATTTGTTAAGTTCCTAAAATTGTGCTCTATCTATTAGTGTATTTAGTTCATGTAACAGAACCGCCCAATTTATACAAGATCAAGTATGGCTGTCCCCACTAACACGTTGACATACGCATACTTTCACTCATATAAACCCGGTAGTCCGCCGAGTGTCCCGAAAGACCTCGGTAAATCAACATCACAACCAAGATCGCGGGATTAAGCAAATACACATCACATACACAGGGTTGCAGCGGAAATAATATTACAAATGAGTTCACAATTAAAAGTACAAGTTTGGGTTTCAAAATTGATCAGTGAAAACAACATAGCTTTCAAAAGATTGCATTAATATATGTTCCAAATACATTGCTAGCATAAGTGACATCACCCGACAAAAGCATATAGATGAGAAGTAACTATAGAATCACCGAGCCCATCGACGGTTAGCCACCATCTTCACAGGCCAAGAACTTCACCTGCAATATGGTGGGATAAACCCTGAGTACGAGAAGGTACTCAGCTAGACTTACCCATCAAAACCAGAAATAAAGGACACCAAGGGTCATGCAAGGCTTATGAGGTGGGCTAGCTTGACACATTTGCATAAAAGAGCTTATGAGCATAGTAACCAATTTAAACTTAGCATCAAGCTTATCATCATTTACCCCGCCCACTAGATTAGCACCTGTATTAGAGCACTCACTTATTAAGAGCAATCAATATTAACCATAGCAGTATAATAAGGTCACATCATCATATCATCATTTCTGAACCATTATGTTATTTAGTATGTCTACATTGGAGATAAGCCCGTCAAGTTCTCACTAACCGGGAGAGGCGGCGACTCGAATCGAATTACAACTCAGGCGAGGGGGTATTCCTAACTCTCACCCCAGCATACTTAGCAAGGGTAGCCGTGGGTCACCTTTGGAACAACTCAGGAACCAAATTGCGGGTTCGATCAACGCCAAAGACTCTCGTGGATTACCCTTCCGCCAGACGATCGGGACTTTTAAATCACCGCCTTGACTCACGCCACGGCTCCTTCCGAGGCGCACTTTATACTTATCGACTCCTCGCCCGAGGTGAGCTACTCGGCCATGGTCGGTCATCGGACACGGCCAACTAAGAGAGAGGCATGTGTTCAACATGAACAGGAAAGGCTCCAAGATTCAGTCCTTAATCGACACGCACGGAGTCATCAGAACCGGCAAGCCTCCGTCCCGGTCTTCATTTCAAATTAAGATCGGTTCTTTTCCACGATAGCAAATATAGCCAACCGTGCCATATGTATCTTCCTATCTCTCGCAGTGACAGAAATCACCTGACTTCTACCGTGTTTAAGCAGGGGCTAAGCACTACACGAGCCCGAGCTACATAGGATTGTGGTATCAATATCCGGACAAGGATTTGGATAACCAATGCAACAAAGTGTTTGCATCCAACACCTAAACTTAATGCAACAATATATATATGTAACAATAATACTATAACTGCATTTTGAAAATTAGGAGGCTTAATATGCTCCGGGGCTTGCCTGGAATCCGACATAAGTCAGTTCAGTTAGGTTGCACCGTCCTTGTGACATCTCAGGTCCTAGCACTTGCTTAGTCCTTCCATCTTTGGGATAGATCCATCAAACGATGTCTTCGGGTTTGGCTCCAACATCGCATCCTTCACGTGGTGCATCTAGCGTACCTAGATGAGATGCAATATGCAAGTGTATGAATACATGGAAGTGCAATAGACAATGCATCGCATGCAGTAAGTAAGACAAGCACAAGGTTACATTAATCATGCACAAGCACTTCGCATTGCCTACTTTAAATATCACACAATTTATCATCCCACGATAGCAAAGAAGACGACAACACCAAGCATGACACAAGTTTCCCAAGATCTCAGGTACTCTAACTCAACCATCATCAAAGGTATGAGCCACACTTAGCAATATACAAGCAAACAACTATAATTGGAATCTGTCAATTTCTGGACATGCAAACAACAGCTACAAGATTTAGCTATAACTAGAGTTACACAAATCCAAATGACTTACAAGAAGACATTCTGGAAATATTATGAAATTATCTACATTTCATCTATAACCATCATAGAATGATTCCTAAGTTAAGTAGGACGAAATTATATATTTACAGAAACTGGTCCACAATTGACAGAGAGCAGCCATTTCTGAAACCCAACTTTAAACAGGCATAACTCACAAACTACTTGGCCAAATGATACCAAATTTTAACAGCATCTAGATACATAAATTATCTACAACTTTTGTATAAACAAGTTTCACAACAAAGCGCCTTATCATGAAGAACTTTGCTAAGTTCCCAGATCTGTCCAGAAACCACATTTGCAAGAAAATAAATATTAACTTATGTTGCAAACACATAATTAGGCAAAACCAACTTTACCAACATGTCACACATGACTAAAGAACACCAGAAAACCAAGGGTCCATGACCAAATAAATTCTTTTAATGCATTTCTTAATTTATTTTTGATAACAAGGTGACTTAAGGAACAGATACCAAAAGTATACAATAAATTCTACAAAAATTACAGTGGCTCACATATCCTCTCAATAGTCTACTGTCCAAATTTCACTCCATTTTAATATGTATAGCACCCTCTATGAAAAAGACAAGTTGCTAAAGCAAGAAATCATGTGAGAGCAAGATAAACCAATAACTCACTCATACTTCATCCAATACTCATGAAATTTTTATCACACATCAAACATTACATGAGTAGCATGCCACAAAAATTTCACTTCATTTGGAGCCCTACAACTACAGATATGAAAAAGACAAATACAACTAGAATTGAAAACCTAGATGCATAAATCCATTTTCACAGCTAAAACTTTAAACTAAAACATGAAATATTATAGATCTACTGCATAGATAATTTCACAAGGATTCCAAAAAGTCCTCATTTGCTATTTTACGAATTTCCTATGATTTACTATACATTTTCAAAGTTTCACCCGATTTACAACAAATAGGTCCCTCGAGGCACTATTCACTTGAGTCAATGACATTGCATTTAAGCCCTTCCCCTTAGTCGAATTTGAGGACGAAGTCCCCCACGCAAACTGGAACAGAGGAGGTGGTCGGCTCGTGATTCCCAATCGGCAGGTAGGCTGCGGCGGCGACGGCAGGCCACGGCAAGGCCCTCGACCACACAAGCACCTGGCTGTGGCTTCGGCCAGCCCAAGGCGTCCCATGGTGGCCCAAACGCGAGGGTGTCAAGCGCGCTGCAGGGCTATGCCGACGGCGGCAGCTCCTCAAGCGGAATTAGTCACGACGAGCGCATGCGAGGGAGGGAGGAGGCAATGTGAAGACAAAGGGAAGCGCTGGCTCGGCGTGAGGAGGCAGGAGGAGGCGGAAATAGAAGCGGCGGCCGGAGCTCCATGGGTGGCCATGGCGAGCGCGCGCCCTGGAGCTCGGCAGAGGCAAGGGTGAGTGAGCGAGAGGTGAGTGCGAGTGCGGGAGAGGCACCAAGTGAGCCTGGGGCGGCTCCCCTTCTACGCCAGCATGCTAGGACACGCGTCGGGCGGTGGGGGCGCCTAATTAGCGCGATGGCCGCCACGCCTGGGCAGGTGTTACCCATTTGGGCATTTCCATGAGCACGTGGCGGGTGACGATGGGGCGAAGGTGGTGCGCCGTTTTGGGCTGGTTATGGGCCGAATCTAGACATGGTCCTTTAATGATGTTTGAAGCCCACGATATGCTCTACATTTTTCATTAAGGGGGTTCAGCCATTAGCAAAACATATTAGAAGATAAATGTATGCCAAAACAGCAGTGTCAACACCTTGACGGCAGTCACGGAAACTCACTTTCGGTGGTCAAAACTTCTTCAAACTGAATCCAACTTTTTGTATGCTCTTCACCAAGATGTAAACTCCAACTTTCACTTTTGGGTCAAAGCATGATGCTTAATAAAAACTCAAGAACGTGGCATGCCAACCTAATGACAATGAATTCCAGACTTGGAATAATTCTAAGTGCTGAAAACAACAACAAATTCGATCTTGTGACCTCGATTTGACTTACTTCCAAGCTGATCTAGCTCTTAGCCCAAAAACCAAGTTTGTTCTACATGATATGGACTACAACTTTCATTTAAGGTCCAACCTCAAAACTAGTATAGAACCTACTGTTCTACTTTGACCAAAATAGGATCACAATGAAGCTTATATTATCCTTTTTGATCCATTGGTGCATTTTCTGGCCACCTGCTCAACATGAACCCTTCATAACATTTGTTCATGAGTGCAAGTAGAGTTGTTTGAGCAAGGTACCAAGGTTTGGTTGACTTCATAGGTTTCCATCCACTTGATAAAGCAATTCATGCAAAGTTATGACTTATCATTTCATGTGACTTTTTTATTCCAAACTTCATGAAACTTTTCCACGGGTCTAGATGGATGCATGTGGATGTAATGTACATGGAAGAAGCATGTTTAGCATTACTCTTGCATAATCTTAACAAGGGTCGATATGTAAGCAATTGTGCGTGGCCCAAGTTTAAGTTGGAGCTCCATCATGTAGATTTGATCTTGACACCTTCATTACCACTCGACATGTCATGTTTGAGTTCAAACCCATTTCTTAACTGGTGACAAACACGTGGGGTGTTACAGCCCTCCCCCCTTAAAGGAATCGCGTCCTGAGATTCGGTGCGAAAGACTTTTATGGGAAGAGAAACTTGTCATCCAGTTTCCAACATCAGTGATAGCATTAGGCTACTTAACTTTGAAGTATCAGAGAGGCTAATTTGGTCACGACACTTTCTGATACTTGCTCTTCGTCGTAAATTGTTGTCTGAAGAATTTCTTTCGTTGGCGTCCATAAAGCATTGTTACATTGGAAGGAATCCAAGATAGCACTGTCCTACGTACTTCGTCCACGATGTACGAAGAGTGATACAAGCGTAGACTAAATACTTGTAACATCTACTTCCCTAGTGGATATAGCATAGACCTATGGACTTTGCACTAGATCGCAGTCGGTTGACGGATATATTCCTTGCAACGGTGCTATATTGGCTTCTAAGGTCTGAAAAGCAGTTCTCTACTAAAGTGGCTTGAGCACAACTTCTCATAAAGGATGTGATCATAGACGGGGTAAACATCCTTTGAGGGTATGAGAAGCTAGTTAACCAATATCCAAACTGGTTGTAGCGGTGCAATCACTCAGATGTCAATTGATGGAAAGCTACATAATGTTCCATGTGTGTAGTGCTCTTTCTCTGATAACACACTATATTATCTGAATCTGTTGAGTGAGTGGTAAACGTAATAGCTGACTCAGTCGGCTCAACGTTCTCGATGATCATTCCTTAGGGAATTCTCGTATCCAAACGACAACAGTTATCTGAGTTGTATCTGAGGCAACCCCTTGGGTAAAACACATGGAAGACACCAAATGACAAGGCAACATTGGTAAACATTGCCAAGGATGATGGATAGCGAGACCTAGAGTACAATAAAAGTTACAAGTATTTCCTCAAACTAGGGAAATAGTTCCCTACCAAGCATTTTGAGTATGATTCTCCTTCATGGTGTAGTTGCTCAGTACGTTGAGTTGACTTGCACTATATCAAAACTATCTTTTGTGGAACTACTTTTGACATTGGGGCTTCATTTCTAATGTCAGTAAATATCTCCAAATTACAATTTTGAAATCTGTTGTTTGACACCTTTCAAATTGCTTTCGAGTTGCAAGGGTACAAATTGACTCGTAGAACACCTTGATTGCTCGAACATTGTTGATAGAAGAGGCCAAGAACAAGGTACAAAGGGGTCCAAGGAGTCTTCTTTAGGGCATCTAAAGGATTATCTAGCAACAATTCTTGACCGCGTTACATACCTTGGCATCAATTGCAAACACAACTTTTGAATGCGAAGGATGATCGCAGTCACAAAGAAATTACAGATTCTGTACTCTTTGGTTTTCTGTTCATATTTCACAAACTAGTGCTCCATTGTGCATGAATTTTGGTAGAAACATAGATCCATGAGTCCTCTAACCACTCACCAAAATTCAGCTCAAACGGACACTGTTTGACTATCCAAACAATACGGTTACCAAAACTGCTGTGTTCTGAAATGGCAGCAAACCGAGCCGAGAAGATATCTCTCAAAATCCGATGTTTTACTCAACCAATACTCAAACCAACTTAAGACATTGAAGGTTCCTAAGCAAGGAATGAGATCACCAAGTTTGGGGTCAATCCAACTTTGTTTGAGTCACTAATCGCTGGCTTGAAGATAACCGGTTTTGTACCCTAAAATCTGGATAGATTTCTCGTTCTACTCTGTCTTTGCTTCACACGTTGTGGTGTGCGTTCTATACTCTCGATATCTTTGTATAGCAGCAGCAGCCTTTCCCTAGCTGAGGATGGAGGCTAGAGTTTTTCCTCACATGCTTCTCTTAGGTAATAATTTCCGCCGTTGATCTAGACACCAACTTGCCGATGCACAAGCATTGGACTTGTGGGCTGTTTTCACAGGGCACAAAGCATTATTTCACATGTAGGGCATTCCTACAGAGACAAGGAACCATTTTTGAATATTCTCTGGCACTTGGTCCAATAGAACCTTGAACAAATCCGTTTGTGGTACCTAGGGGCACAATGATGCTGATCGAAACTAGGCACATGCTTTAGCTAGCTCCTTACGTAGCCGATACAACATTTTGTACTATCTGTGTGATTATCTAAGATGGAATTGACTTGATAGCACAGGTTTTGGAAAACAAAGCAGTAGTTGCATTGCTAAACGGCTTGCTATTACATTGCTTAACATTGCTCTGCGAGACATAGCCTTTGTAATTAGCAAAAGTTATCACTTAGCCGGAGGTTAAGCTTCCTACTAGTAACTAATCAGTTGACTCTCAACACTCAAAGTTCTAAATTCTTACTCTTGACCACAACAATAATTGCAATCGAGGCACAAACAGACGGTCACCATCGAAGTCTGCAGATAAGGAGTCACACTAGAGATGTTGATCTCGACTGTGCGATCAGCATGCACATAATAATCAAGACTTGGATAGCCAGGTCATAATCATAATGTGACGTTCGATTCTTATCTGACTAACAACTTGTCCAGCATTAATTGTTGTGTGCCTTTCTGATCCAACAGTGATGACATAAGTTGTTCACTAGGTGACGGACGTCAATACTGGGACAACCAAGTGGAGTCACTTGTCTACCACCTCTTGTAGTCTGTTAATGTTTATGTCGGTGACCAGTTCTTCAAAGGTTATCCTTTTTGTGACTTCAAAAGGAAGCTCTACTACTCTCGGTCTGATATAGCGATCTTCGATAAGATATGGAGAGATAATCAAGGAAGAGCTCACGTGAAAATAACACATCAATGCAGTTCGGCAATGGATCATGACTAGAAACCTCGATACCAGCGCGCACCCAGCAGCACAACCATGCGTCGGCCGCCCACAAGGAGGCCCTAGGTTCCGTCGCGGCACCGTAGATCACTAATCGTGGCACCATTACTGGACAAACAACCAAAGTGAAATTTCCAGTGGCACCAATTAGATTGTAAGAACAAACATTGTGCAAAAGAGGGATATCAAACAAGGATAGTCACAAGGTTAGGAATCAACAAGGAGGCGATCAGAAGATCAAAACACAGCGCAAAAGAACATAGCCTAATTGCCGAAGGCAACTAAGCAGGAGGCTCTTGCTAAATTTCCATCTACGCCTCGTGTCCACCAAAGTGATTACTAGATAAAGATTAACATGAGATTCGAGGGACAGAGCCATTGCACTAACTATGGATTCAGTTGATAAAGCAACGACATGATCTACGAGGAAGAGGTTCCAAAGCCAGGGCAGATAGCGATTAGCGTTTCACTAGCTCACCAGTAGGAGAAAGAGCAATGAGGTCTAATAAGGATTTTTGCGGCAGGGTCCTCCCACACAGGAGCGGGACAACCACGAAACATGCAAGCATTCAAGGGAATTAAGCTTGGGCCTAAGGTCAAGCAAAGGCATGGATAAAGGTCTTCGTAGCACAACGTTCAAGGCTAGCAACCACATGTACAGGCTTAGGTCCCTAAGACAGAACTTAATTGGAGACGACAACTGTGCGATTACGTAACTTGAGCATTGTTTTAGGATAAAGCTATTTGACACTCGTATGCTTACCTAGGATAAAAGGGTGACAACTATGGCACTACCTCGATAACGAGCATCCACGCCTACATCATGGTCTTAAGCGAGCATTTCGAAACACTCAATCCAATTAGCTCAAATGGCTATTATGAAGCACAAAGCTCGTACATAACAAGCAGTCACCTACAACAACACCACTACACATATCATGCAAAACACGGTGGTAAGGCACTGTTATCTTTTATTTCCCTTTTTAATGAGTAGGTGGATATCTCTACAAAACAAGTTTTACTTACATTTAGCAATTTAGTTTTTCGAAGGGGTGAACTTTTTGTTAACTATTAACTCATCATCTATTTCCTTTGGAAGCCAACATACGAGGCAAAGCTAATCACATACTAACTTCAAGCATAGCTATTCAAGCAGCATGGGACAAGGCATTTTGGCTAGCTTCACACAGGGAAAATAGTGACATCACAATGATCACAAGTTACTTAGCATTAGAACAAGGTGAGGAAAGCATTTTTATGCACAAACACAATCATGATGCATGCTCGTCCTATTCGTCCTCATGAAATTGCCAGCCTAAGGTGGCAATCACGTTCTATGTCGGTGGCAAAACACGTACTCTCTCGATATATAGCTAGTCGTCAGCTATATTCAATCTACGCATTCGTGGTTAGCGTACCTGCAGGCAAATTCATTGCAGCCCATCCCCACAAGAGATAAATAAGCATACAATGAAAGCAGTAAACTAAGATACTCTCCATATATACATCCCCAAATGTATATACTTCGATATCCATAGCTACCCGATAAATATACCCGCAATTAAGTACCTTTATATATACATGTGTGTGACATGTAAATATTCCAGTAACCACAGCTAACTCTTCCCTAGACCGACAGTTGGACGGTCATGCTCTCACAACTCCCACTTACCTTTTACCTGGGCGTAGAGGCAATTGATCCATACATTACCATTCAACGAATGGCATCCATACAATAGCACGCCGTATGGACGACGAAAGTAAAAATCCCCATGTTAGTACTTAGATAGCCACCTAATAGTCCTTAACTGGGCATAAAGGAGGATGTCGCTAGCATAATTTTGCAAATTGGTTTTGACAAATTTGCCTGTAGCTAAAGTTTTAGTTAAAATAGGCTTTTTAAAACCAAAACTTTGTTTTTAAAACAATGTACATGACAGTATTATGCTTAATCTTGCTTTGATACCAGCTGTAATAGAACCGCCCAATTTATATAAGATCAAGTACGGCTGTCCCCGCTAACACGTTGACATACGCATACTTTCACTCATATAAACCCGGTAGTCCGCCGAGTGTCCCGAAAGACCTCGGTAAATCAACATCACAACCAAGATCGCGGGATTAAGCAAATACACATCACATACACAGGGTTGCAGCGGAAATAATATTACAAATGAGTTCACAATTAAAAGTACAAGTTTGGGTTTCAAAATTGATCAGTGAAAACAACATAGCTTTCAAAAGATTACATTAATATATGTTCCAAATACATTGCTAGCATAAGTGACATCACCCGACAAAAGCATATAGATGAGAAGTAACTATAGAATCACCGAGCCCATCGACGGTTAGCCACCATCTTCACAGGCCAAGAACTTCACCTGCAATATGGTGGGATAAACCCTGAGTACGAGAAGGTACTCAGCTAGACTTACCCATCAAAACCAGAAATAAAGGACACCAAGGGTCATGCAAGGCTTATGAGGTGGGCTAGCTTGACACATTTGCATAAAAGAGCTTATGAGCATAGTAACCAATTTAAACTTAGCATCAAGCTTATCATCATTTACCTGTCCACTAGATTAGCACCTGTACTAGAGCACTCACTTATTAAGAGCAATCAATATTAACCATAGCAGGTATAATAAGGCTGTCATCATCATATCATCATTTCTGAACCATTATGTTATTTAGTGTGTCTACATTGGAGATAAGCCCGTCAAGTTCTCACTAACCGGGAGAGACGGCGACTCGAATCGAATTACAACTCAGCTGAGGGGGTATTCCTAACTCTCACCCTGGCATACTTAGCAAGGGTAGCCGTGGGTCACCTTTGGAACAACTCAGGAACCAAATTCGCGGGTTCGATCAGCGCCAGCACTCTCAGGGATTACCCTTCTGCCAGGACGATCAGGACTTTTAAATCACCTGCCCTTGGACTCACACCTACGGCTCCCTTCCGAGGCGCACTTTATACTTATCGACTCCCGGCCTGAGGTGAGCTACTCGGCTTCGCGGTCGGTCATCGGACACGGCCAACTAAGAGAGAGGCATGCGTTCAACATGAACAGAAAAGGCTCCAAGATTCAGTCCTTAATCGACACAGACGGAGTCACTGTAAACCGGCAAGCCTCCGTCCGGTCTTCATTTCAAATTAAGACTGGTTCTTTTCCACGATAGCAAATATAGCCAACCGTGCCATATGTATCTTCCTATCTCTCGCAGGTGACAGGAAATCACCTGACTTCTACCGTGTTTAAGCAGGGCTAAGCACTACACGAGCCTGAGCTACATAGGATTCAGGGTATCAATATCTGGACAAGGATTTGGATAACCAATGCAGCAAGTGTTTGCATCCAACACCTAAACTTAATGCAACAATATATATATGTAACAATAATACTATAACTGCATTTTGAAAATTAGGAGGCTTAATATGCTCCGGGGCTTGCCTGGAATCCGACATAAGTCAGTTCAGTTAGGTTGCACCGTCCTGGTGACATCTCAGGTCCTAGCACTTGCTTAGTCCTTCCATCTTTGGGATAGATCCATCAAACGATATCTTCGGGTTTGGCTCCAACATCGCATCCTTCACGTGGTGCATCTAGCGTACCTAGATGAGATGCAATATGCAAGTGTATGAATACATGGAAGTGCAATAGACAATGCATCGCATGCAGTAAGTAAGACAAGCACAAGGTTACATTAATCATGCACAAGCACTTCGCATTGCCTACTTTAAATATCGCACAATTTATCATCCTACGATAGCAAAGAAGACGACAACACCAAGCATGACACAAGTTTCCCAAGATCTCAGGTACTCTAACTCAACCATCATCAAAGGTATGAGCCACACTTAGCAATATACAAGCAAACAACTATAATTGGAATCTGTCAATTTCTGGACATGCAAACAACAGCTACAAGATTTAGCTATAACTAGAGTTACACAAATCCAAATGACTTACAAGAAGACATTCTGGAAATCTTATGAAATTATCTACATTTCATCTATAACCATCATAGCATGATTCCCAAGTTAAGTAGGTCGAAATTATACATTTACAGAAACTGGTCCACAGTTGACAGAGAGCAGCCATTTCTGAAACCCAACTTTAAACAGGCATAACTCACAAACTACTTGGCCAAATGATACCAAATTTTAACAGCATCTAGATACATAAATTATCTACAACTTTTGTATAAACAAGTTTCACAACAAAGCGCCTTATCATGAAGAACTTTGCTAAGTTCCCAGATCTGTCCAGAAACCACATTTGCAAGAAAATAAATATTAACTTATGTTGCAAACACATAATTAGGCAAAACCAACTTTACCAACATGTCACACATGACTAAAGAACACCAGAAAACCTAGGGTCCATGACCAAATAAATTCTTTTAATGCATTTCTTAATTTATTTTAGATAACAAGGTGACTTAAGGAACATATACCAAAAGTATACAATAAATTCTACAAAAATTACAGTGGCTCACATATCCTCTCAATAGTCTACTGTCCAAATTTCACTCCATTTTAATATGTATAGCACCCTCTATGAAAAAGACAAGTTGCTAAAGCAAGAAATCATGTGAGAGCAAGATAAACCAATAACTCACTCATACTTCATCCAATACTCATGAAATTTTTATCACACATCAAACATTACATGAGTAGCATGCCACAAAAATTTCACTTCATTTGGAGCCCTACAACTACAGATATGAAAAAGACAAATACAACTAGAATTGAAAACCTAGATGCATAAATCCATTTTCACAGCTAAAACTTTAAACTAAAACATGAAATATTATAGATCTACTGCATAGATAATTTCACAAGGATTCCAAAAAGTCCTCATTTGCTATTTTACGAATTTCCTATGATTTACTATACATTTTCAAAGTTTCACCCGATTTACAACAAATAGGTCCCTCGAGGCACTATTCACTTGAGTCAATGACATTGCATTTAGGCCCTTCCCCTTAGTCGAATTTGAGGACGAAGTCCCCCACGCAAACTGGAACAAAGGAGGTGGTCGGCTCGTGATTCCCGGTCGGCAGGGTAGCGTCGGCGGCGAGCGACAGCGCCGCGGCAAGGCCCTGACCTGCGCGCACCCGCTCAGGGCTTCGGCTCAGCCCCGGGCGTCCCATGGTGGCCCAGCCACGCGAGGGTGCTGGCGTCGTGGTGGCCATGCCGACGGCGGCAGCTCCCTGGCGGAATTAGCCGCGACGAGCACATGCGAGGGAGGGAGGGAGGCAATGTGAAGACAGTGGAAGCGCTGGCTCGGCGCGAGGAGGCAGGAGGAGGCGGAAACGGAAGCGGCGGCCGGAGCTCCATGGGTGGCCATGGCGAGCGCGTGCCCTGGAGCTCGGCAGAGGCAAGGGTGGGCGAGCGAGAGGTGAGTGCGAGTGCGGGAGAGGCACCAAGTGAGCCTGGGGCGGCTCCCCTTCTACGCCAGCATGCTAGGACACGCGGCCGGGCGGTGGGGCGCTCAATTAGCGCATGGCCGCCACGCCCTGGGCAGGTGTTACCCATTTGGGCATTTCCATGAGCACGTGGCGGGTGACGATGGGGCGAAGGTGGTGCGCCGTTTTGGGCTGGTTATGGGCCGAATCTAGACATGGGCCTTTAATGACGTTTGAAGCCCGCGATATGCTCTACATTTTTCATTAGGGGGTTCAGCCATTAGCAAAACATATTAGAAGATAAATGTATGCCAAAACAGCAGTGTCAACACCTTGACGGCAGTCACGGAAACTCACTTTCGGTGGTCAAAACTTCTTCAAACTGAATCCAACTTTTTGTATGCTCTTCACCAAGATGTAAACTCCAACTTTCACTTTTGGGTCAAAGCATGATGCTTAATAAAAACTCAAGAACGTGGCATGCCAACCTAATGACAATGAATTCCAGACTTGGAATAATTCTAAGTGCTGAAAACAACAGCAAATTCGATCTTGTGACCTCGATTTGACTTACTTCCAAGCTGATCTAGCTCTTAGTCCAAAAACCAAGTTTGTTCTACATGATATAGACTACAACTTTCATTTAAGGTCCAACCTCAAAACTGGTATAGAACCTACTGTTCTACTTTGACCAAAATAGGATCACGATGAAGCTTATATTATCCTTTTTGATCCATTGGTGCATTTTCTGGCCACCTGCTCAACATGAACCCTTCATAACATTTGTTCATGAGTGCAAGTAGAGTTGTTTGAGCAAGGTACCAAGGTTTGGTTGACTTCATTGGTTTCCATCCACTTGATAAAGCAATTCATGCAAAGTTATGACTTATCATTTCATGTGACTTTTTTATTCCAAACTTCATGAAACTTTTCCATGGGTCTAGATGGATGCATGTGGATGTAATGTACATGGAAGAAGCATGTTTAGCATTACTCTTGCATAATCTTAACAAGGGTCCATATGTAAGCAATTGTGCGTGGCCCAAGTTTAAGTTAGAGCTCCATCATGTAGATTTGATCTTGACACCTTCATTACCACTCGACATGTCATGTTTGAGTTCAAACCCATTTCTTAACTGGTGACAAACACGTGGGGTGTTACAGTTCATATATATACATGTTGATACCAGGAGCTATTAAATCATTTGAGAGGGCTTAATATTATTAGGTTAAATATTATAGCAATTTTTGTGGCAAAATGGTCATAGCTTTAGCTTTAAAAATTTTATAGTAGCTTCATGGTATTATTATGTGCCCACTATAATTTTTGTAGCTTTAGAATAGACCTAACATAAAGGTAGTTAAATGCTCTTTGTTTCAAATATACATTAAATCATTAGTAGAAATAAAGATATATCCTTCATTTGTAAACCTAGGTGTTTATTAGTTGAACCCAACACTTTACTTGATGAAGATGATAGTTAGCTTAATATCTTAGTCATTAGAGTTAGCTTAGTAGTTTACCATGTGTTTTCTTATTTTAGGAGTTGTTGTTGCTAAAATACTAAGTGTTGTATCATCATCGCATGCATGTAGAGAACGAATTGGCGGAGATCATGACCATCGGAGACCACGAGTTAGAGAAGGTGATCGAGGAGTACGAGGAGGAGATCCTTGTGTAGGAGGAGGTCCCAGAGCCACCACTAACTGACTCAGCTGACACCCCGCCTGCCCAAGGCAAGTCCCGGTGTATAACCCTTATTTTGAATAATCACTGGATATATATATGTGATGTGCATTTACATTACAAGCTTACTGTTGAAACTACATGCATAGATATACCTACCAATGAGTCCTACTAGCTTAGGCCGCATAGCTGCTATGCTTAGGTTTTTCGGTAGCATGAGTAACTTGCCATTACTCGCAATAGGTGATTATTAATATTACTATCATGATAAAATGGTGAAAGGAAATGGAGACCGGGTAGGGATATGGTATGGGTTTTGGTGGGTGGAAGAGGTTGTGTCCCACGGCCAACAGGGCATAGCTTGGTTACACAATTTTCTCTGTCTGTGTCGACTAAGGATCGGCCGTTGCATTGGATTCTAGTCAGGTCACAAACTTATTATCCTGAGCACATACTTGCTTATGGGGGCGGGAAGACTCATTGCTCTCTTGTCGTGGGTTATGGCTCTTTCTAGACCGACTGATTGGAGGTGGGGTTGGTGGAGGTATATGCACCACACTGAGTCCAGGACTCAGGTGTGGAGGCTTGGAGTCCAAGTTTGGATGGGGACCTGGACCCCTTGATAGGAGAGTGGTGGGTTGGTCCTGCTTGTGCCTAGGGTACAAGCGAGGCCTGTGTTTCAAGGTACCCAGCTGGGCTACATTGGTTTGCGAATCGCCGTGTAATACGGTATGACTTGTCTACAATCTAGCACCGTAGTAAGAACTAGAAGATGAAAGATTGTGAAATTGATCTGATTGCTCAACTCTTGCTTGAAAGTAGAACAAGTGCTTACATAGAATGGTTAGATAATGAACTAATCATGACTGCTAATAAGAAACATACATAAGGATACACTACTAGTATTGCTTTTCGCAAAAAGGAAACCCAGCAAGCCATAAAGCTTATCATATCCTTTGGAGTTAGGAAATTATTCCCACTAGTCGGGTAAGTCTTGCGAGTACATTGTGTACTTAGGGTTTGTTTACCCCTGTTGCAAGTGCAGCTTGAGGAGTAGCTATTGTGTGGAGGATTCTGTATTTAGTTCATATATATACATGTTGATACCAGGAGCTATTAAATCATTTGAGAGGGCTTAATATTATTAGGTTAAATATTATATCAATTTTTGTGGCAAAATGGTGATAGCTTTAGCTTTAAAAATTTTATAGTAGCTTCATGGTATTATTATGTGCCCACTATAATTTTTGTAGCTTTAGAATAGACCTAACATAAAGGTAGTTAAATGCTCTTTGTTTCAAATATACATTAAATCATTAGTAGAAATAAAGATATATCCTTCATTTGTAAACCTAGGTGTTTATTAGTTGAACCCAACACTTTACTTGATGAAGATGATAGTTAGCTTAATATCTTAGTCATTAGAGCTAGCTTAGTAGTTTACCATGTGTTTTCTTATTTTAGGAGTTGTTGTTGCTAAAATACTAAGTGTTGTATCATCATCGCATGCATGTAGAGAACGAGTTGATGGAGATCGTGACCATCGGAGACCACGAGTTAGAGAAGGTGATCGAGGAGTACGAGGAGGAGATCCTCGTGTAGGAGGAGGTCCCAGAGCCACCACTGACTGACTCAGCTGACACCCCGCCTGCCCAAGGCAATCCCCGGTGCATAACACTTATTTTGAATAATCACTGGATATATACATGTGATGTGCATTTACATTACAGGCTTACTGTTGAATCTACATGCATAGATATACCTATCTATGAGTCCTACTAGCTTAGGCCGCATAGCTGCTATGCTTAGGTTTTTTGGTAGCATGAGTAACTTGCCATTACTCGCAATAGGTGATTGTTAATATTACTATCATGATAAAATGGTGAAAGGAAATGGAGACCGGGCAGGGATATGGTATGGGTTTTGGTGGGTGGAAGAGGTTGTGTCCCACGGCCAACAGGGCATAGCTTGGTTACACAATTTTCTCTGTCTGTGTCGACTAAGGATCGGCCGTTGCATTGGATTCTAGTCAGGTCACAAACTTATTATCCTGAGCACATACTTGCTTATGGGGGCGGGAAGACTCGTTGCTCTCTTGTCATGGGTTATGGCTCTTTCTAGACCGACTGATTGGAGGTGGGGTTGGTGGAGGTATATGCACCACACTGAGTCCAGGACTCAGGTGTGGAGGCTTAGAGTCCAAGTTTGGATGGGGACCTGGACCCCTTGACAGGAGAGTGGTGGGTTGGTCCTGCTTGTGCCTAGGGTACAAGCAAGTCCTGTGTTTTAGGGTACCCAGCTGATCTATATTGGTTTGCGAATCGCCATGTAATACGGTATGACTTGTCTACAATCTAGCACCGTAGTAAGAACTAGAAGATGAAAGATTGTGAAATTGATCTGATTGCTCAACTCTTGATTGAAAGTAGAACAGGTGCTTACATAGAATGGTTGGATAATGAACTAATCATGACTGCTAATAAGAAACATACATAAGGATTCACTACTAGTATTGCTTTTCGCAAAAAGGAAACCCAGCAAACCATAAAGCTTATCATATCCTTTGGAGTCAGGAAATTATTCCCACTAGTCGGGTAAGTCTGGCGAGTACATTGTGTACTGAGGGTTTGTTTACCCCTGTTGCAAGTGCAGCTTGAGGAGTAGCTATTGTGTGGAGGATTCTTCTGGTGGGCATAGACGGATCCTTGTATCTTATCATTAGATGTTTATTTCAATTCCGCTGTTAAATTCCACACTCTGAACTTGGTATTGTAATAATGTATTTTTGAGAACTCTTATTGTATGAAATGGTATAAGTATTGTAAACCCATTCTCATTATTGGATCCTGGATGAAAAACATGGATTGTTCGAGTTCTCCCTTAGGGTGTGCTCGATGAAACCGTTCGATGTAGCTAGCTTTCAGGGTGCTTAGTGTCTGGTGGAAGACGAGAGCCTCTGGAAGCATGCTATTTCGGGTGGTTCTGCCACACTTCTGCTCTTGTGCATTTATTTTGTGTCTTTAATTTCTTAGAGTATAACTATTAGACTTGTCACCTTAGGGAGCAAACCAAGCTCGTTTACAATTCCTAATGACTTAGCTTGGCTTAAGTTGTTGCTCACTAGGTTGTGTAGTTTCCTCACCCTAGGCTTGCTAAAATTAGTTCATCTGGTGGCCTTGATCTTCTAGGTCTTTTCTAGCTCTTTGATATGCACTGGATGATCTGTCAGATGATTCTTCTTGTCATTGTATATCCTTTGGTGAGCACTATCATCTTCACTGACTTATTGGACTCCACTCTATGATCCGGTGGGACTGATCAAGTGATCCAGTGAATGCTCCAACAAGGAATCTTCACCTTTCTTCTCTGTTTTAACTCGAATCTTCATTAGACTTTAACATTGTATCCCTAGGGCCTATTATAACAAATCTTTAGCACACTATATCCCTAAGAGTATGTTAGTGCTGGACTTATGTTGCCATCACAATAAAAAAATGATCATGGGCACATGAGATTTACAATTAGTCATAGGACTAAGAGTCAAAACTACATACACGTGATGAAAAAGCGTGTATTGAAAAACTTGTTTTGGAAACTAAAAACGCTAATTATTCTCATATCAAGATCAATTCAATCATAGGAGTATCAAGGACATAGGTCTAATCGAAGTAGTTAATAGACAACCATTTTTCTTCTACAAAGATGGCAGCAACATGACACGCAACAACTACCAAACCTCTTTGACAACATTTAAGCATGATACAACAAAAGACTCCGAAGAAGTCAAAGGCTCTATTCGGCTAGGCTAAATCGGTTGGCTAGGCTGTTCAGCCTAGCCGTTCGACGGCCTAGGTCCAGCCGAACAGCTGATCTAAAAGCCGACCGGCCGCCCGTATTCACACTCCCTCCCTTATTCCATTCCCCGATAACCGCTAGGGTTTGCGCTCGCTCGCCCCTCAGCCTCTCTCCTCCTCACGGGCCACGACGGCCGTGAGCTTTGCTTCACCGTGCCCGCCCCGGCCGCCATAAGCGGAACCCTCCCCGCCCACCTCGCAACACCATGAGGGTGCCCCGTCGCCATTGATAACCTTCCACTACGACCGTTAGCTCCGCATCCCTCCCAGAACCCACCATCATCGACGCCCATCCGCCGGTGATAGGTAACCCTGGATATGAGGCTGGCGTCATCCCTTCCCCTTCGAATTTGACCCCCACGTGCTCATTTTGTAGGTGTATCCTGATCGGTGCCCACGGATCCGCATCTCAGCTCACCGGAATCGCCTGCCGCTTCATCGGATCTAGGAACCCTAGGTTCGTTCTCTTGCACCTATGTCCCAATTCTCACTAGTCACTGCCGCCGTGCCGCGCCCCACCGTGCCACTTTCCCCATGCCCTTTTTGTCCTTCCCTTTCGCCGCCGCCTCCCTAGAGTCAAAACCCTAGGCAGCTAGCTCATGGCCGGGTGGCTCCTGTTAGTCTTGATTCCGTTGTTGAATGTGCTTGCAAATAGTAATGCTATTAGGTATTTGGGTTCATAGGCTCTTCCCATTTTTGCATGATGCGGCACTCATGTTTTTGCAAGTTATGTGATACAACTAAGCATTAACCAACCCAATAAATTTAGGCTGAGTGACTAGACCACTTGTTTTTCGATAATACTCACATTCTAGTTATCCAATCATGCAAGAGATGTGTCACCGACTCCTAAGGAACCTGGACCTCCTTGTCTTCTGACATTTCCACCTTTTGAAAAAAGAACACTTGCTTTAATGGCTAGATGCTAGACAAATGGTAATTTTACCCTCACTGTAATTGTCAGAAGTATACTCAGCTAGATAGATTTTTCTTGTATGTTGGTTCAAGCTCTACTGTAATCACATGCTCATGGCATGCTTATAGAATGATGCGGATGCAAACTGTAGCTTTGGGTTTACCTGTTGCTTGAGGCTGCCACTTTCATTGTGCACATATAATTTCATTTACAAGGTGTTTTTTTGTTTCTATCAGTCCACCGCTCACATTCGAAGTATTGCCCTTTCTGCAGCCATTTCATGGACGTGCTAACAAGTGCTGCTCAACACTGGCCACCCTGGCAGCGTCCTCTACTTCATCGTGCTCTTCACCTGAAGCCAGTCACTACAACCTCCATTCAAAATGCGCCAAGCATTTTGCCAAGGCACGTCCCCATTTCTTACGCCCTAACTCTCCTATTTGTAACTCTTAGAGCTACTGTTTTTTTGTCTATACTGCGTACATCATACCATACATTTTAAACATGGCAACAGATGTCCACGAATCGTGCTAACTAGGATGATGCCACCTTGAGGACCTTTCTGGAACTAGTGATAGAATAGAAAAACCTATTGCATTGGAACCAACGAGGCCTCACAACCCTCGGCTGGGCAAATGTCTATCCAGGATTCAAAAAGGCAACGGGGTTGCCATATGACAAGAAATAGCGGCAAAACAAGTTGAACGAGATGAAGTAGACATATTTTACTTGGCGCGACCTTCAAACCCACATTGGCCTAGGTTGTGACCCGAATACAGGAGGCATCACAGTTGACCCCTTGTTCTTTGAGGATGGCAATGGGGTACTAACTTCCACCTAATTCCATTCTAACCCCTGACTACCCAGTACTAGGGATTCCCATTCTACTTATTCTAGCCTATGGATCCATCGCACACGTGCAGGAAAATAGCAAATCTGCTACAGAGTAGACCAAAATTCCCAAATGCCTTGACCTACTGATCACTCTTTGGGGACACACCCCCCGTGATAGGGGTTTGTTGCTATCTTCTGGTGGCCATCATCGTGAGAGGACACCTAGTAATGCCAGCCATGGTAGTCCACATGACATGTCATCGGACCCCGTAGGTGTCCAGAGTGTTGGTCAGTCCTCTAAGAGATCCACTAGGGATTACTCTATCAATAGCCCTCCCAGTAAGAAGAGTGCTTCCATTGATGAGTGACTTAATGACCTGACCGACATCATTAAAGACCCTAAGCTATAGAAGGCCCGTATTAGCAAGTAGGAAGAGGAGATGCACAAAGTGGTGAAGATTATGATAGAAGATGATTTGCGAGAGTCTGATGTTGTTTTGCTCATGCTTTAATTATTTGCATGAACACACTGCACTGTAGGAACTTCCTGAGCATGGAAACAAAAGAGGACCGCCTCAACTTTCTGTAGATCTGCTGAGAGGATAGGAGATCCAGATCCAAGTAGATGTTATCCGAACAAGCGCTCCCACTGCGGCGGTTTATGTAGTTTCATTTGATAAAACATGCATGTTGAGTTCTACTGTATCGTTGAGAATATTTGTTTAAGTTCCATTGTTCTAATGTGGCATGTGGCCTGAACATTGTGTGCTATTTTTTCAAGTATCTAAATAAAATATGTTCTGTGATGTAAATATCTTTGTTCAATAGACATTTCATTTTTATGTGTTATGTTGTGTACTGGCTCCGCATTGTTCAGGACGAGGTAGCTGTTGTAGCCATCACGGAGTCCCAAGGTATGAATTCTTCTCTACATTTGTGTGCACATAGGCAGTATATGCTCCTTGCTTCCTAACTTGCTCTTAATTGATGTCGTAGGTTCATCTACAACTACAAACAGAGTATCATTATTAATTGGTGTTCTAGTTACTGCTCACATTTAATCCTTCAATGGTACGTAAACAAGACAAGACTCTTTTATTGTACTATTGAAACCTGTAGACCCTTCATCTGGACCCAACCAATTTAAAGGTTCGTATTTGTTACTCCATTAACTCATTTCTTCATAAACCAGCTGTGGCAGAACTGCCCGAAATAACACACATTCGGAGGCGCTCGTCTTCCACCAGACACTAAGCACCCCGAAAGCAAGCTATATCGTGCGGATTCCGTCGAGCCCACCTTAAGGGAGAACTCAAATAATCCACGTTTCTCTAGGATCCAATAATGAGAACGAGTTTATAATACTTAGTTTATTTCATACAACCAGAGTTCTTAGAAATACATTATTCCAGTACCAAGTTTAGAGTGCGGAATTTAAACAGCGGAATTACAATAAATATCTAACGGTAGAATATAAGGATCCGTCTGTGCCCACCAGATGAATCCTCCACACAATAGCTACACTTCACGTTGCACCTGCAATAGGGGTAATAAACCCTGAGTACACAATGTACTCGCAAGACTTACCCGACCAGTGTGAATAACTTCCCGACTCTAAAGGATATGGTAAGCTTTTTGGGTTTCTAGGTTTTCTTTTTACGGAAAGCAATACTAGTACTGAATCCTTATGTATGTTTCTTATTAGTAGTCATGATTATTTCATTATCTAGCCATTCTATGTAAGCACATGTTCTACTTTCAAGCAAGAGTTGAGCAAACAGATCTATTTCACTATTTTTCATCTTCTAGTTCTTACTACGGTGCTAGACTGTAGATAAGCCATACCGGATTGCCCGACGATTCGTGAATCAATGTGCCTAGCTGGGTACCCGAAACACACGCCCTGCTTGTACCCCAGGCACAAGCAGGACCAACCCACCACTCTCCTATCAATGGGGTACAGGTCCTCGTCCAAACTTGGACTCCAAACCCCCACACATGAGTCCTAGGCTTAGTACAGTGCTTAGACCTCCACCTTTCCCACCTCCAATCAGTCGGTCTAGAAAGAGCCAAAACCCATGACAAGAGAGCAACGAGCCTTCTCTGCTCCCATAAACAAGTATGTGCTCGGGATAATAAGTCTGTGACTTGCCTAGAACCCGATGCAATGGCCGATCCTTAACTAACACGGACAGGGAAAATAGTGTAACCAAGCTATGCCCCGTTGGCCGCGGGATACAACCTCTTACACCCACCAAATACCCATACCATATCCCTGCCCGGTCTCCATTTTTCCTTTAACCATTTTATCATGAGAGTGATAATAATAATCATCTATTGTGAGTAACGATAGGTTACTCATGCTACCGAAAAATCTAAGCATAACAGCTACTTGACCTAAGCTAGTAGGACTCATAGGTAGATATATCTATGCATATAGTTTCAATATAACTCCTGTAACGTAAATGCACATCATATATATATATTCAGCGATTATTCAAAATAAGAGTTATGCACCGGGGCTTGCCTTGGGCAGGCGGGGTGTCAACTCAACTCAGATAATGGTGGCTCTGGGACCTCCTATTACACGAGGACCTCCTCCTCATACTCTTCAATCACCTCCTCGTACTCCTACTCGTCCTCGGTCACAAACTCCACCAACTCGCATTCTACATGCATGCAATGATGATACAACGCTCAATATTAAGGTAACAACAGTTCTTAAAATAAGAATATATCTACTAAGCTACTAAGCTAGCTCTAATGACTAAGATACCAAGCTAATCATCATTCCCATCAAACCAGCAGGGTTTCACCTACAAGTGCTACTTATCAACTAAAATATATTCTTATTCTTATTAACGATTTCCTATATACTACAACAAGGAGTACTTAGCTATTATATCTCTCAACCTATTCTAAGGCTACAAAAATTACAGTGAGCACATAATAATACAATGAATCTGCTGTAAAAAATTCATGGTCAAAGCTATTACCAATTCACCACAAAAATTCCTACAAATACTAATCTAATTAATACTAAACACTCACAAATGATTTAATAGCCGCTGGTATCAACAAATATATATATATATGAACTAAATACACTAACAGATAGAGCACAATTTTAAGAACCTAACAAAATTAGTTTCACAATTTTTAGATATCTACATGATTTTATATGATTTACCAAAGTTTAGCTCAGAATTACAAATGAAAAGCTAATTCTATTTTCTACGAAAATCTAAACCGATTTCGGCCCACATGGCCCACACGGCGCAACGCACGCGCGCGAGCACGCGGCGGCCCATAGGCGAGGTGCGGCCCATGCGTGGAGGCCGCCTGCGCACGCTGGCACATATGCAGAAATGCCCCTGGACTATGAGCAAAACAACTCACAGTCCATGTTACTATTCCTATAGACAGCACTTATGCAAGAGACCCATCGGACCTTTCTCCTCTTTACAACGGTGAGGCCCTTGGCCATCCCCGCGCGCTCCAACATGGCGAGCAGTGGCACATGCGCCTTCGCCAGCCACGCGGGTCCCTCGCTGAGCTAGCTACGAGGCCGACGCTCACCTAGGGTTCGACGTGAGACGATGGGTGGTGGTTGCGCGAGCCGGACGCCGTAGAAGGACCTCTCCACAATGGTGGACACCCTGCGGCAATGGCAACACATTCAGGTGAGCCGTAGCAACAATCAAGGCGGTAGGGCAGCGGGTGAGCAACGACAACTCACAGATGACCTTACCCAGAAGCCGACTTGGCCAGAGACGACCTGAGCGAGGCTGATCGCATGTGCGTGGCGAGGTGAACAGCAGACCGCAAAGGCACAACCATGTCAGCAGCGAGGAGGCAACACTAGAGCTGCGATTAATGTGCGCACGACGAAGAGGGAGCTAAGGCGAGCTAGCGGTGCAAAGGAATTGGCGTGAGGTGAAGTGGAGAAGACTGGCTACGACACGGGCGGCGATGGGCCTTAATGACACAGCGGCGGGCAAAGCTCCAAAATTGGAGCTCGGTGTGACGCGAGTCAACACGGGGTGGGGTCGGCGGGAGAGGGCATGTGAAGGTGGAGACGCGAGCACGAGAAATTGATGAGAGTTGCTCGCTCTCTGGCTTCACCGTGATGCGATGCAACGGCGGTGGTGGGAAACAGAGGGAGAAAGAGGAAAAGGGGGAGACGGCGTGGCAGTGGGCTCAGTAACGTCCATGCCTTGGTGGGGCGCAAGCAGCGGGACCAGGAGGCCCACATGCCGGCGCTACAGACAACGTGTGCCCACGCCCGATCGGCAGGGCGACGTTGGCTCACCCACGTGCGCGTGGCAGGGCGACACACACATGGCTGGCAATAGCGTAGAGGGGTAGCGGATCAGCATGAACGCAATGATGACGCAACAGCGACGCGACAGCAATGGCGGCTCCACACGGTGGGCTAGCGACAGCCGAGCCCTGGCCTGGGCCAAAGGTGACCACGGGCGGCCGCGCACGCGCGACCCTATGTGCGCGCGGGGTGGCCACGTGGTGACCGCACCCACGACGACAGACCACCCGAGACAATGACACGCACGAATTTAAAGCGTTCGATACGTCTAAACCGTTGATCCAATCCCCAAACCACTTTTGCTATACCTTAGAGGGTATGTTAGGCTACTAAAACAAGCCATAATACTGCCCTACTACTTAACCCAATCTCACCCAATAAATTGCCAAACATAGTAGTGTCTAACTGCTAACATACTTCGAAATTTTTCTAAGTTGAGTTGAACTCTATTTCAAATTGCATTTCTAAGCTATTAGAAATATTAGCTAGCAATACCATTTTTCGACCGCGAGTATTTCATTATCATCTACAAAGTTTGTACGTCAAACTTTATTCAAGTATGACATACATGTTCTATAGCGTTTTTGCTTAATAAAAATTGGTTTTAAACCCTAAGTGATATAACATGACTATGGAATTAACTTTTATTTCGCATTTCCGTTGATCGTTTTGACTTATGGAAATTGATCTACACTCTTTATTACATGCTTTAACACATAAACATGATGCTCATAACATGTTTTAGTAAACGATTTACAGTGTAATACCAATGGTGTTACACCAGCCGTCCAAATTTAGGACTAAATCAAGTTTTTGCAGATGAGCACCACTGAGGACTCCGACAACAGCGACAGCTCCAGTGAAGGACCACCCATTTTCATCTTGGCGGCTGCTGCTGTCCTGCTTGCAAAGTACAAAGCAGCAATGGCCAATGTGGCTCCAGTGGTGAATCCGGACCTCCCCTTCTAGAAGATGACCGGGCGACAGTGGATGGAAGTCAATCTGTGAAACAAACGAAAGTGCTTGGACAACTTGCGTATGTCTCCTGATAACTTCCTGCATTTGCATGACATTTTACTTGGGTTTGGACTAAAGGGTACACGATAGACAGGATCCCTAGAATGTTTAGGTATATATGTGTAGACTTGTGCTCACAACCAGGCATTTCGAAGGAGCAGGGATAGATTCGAACGGTCTTTAGATACAGCTAGTAGGAAGGTGAGTCATATCGCCGAGGTTATGTGTAGGTGGGCAGACTATATTCGTGTTCCAGCTGATAGCACTTATGCTGAAGTGAAATGGCAATTTGGAACATATGCACCATTCTTTGATAGATGCATCGGGGCTTTGGATGGCACTCACGTTAAAGTTAAGGTGAATAAGGAGGCCAAAATTGACCATATAAATAGGAAAGGAGATGTAAGTATTAATGTTTGTGCCATTGTCGATATAGATGGCCGCTTCACATATGTCAGTGTGGGGATGGCGGGGTTTGGTGCATGACATGTTGGTTCTAAAACAATGTTGGGAGGAACCAAACTTCCCGCATGCACCACACGGTGAGTGACGACTGCAATACATTTATTTGACCTACATTTTTTAGTTGCTTAGGCAGAAAAGAAAAACTAATTATGCAAATGGTTCATGTGTTGCAGGCCACTATTATCTGGTGGACGCTTGATACGCACTAGAGGCTGGATACATGGGTCCTTTCAAAAATACAAGGTGCCATCTGGATGATTTTAGGGGTATACCTGTTGAGACTATGTCTCGACAGGAGAAATTTAACTTAACTCATTCTAGGCTACGCAATGTCATCGAATGGATATTTGGGGTTCTGAAAGGCCGGTGGCACATTCTGGATGGGGTACCTTACTGCCATAGGGCCAAGCAAAAGATGATTATTATGTCATGCTTTGCACTGCACAATTATTTGTTCGTTTGGGAGCATGGATTTGGACCCCCTACCTACCCACCGTCTGCCTGGGTGCAGCTCAATGCAAGTAATACTATGATAGCAATGAGGGAGTACATATCTTTAGGGCTCTAGGAACAATGATTGTGCAGAGGTAATGTAACTTATGATGGAAAGTAGGTGAATTCAAGATAGATGGGCTGTGGTTTGAATTATATATGTATACTTGGTGGTGCATGCAGGCGCAGGACGAAGGCGAAGGTGTATGTGCAGTTGCAGGTTGCATGTGGACTTGTCCAGCTGAAGACTTGTTCGTGCAGTTTGCTTTGTGGCTTCATGAAAGCTACAAGTTTTATAAATGTGGCATGTATGCGTAATTGTATAACCATGAACTAGTTCAATATGTAGGTACTGCTATGTTGTATGAAGTTGTTGTTTGGAATGTTGTAAAGGACTGATGAATGTTTGTATGGCCTTGTGATAGTATGAATGTGTACAACTGTTGTTGTGGCACCAGTTTGCACTCCCATTCATTGCAAATGGCGTCATATTTTTAAATTTGAGTTGGATTCAAATCGGAGTGGCTGGAACCGCCGAAGGTGGCTGCTGCTTCGGCTGATTTTCAGCTACTTAGCTGGTGTGAACTGTAGCAGCATCAGCCCAGCCGGCTGAAAAATGGACCAGCCGAAAAGAGCCAAAGTGTGTACACATCGTTTATATTGTTCCATGTAAATATAGGCTGGATTCATGATTCATTTCGCTAGCAAACACAACTGGGCCTTGTTTAGATTGTAAATTTTTACAATCTGGACACTGTAGCACGTTTCATTTGTATTTGACAAACTTTGTCTGATCATGAATTAACTAGGCTCAAAAGATTCGTCTCGTGATTTACAACCAAACTGTGTAATTAGTTATTTTTTTTATCTACATTTAATGCTCCATGCATATGTCCAAAAATTGATGTGATGAAGAGAGAGTGAAAAAACTTGAAATTTTGAGTCAATCTAAACAAGGCCCTGCTTTCAAAGAAGCAATCGTCGTTCTTAAGTTCACGGTGGATATATAACCCCAGGATGAGCACATGTAAGATAAAAGGGTACTTCCATTTCTTAAACATTTGTCTTTTCCTCACACTGTACGTCTTCTTCCTCAATTATAGACTGCACGTAATCACTCCATTAAAATAGAATAGTTCTCTTCTATATCAATGAAATAGCGATAACCTTGTGCCCGTCATTAAAAAAAGACCAAATAGCCGGTTTGCTCATGGCGGGAGGGCTCTTTCCGGCTTTGGCTTTAGCTTTGGCTTCGGCTCCTCGCGACAACATAGGGCCTGTTTGGAGGGGCTCCGGCGGCTCCGGCTCCGGCTACTGTAGCACTACTGTGGAGGAGCCGTCGGAGCCTTCAAACACTGGCTCCTCCAGCTCGTCCCTATTCCTAGTTAAAACCTGCGGAGCCAGAGCTGTTGCAATGGTTGCTACAGGATTGCACAGTGATGCACAGGACATGCGCAGGCGGAGCCGGAGCCCTGCGGAGCCAACCAAACGAGCCCATACTATGAGAAGAAACTCTTGAGAACTTGTCATTTTTAAAAGAGAGAGAGAAAGAAAATAAGCCAAACTGCCCACATTGATACAACCGGCGGATGACCAAAGCGCACGTCCCGACAAACTTCACCAAGGTTGTGTTTAGTTCGTGAAATTTAGGAAATTTGGCTACTGTAGCACTTTCGTTTTTATTTGGCAATTAGTGTTCAATCATGAACTAATTAGGCTCAAAACGTTCTTCTCGCGATTTCCAACCAAACTGTACAATTAGTTTTTTTTCGTCTCCATTTAATACTTCATGCACGTATCGTAAGATTCGATGTGATGACTACTGTAGCACTTTTTAGAAAAGTTTTTAGGAATTGAACACAGCCCAAGAACAAAACGAAACCCTAGTTTTCTTCCATGGCATGCAAACCTCCTCTTCGTCCATGCAGTCCAAGTCCAGTCTCCTGCTGGCCCTCTCCCTCCTTTTCTTCCAGCGCCCCTCGTCTTCTGCGAAAGTTGTTCAAACAAACCGTAGGAGTAATTACCCACGGCGTCACGCACCTTCGTAAATGCAGTAACCAACATCCATCATCCATCCGTCCATATCTCAGCCAGCAGCTCCATCAAAGCTCGATCGGAATTGTCCTCACCACCACCCGTGCCGTGCCTCTCCAACGACTCGACTCAGAAACCGATGAGAGAAAAATGGCGGAAATTAAACGCGCACGCTGCCCCGATCGCATCGCGTGATTCGCGTCCGTAAGGGCAGTCCAACGGTGCATTGACGAGGTTTCTATCCATCTTCGTTAAATGACTTGTCAAATAGGTAAAATATTAATATGGCAACGTAATTAATGAATAAAGAGAGCAAAAATCATAGAGATGGTTTCCTCATGAAGAAATCAGGTCTACTCTTGACCCAATGCACCAAGAAACCATAAAATCGCCATTGGGGAGAAACCACCGATTTCTAGGGAGCTGCTGGCCCTCTCCTCCTTTTCTTCCAGCAAAAAGTTGTTCACTCTCATTGGAGAAATTAAGAAGATAGAGTTAGTAGAGAGTAAGAAAAATAATTATTACGCCATATCTCAGCCAAACCCATGGGTTGGAAAGCAGATTTTTTTTTGATCACGGTGTCTTATGTTATAGAAAACTACTGGTTTTAAATTAAACGCGCACGCTGGATCGCATCCTAACTAACTCACTTAGTCTTGTTTAGCTCATCTTCTCCCTCTAAAGTTTACTCCCTATCCCAATGAATATTAGACACATACATAAAGTATTAAATATAAACTAAAAAATAACTAATTGTATAGTTTATGACTAATTTACGAGAAAATTTTTAAACCTAACTAGTCCATGATTTAACAATGTGGTGCTACCATAACATATATGCTAATGACGAATTAATTAGACTTAATAAATTCGTCTCGCGAAGTACCAATGGATTCTATAATTTATTTTTTTATTAGCAAGCACCTCGTACGACACCCACGTGACACCAAAAATTTTACAGTTTAGATTTAAACAAGGCCTTAACTCCGCCGCCGAAAAACATGCAGAGGCGCAGACCTGTAGCTTGCACGTTCTTCACTTCACCACCGTCCTCAGAGCACCCACGTCGCCATGCACCTCCGTTGCGTTGCAAAGCCACCGTACCATAGATGGATCTCTCCGGCCGGCCGGCCGCGAGCTACGTAGCTAGCTGCTAGCTAGGGCGCGGCCAAGCCTAGGGTTTGATTTCTATCACTCGCTCATCACGCGAGACACAACCACACGTGCATGCATATACCCACGCAGCTACTAGCAGCGCCACAGGCAGACAGAGTCGCTGTTGCATAGAGAGCTCAGCTCAGAGCTGGAGACGACACGGACACATGAAGGGCCGGGCTCACGTACACTCAGCTCAGGATACCGCGACGCAAGCTATTATGGCAAGCTCTCGGGGATCGGAGGGAGGGGTCAAATCGGGCAAGAAAGCTGGGTGTGGGTGTGGGTGTGGCCCGGCCAGGGAATCTCATTTATATCGTTGCACCTACGTATGCATCCATGTATGTACTACTGCTACTCCATCACTCTCCATGGCTAGCTCCATCTCCATGGTGCTGGAGCTGCTGGAGATGGAGAGAGACATGGCCTGCTTTCCATTAATGCTGCAGCCTGTCTTAGTGTGGGTGTTTAGTTTCTTCTTCTAAATTTTAGTCACGGTTTCATCAGATATTTGACATATGCATAGAGTATTAAATATAGACTAATTACGAAACTAATTGCATAGTTTACGATTAATTTACTAGACGAATCTTTTAAGCCTAATTAGTCCATGATTTGATAATGTGGCACTACAGTAAATATGTGTTACCGACAGATTAATTATACTTAAAAAATTCATCGCGTGGAGTACCGACAAATTATATAATTTTTTTATTAGTATCAAACACCTTATATGACACTCTAATTTAATACCTTCCAAATTTTAGTCACCCGCCGGAGGGACTTGAATGCCCACCCACACCCACACCACCAGCGGAGGTGCATAAAGTAGGAGCCCGGCTTCCCTCCATTCCTTCCACTGCACTGCACAGCCCCCATCCATCGCCTCCGATCCCTTCTCCTCCTCCTCGCTCTCGCGTCTAGCTTTAGCTGCTTTCTTCTCCATCTGATCTGTTCTCTTTCTTTCTCCACCTGATAGCTAAGCTACTGCTTGCTGTTCATCTTTTGCAAGGCCATGGCTGTGCTTGCTTCCTCCATGCATGCATGCTTCCACTCTGCAGGGCCTTGAAAAGGAAATCAAGGAGGAACCGAGGAATAATGGAATAGTAGCTATGATGTTGGCTCGGCTCACTCAGACCACCTCGTTGTCCATTGCGCGCGAGATCATGTATGCCGCCGCTGGTGTTTCTGATTGAGCCGTGCCAATATCTTAGTACTCTTCCATACATCTATGTGCTCAGTGCTCACACTCTCAACAATCCGTGCTCCTTGTTCTTCACTTGCGATCTCGAGGTACGTACACAATAGTCCTAGCTAGTATACGTAGGAGCATTCATGTATATATATATATATATATATATATATATATATATATATATATATATATATATATATATATATATATATATATATATATATATATATATATATATATATATATATATATATCGATCTGGCGCTTAATATGTACACCTGCAGTCTTGCTCTTACCTGGTGTTTGCAGAAATTCACCGTTGTGATGTTCTCAACATGTGTACAGATTTATGAGCTCATGCTGGCCTTTGTTGTGACTTTGTGGTAGGTATACTTCACCTTGCATCATCCTATATATATATTCAGATCGATATCATGCATGCGTTTCTGGGTACGTATTTGAAATGCATATCACGTTGACTACTCGATCTGCTGATGTGATGTGCAAAAACTTGGAATAATTGCAGCTGCAGGATCGTCGTTTCAATACTTTGTCTGCCAATTATTATCTCGTTTATATACTGTCGACTTGAAGAAATGCTCATGCTTTGCAACGTAGGTATTCAATTCAAAGTGTTGCATCTCGCCGAATGAAATATATATCGAGGATCGATGAACTAGCGCAGGTCATTTGATCTCACGAAGATGGTTCCGACCGGAAGAAGGATTGCATGCATTCTATCGTGAAATAGTTACTGCCAAGCCGTCCAGCAAAGCAGTATATGTATGTCTAGATGTTCATGCATGGCCTCACATTCTGTGATCGACCACTACTTGAGTCTTACACAGGGTCGGAGAGGAGAGCAAGACCTGTAGCCGTAAGAGGCAGTATAGTTACTGCCAAGCCTCCAGGCATTTGGCCTTATAATTCTTCTTGATTCCTTGACAAGCTTCTAACGATGCTCTATTCAATCACATCTTAGGTATCGTGTGGTCTGAATTCTTTTAAGGGAAATGTTCGCTTGTTATGTTTAAAAAAAAAGTTCGCTTGTTATACAAATCAGTTGTACTATGGTCCCATCTGTTACTTGTACTATTACCTCTATTCCACAATACTTTTGTTTTAGGATTAAAAATATTCAAGAACAATTGATGTTTTAGCTCTTGAGACTGTTAAACTCATACAGCCTCCATGTATTCATTTTAATTAGTGGCTTATTTTTAATTACCATGAATCACTTGGATACATGAGTAATTTCTACTGAACACTAACCTCTTTTAAAAATTCTAAAAACATTATTTTAGGACCGTGGGAGTATATTTCAAACTAGCTACAATATAAGGGGAATATTAATTGTTAAACCGGTAGCAATATTTTCCATGTGCACGGCGTAACATAAAATACTAATGCTTTTACAAATGTACACATTTTTACGAGAATCTGGTTGGTTCAACCGTGAGCCGCGGAAAAATTGTTTCGTCCTATTCTGCAGCATTATTTTAGCAGTACTTTTCGACGATCGAATAATATTTTTCTCTCACAACAAATCAACGTAAACAGCAGCATAAACCAAATTTCAGCTGTTGTGAAAAAAACTATAAATTGTTTGGTTAAAACAACTATAAAATTTATGAGCCTCTCTTTATCTCCTTGAAACAGTTGTAAAACATCTTTTTATTTCTACTCATTTAGAAAAGCTAAAATCCAAAACCAAAGGCCAAGGTGCTATTAAAATTGTACTATATGAAAGCAGTTGATTTTGAAAAAGTAGTTTTTGGTTTTACCGGTTTGGTTGGCTTTCTGCTTTTTTAGAACAAAAACATTTTCCAAAAGTTTGAATCAAACATAGTCATAAGCAGGTAGTCCACTCTTCACCAAAGGGACCTGCATCTAAAATATTTAATCAGCTAGTCCTCAATAAGAGAGCGCGAGTATATCACTATTAAATCCACTCTCATCAATTGGACCTGCCCTTCCACTCCCCCTTTTCAAAATTATGCTCCTCAGACAGAATTCAAACACATAAATCATTTAGCCACTCTTTAACTTTTCTTCTGTATACAAGTACACAAAGAATAAAATAAATTCAAGTGGTCACAAGACATACACAGCAGTCCAGTCCATCTTCCATGCTGCTGAAGAGACTGAGTACGAGTATCTCTGCGTATATTAATTACGGTCAGTACTGCGGTGCATGCAGCTTCCAAGCTCTACAAATTGTGTAAATGCTCCAGCTTCTCTCCCCCTCTGCCTCTTTCTCAGTCATGTCTTCCTGCTATACACTGTACGCTCCATTCAATTCCAAATCGAAGTTAGCGCGTGTTTAGTTGAGAGCGTGTTTAGTTCTAGGAAGTTTGGAATTTAAGGTTACTGTAGCATTTTTGTTTTTATATTACAAACTAGTGTTTAATTATAAACTAATTAGACTCAAAACGTTTGTCTCGTAATTTTCCATCAAATTATGTAATTAATTTTTTTCATCTACATTTAATACTCTATGCACGGGCCGTAAATATTTGATATAATAGGTACGGTAGCACTTTTTGGGAATTTAGGGTGGAACTAAACACGCGCTGAAGAAAATTTTAGAATTTGACTACTGTAGTATTTTTATTTTTATTTAGCAATTAGTGTTCAATCATGGACTAATTAGGCTCAAAACGTTCGTCTCGCAATTTCCCACCAAACTGTGTAATTAATTTTTTTTTTGTCTACATTTAATGCTTCATGCACGTATCGCAAGATTCGATGTGATGAATACTGTAGCACTTTTTGGAAAGTTATTTTGAAACTAAACACGGGCTTAATAAAGTGTATGCATGCGTAGGACCTGCTGCTATACAGTGGATCAGCACGAGGTCCAGCGTGCTCCAACTTTCTTATGCTCAGAACATGAATGAATACGGGCCGATCACAGCCCTGTTCTTGAACTTATCGACCGTAACTTTTAAGTAAAATAATAGTATTTTTTTTCTCACAATAAATCAGCATCAGCCGTTTTTTCAGCCAGCCGATCAGAGCCACAGTATATACATACATTTTATTATCTTAGCTCCTGAACCTACACGTTTTGAATATTGCAGACCACCAGCCTGTTTGCTCGGTCGTATTTAGCTTATAAGTCATGGCTTATCAGTCAACGAATAATATTTTTCTCTCGCCTCAAACCAGCCAACAGTACTTTCAGTCATGACTTATAAACCAAACAAACCCAAACAAACAGGGTGCACAATTCACAACGTGTAACTGTGTCTGTTATCTTACTGACTGTACATGAACCGATATCATAACAAATGTCTTTGATCAGGTCAATATATATAGAGAGAGCCGTATACATAATAAGGAGCTGATCATACTCCACTGTGCATTACCACCTGTGACGAGCAGCAGCGCATATTTCAGGCAGTCACCAATTCACCATAGTGAGAGAGAGATTGGAACACATCAGACAAGAATGCCAAGAACACAGTGCTCAAATGCCAACATCGCCCTAAAAAGACAAATGCCAGCAACCCCACTTCACAGATCACGAGAAAAAGCTTCGTGTTTTGATGATCACTGTGGGTGAACTGGTGATCGATCTGCTATTTGGCGCACATCTTGGCGGGTAACCGTTGGTAGTAGACAGACATATCCTGACGTGCACTTATTTACTACTCCATAGATGTTTGTGGAGTTTAAAAATTGTATATATACATCATCTCTAGTTAGTACTAGTCAGTAGAACATACTAGGTCAAAAAATAACAGTCCTTCCATTTCAAATTAGTTGTCATTCTAGCTCTGTCCTTAGTGAAACATTTTTATTTTGACCATCAAGTTGTATATATTCATATTGTTGGACATGTGATTTATACATTTTGAAAGTATTTTTCATGGTGAATCTAAAAACATAAATCTTATGGTGATAAGCTATATGCATGTCTAGACATTGATGGAGAAAGATGGAAATAAACTGTTGGACAATGTGCGATTTATATATTTTGGAAGTATTTCTTATAGTGAATATAAAAACATAAATCTTATGATGTGAAGCTATATGAATGTCTAGACATTGATGGAGAAAGATGGAAATAATTGCTTTGGATGAGCTAAAGTGACAACAAAAATGAATCATCAGGAGTACTTCGTCTAAAGGTAGAAGGTAAAACAGCCGAGCCGAGCAAATCAAGTGAGGTCCAAATTCTTCTTCAGCTACCAATTTTAGCTTGGCATGGGGCTGAGGCGGAGCCGTGCCAAGGGGTCCTTAGGCCAATCTCGGCGGAGGAGCCACACAAGCAAATTTGATGACATGACACTAAGTTAAAAAGAGAAGGGATGAGTTTCATCTAGACGAAACTAGGTGTACACACTTCCTAGAGGGGGCCTTAGGTCAATCTCAACGGAGGTTTCATTCTCACAAATGGGGGTGCCACACAAGCAAATTTGATGACATGACACTAAGTTAGGAATAGAGAGAGGGGATGAATTTCATCTAGATGAAACTAGGTGTACACTCTTTCAAAGGGGGCCTTAGGCGAGTCTCGGAGGAGGTTTCATTCTCACAAAATGGAGGTGCCACACAAGAAAATTTGATGACACGACACTAAGTTAAGAAAGAGAGAGGGGATGAGTTTCATCTAGATGAAACTAGGTGCACACTCTTTCAAAGGGGGCCTTAGGCGAGTCTCGGAGGTTTCATTCTCACAAAATGGAGGTGCCACACAAGAAAATTTGATGACACGACACTAAGTTAAGAAAGAGAGAGGGGATGAGTTTCATCTAGATGAAACTAGGTGCACACTTTCTAAAACTTGAAAATTGTTCCACACATTGTTTCAAAAAGAATTGTTCCACACTAGCATTGAGAGGCAAAAGTTTTATTTCAGCTAACAATCGTACGTCCAATCAAACATTACATATTAAATGCCTTGAGTAGCCTATGAAACACCAAAATTGAAACTATGCAACGAGAGAGATTCTTTCATTCGTTATCACAAATGACTTTAGATGACATGAAACTGTCGGAAACATCAAAATAAAAATTTTGATTGAGATTGGCCTTACCTCCATTTAAAATAAAAATTTCGATTGAGATTGGCCTTACTTCCACTTAACAGTGGCATTCTTTAATCAGGGGATGTTTGATGCTAGCCACACTGACAAATTTTATCAAGTTAGCAAGTGTTTGATTGAAAAAAATTCAAGTTAGATAAATATTTTTCTTATTTGATAAATATTGTGTCAGAGTAAAAAAAATGACAAAAGATTCATCTTTATTTCATTGTAAAGTGTGACTTAGTTATTTTTTTTACCTACATTTAATTTTGCTAGCTTGTCAAAATTGCAGCCGGAGAGAGAGTGAAAAAACTTATTTTTTGAGTGCATCTAAACATCCTGATTATATTTGCTAGTTTTTGGTTGAGAGATCCAGATTAGATAAGATTTTTTAGATTCCACGTGTCAGAGTAAAAAAAAATGACAAGATTCCTTTATACATTGTAAAGTGTGACTTCAAATTTTTTTAGCCATATTTTTTCTAGCTTGTCACATCAAAGGCGACAGCAGTTAAGAGCATATGAATATCCTGATTATATTTGCTAGGCCAGGCAGTTCAGCGCAGAATCAGCATTTACAATTCTCGCATACCACTCCGACACACGTAGGATTTCGTTTGTATTTGGCAATAATTGTCAATCGTCCGGCCGGCTGCCCAAACGTTGGCTCTGCCCTTGCCAACCAAACTGTGACTAGCCGTGATTTCACTGGCATTTAGCCTCTATAGCGTCAGACAAAAATTCCCTCATGTGACAGCCCTTTTTTTTTATAGTGCCAAAATTTGGATTCTGGGGTAACTAAACAAGGCCTACTTTCCTTGTGAGAGATCCAGATTAGCCGGGTAGGTAGTTGGGACTTGCAAAGGAGTAACTAGGGTGAGTAATGAGACGATCATAAATGAGATAGCAGGGAAAAGCATCAAAGGCGACAGCAGGTAGAGAATATGGGGCATGGTCACTTTGGTCAGGCAGGCAGGGCCAGCATTTACACTACACGCATACCACTAGACACGGAGGAGCCAAGGAGCATGCACGGCACCGTCCGGCCGGCTGCCCGGACCTGGCCCTGCCCTTGCCATGCCGACTGCCGTGGCCACTGGCCTGGCCTCTATAGCGTCAGACAAAGATTCCCTCATTCACTTCTCCAACCCCCGCTCAGCTCAGCCCCATGCTACTGCTCCTGGCTGTAGCCTCCCTCTAGCCGCTGCCTTCCTGCCCTCGCTAACTGTCACCTCCTCACCGCGCCTACTTGCTGGGCAATGTTGCTGCCTTTCTTTCCCACGCCTCCAGTCCAGTACCCACGCCGATTCAATGCTTCGGCAGAGACAAGAGCCACTCTGCCACATGGATGGGGCGTTGCTGCTTGCCAGTCTGGTCTGGCTGGTCTGGTCCGCTCACCTTGCTGTGGCTTGATTTGCTGCCCCATTTCACCCTATCTCCAACAAGTGTCAAGAAAGTTAGCACGACACTTCTTCAAGTTCTAGCATGATCTATCGAAAAACAAAGCAAAGCTATAAGCCATCTTCATGGGTTGGTTTGAGCTGACTATATAGTTTTCCTGGAACTGTCTTACTACCGCACTTTGATGATTTAATTTGAACATACTGCTACTTCAGGTCTGTGCTCTGGAATGTTTGACGTGCAAACACAGGCCATTCAAGGCCACCCAGGGAGGATCATGGAGTGTGGAGAAAGCAAGGGTGAATGCCCCGTTCGGCTTGCTGAATTGTGGCTGAAACTGGCTAAAAACACTGTTCTGGCTGAATTCTTGTGAGAGAGAAACACTGTTCCGGCTGAAAAAACAAGCTGAATAGTGCCGTTTTCTGGGTAAGCCAAACGGGTTACTCAGAAGATCGGTACAAATGGAATTTTGTTGGTGCGTATAATTGCCCATAAAGGCTGAGATGGGCACACCCAGGGACCGAAGAAAGAATGGTCCAGGAACGCTTAGTATAAGATAACAGAATTGGCATGGCTTAGCTTGCCAGATGTGAGCCTAAAGGCAAAAGAAGTTGCATCGGGCATATGGACAAGAGTGCATAGAATCCTCGTCCTTGTTCGTTTATGATCAAGGTTTCCAAACATATCTGAGCTGAATTATCAGCAGCTGATAGGTTAGTGGAATAAGAATTAATAGCATATTAAGCTCGATTTTTAACGGGCCCTGTTTCCAGGTGACAACTGAAAAGTGCCAAAGTCAGCTACTCCAATCTATGAAACATGGACAATACCTAAACAGTATCAATCAAAAAAAGAATGCCAAACACAAAAATCATGCATGCAATATTTGATAATAGAGTTTCCCAATCCATCACAACAAATTATATGGAAAGAAGATAAGTACAACTCCTGGTTTTTTGCATATCTATGTGTAAGTATAAGAGGAACTGCTCACCTAATGGCCTGTTTGGGATGGTGCAATCCTGACCCATTGCGTTGGTGGGCCAGAAATTTAGTTCAAATTCCTAGCCCAGTCCAGTCCACGTGCCACATGGACTGGGCCAGGATCAATGGGCTCTCCCAAACACGGATTCAATGAGACAAAAGGATAAGAGAGAGCAATTCTAATCTGATAACATATGCCTCACCTCTAATAATTGTAGAGCAGCAACCTAGGGAAAGGTTTCTTCATCCCATTCTCATGGCTTTGACTGTAACCTGGTTTGCTCATTTGCTTCCAGTTCCAGGGTAAACTATTTCCTGCAACCAATTGACTCAGTCACTTCAGGGTTCAGGACAATGAAATATCAGAAATGATACAGAAACAATGAAGTTGACCTCTGCCTATCTCGAATTCGGAGCAATTCCATGAATGTTACATTGAAAACTGGCCTCCCAGCAGGCCAAGATGTCATGAACCTCAATGACTCCAAGAGGGTCACACCCTCCAGTTGCTAAACTAAATCATGCTGCTTTTGTCTCTGGAAGCTTTTAAGTAGTTTGATAAGCTCATACGTCCGCACATCATGACCCAACCGGAGGCACAACTCCAACGGGGTCAATCCATCCTGAAAGGAGTTCACCGACAAATTATTCATCGTTTAGCAACAAAACACTTGTTCTCAGAAGAATACAGGACATAAGACTGCCATAAATGCATCCAAAAATGCTATGGAAAAACACAATGAGAATTGAGAAGAATGAATGACAACATGATATCATGTGATTATTAAAGGAATATTTCAAAGCAAACCATTCAGTATACCATAGATGTGTTCTTATTGAATAATCCACAAATGCGTTCTTACTGAATCATTTGAGAACTTTTAGAATATTCACTTTACTTACTTGGGTTTTAAGAGTTCTATCAGCGCCCTTTATTAAAAGTAGCTTCACAATGTCAGTCCTCTGTGTTTGTACAGCAAGATGCAAAGGTGTCCATCCATACTGCAACGTGATCGAGCTACATGTTAAGTCCAACCAACGGAAGAGAAAATAAAGCAAGGAAATTGCAGCACTTAAACATACATCATCTGGACGGTTGATGTCAACATTGTACAGTAAAAGTGTCTTTATGGTCTGACTACATGCTGTTTGGACAGCATAATGCATTAGAGTCGCACCATCCTGTATCACCACAAGTCACAAGAAAAATAAATCTCACATATAATACTGCATCAAACTAGAAAATTCAGGAGCATGACACTTCATCACAGTAAAGATGATTAAATGAGGCAAATGCATTAGACTCTGTACAAACTGTTTACAAGGCATCAAGGAACCTAAAATAATGAAGACAGGCCCAGATAACATTGTTTGCGTTAGGCTCTGTACAAACTGTTTACAAGCATGCTAAACCAGGTTTGTACTCACTTTATCTTGGATGAATGGATTTGCTGAGTTCCTTAAGAGATAGTTGATAATAGCAGCCTTCTTTGAAAGAATTGCTTTGTGAATTGCTGGCAAGCCATCCTAAGGAAACCAGCAAAAGGTCCAATAAAAAATAATGATCTAAAAAACAAAGAAGCCATATAGCTATTTTATAGTCAGGCAGTGGCAATTACCTTATCAAGCGCATTTATGTCCACATTATGTTTTAAAAGACTGTCCAATAGATAGAAATCTCCAGATGCAGCAAGGGTGTGAAGCGGAAGCCATTTACTCTGCAAGGAATAGATACTCACATTACACCGGAAACTAAACTTGAAATAACAAAGATCATCATAGACAAGTGAAGAGGCAGAATTTCCACACATCTTAGAAGGTTTGAGTAGAAAAATCTCTATGGTTCTCGTGCTTCAGAAAGTAGCTCCTACAGGAAGTTATTAATGACTCAACAACAACTGAATTGCTCTGAACACAGATTGCTTACAGAAGTAGCAGCTTCCAGATCAGGCACTCGCTTGTTCAGAAGAACCTTCTCCTCATTTGAGAACAACTTCTGACGGCCTGAAGTATAAAAGAAAATGTCATTATGCAGAATAAAAAATAAACAAAAGAATGATGCAAGATGAAGAACAGTCACTCTAAACTAAATTGCTATTTCATCCAACTTGCCAAACAGCAGTCCGTGCATTCTTTCATAAAAGCAACATTGTCTAACAATCAGTCATCCTTATGTAGCAAGAGAAGCTAACATGACTACCAAGTTTACCAAGGCAATAAAATGTGCACCCCGTTATTGTTAATATATGTTTGGGCATCGATTGCTGTAGTTTGGTCAAAGCCAGTTGGGGTGATATAATAAAACGTGGCGATAGGAGTAAAAGCACACATTCTACTTTACATCACTGCTGATGGCACCCATAACATCGGCATTGTGTTTGACATAAGCACATGAACTGTCATGATCCATATCTATTGCAGTGCCATTGGTAGATATAATGAGTTTTGACTTTCGATATTATTACAATTATACAGGTTTAAACTAGTCCAGTTGTTGTAAAATCTAAACACAAAAGTGCTGCAATGGCTACCCTTGGTTCGCACAGTCTCACTGTTCATGCAGAGCAAATCTCCGAAACACACATGGACACAAACAAATCGTCCATTTCCAGAACATATGAGTAATCAACTACAGTCACTATTCTAACAAAAATGTAGTCACTGAAGCATTTCTTCTGTATGTAAATCAGAACTCACCCTTGGGGCTCTTGCTGTCCTCCATCTCATCCTGAACATACTCCCGACTTCTAAAAAACTCATCAATATCCTCAAGGCTGCCAACATCCACCCCCATCCTCGGATTCCTCGGGGCCACACGCGTCCCAGGCTCTGGCGGTGGAGGTTCCTCCACCTCCGGCGGAAGAGCCCTCTCCAGCGGCCCGCGGTATACATGAGCAACATGGTCACGCTCCGCGCTCAGCATCCCCTTGCGGTACGCGCGGAATTCATCAGGGGCGGCAACGGCCGGGGGCGCCCGCCGCTCGAGGCGGCTCCCGAATCGTAGCCCGTGAGCGATGCGGCGCTTCTCCTTCTTCGTCAGGTTGATCTCCTCCTCGGCATCCCTCCACCTCTCCGGCACCAGGCTCTCGCCCTCGCCGGCCTCCGCCCCCGGCCGTGGCGGGAGGCGCTAGCCCGCGGCAGCGGAGACGAGGGGAGGTTCAGGTCCGGTTCCTCGAAAGCGTCATCGTCGAACACGAGGCAATCCCCGACGACAACATCCTCGTCATCGCCAACGGCGGCGACAGCGAAGGCGGAGGAGATGACTGGCCGTGAGGGTAGGGATAGGACTATAGGTTTTGGGAGTTGATGGTTGAGGTGACAGGACGAGGTGGCGAATGGGTTTAGAATTTGGGTCGGGGAAGCGGAGGGGAGGAGGAGGTGGTGGTGGTGAAAGATGGAGGGCGGCGTCATGGCGTCGTCCCGCGCCGGCGCGCCGTGCTCTGAGGCCGTGCCGCGTCGAGACTTGAGAGGAGGATTGGCCGGTGTAGCCGACCGTTCATGCCTGGGCCGGATATTCGGACCACGCAGTAGCGTGTTTTCTACATGGGCTAAGATTAGCATGTCGGGGCCCGAAAAGGAGGTCTGGGCTTAGAGCAGACGAGTTTTCCTCTAAAAAAAGGATGGTGGCGCCTTCTCCCTCTCTTTTTCTTTTTTTTTTTTGCCAAAAAATTCCGGGACGCATCGCTGCCGAACAATGAGGATATACATGATTCAAGATGGCAACGGGTACACGAAACCCGAGTAGCCGACGGGTTTTACCCGATGAGGAGGCGGTATGGAAGATATTTTGCACCCGCGAGATATATTATTGGACAAATTCTTGTACCCATCGGGTATGTGGGTACGGGTGTGGGTGTATACTACCTATACCCGCGGGTAAAAAAAACCCGCATAAATAATATCCAACATCTGCAATTTTAGCCCATATAAAATATAGCCCATATTTAGCCCATATAAGCATATGAGTATATATATTCTAAAACTCTCTCAAACCCTAATCCTCATCCCCACTCCACTCCACCAGCCCATATTTCTGTTTTGCTGCTCTATTGTTGATTTGTTTTGCTGGAAGCTATTATATTTTGGTGTGTGAACTCGGGTATATTGTCGGGTAAGAATTATCCGTCGGGTAAGAATTACCCGTCGGGTGCGGGTATGGAATAAATTTTTCTACCCGCCTGTGGGTACGGGTAACCCGACGGATAAAATTTTGATCTGGCAGGTGCGGGTACGGGTGGCCAGTACCCATCGGGTACGTACCCGTTGCCATCTTGATACATGATCCAATGACTAGGTATACATGATCAATTAGTATGAAATTTTTACTACAGTTTCAACATACAATAATTAGCCCACCATTAAAATTTCACCACAATTGGACCATACAAACTGCATCTATGAATTAATTACACAAAAACATAAATGTAAAGCTACAGAAAAAAAAATTGTACTAAAGCATACCATATTATATGTTCACTGTGTAGATCTACTTACGTGGAGTCCAAAAAAATTAGATTTTTCATTTTATGATTTTTTTCTATGATTTACTATGATTTTTCAAAGATTCAGCCAAAATAAATAAATAAAGAAAAATACAAAACCGTCTTTGAAAATCGCTTATAACCGGTTAGGGAGGTAAAACGAACGGTTTTAAAAGTTCAAGGAGGTGATTTACCTGGTTTTAGAGTTTAGGAGAAAAATCATACTTTCGCAAAAGTTGACGGAGATATGTGGACTTTTTTCTTTCCTCTAAAGAAAAGATCGTGGCGACTTCTCCTCTCTCTTTTTTTTTTTTGCCAAAAAACCAAGAAACAACATACATAGAGCTATTTGTATATTATTATTAATTAAAGCGACTGGGTCATTACTTTTGTAGGAGTATAATATACGTTCTTAAATTAAACTTATTATCCCTATCGTAGTTTTTTTAACCAAGAAAAAGTATCGCCATTTAAATCTTCAAGTAGGTTTGCCATGAAAATATATCTCATAACTAGTCTACTTGTATTTATTTGGTATTATTCATATAGTTAGTATTTTTCATATAGATTTAGTTAAATATTAAATTGTTTGACTTTCTTGGAGAATTGCATTCTTTTTGGATGGAAGGAGGATATATGGTTAATTATCAGTCAATTATTTTTTAGCTCTAGTTCCTCCAAACAGAGAGCTAAATAGATGTATTGTTTCTTAGCCAGTGCTCTAACTAAGCATTAGCTCATTAGCTCTCTCTAACTTCAACTAATTTAAGATTCGGGAGCCACTGGCCCGAGCACCATGTGCACCCTGTACCAGGCGTGTCGACCACTAGTGTATCATCTATTGATAACTTGTTTCTTTAAGCATATTGGTTTGGGTATACTATTTTTTCGAGGAGGGATTTACCGTATCCGGCTTTTATCAATAAGATTTGGTACAGTTTGGGTATGCTATACTACACCAATGTGAGCCTGTGACGCAGTAATTAGTATATCATGTGTATTGTTAATTTACCTTTTCAAGGATAATCTATATTTTTTATATTTTTTATATTATATTTTATATTTTATATTTTTTACTCGCAAAAAAGGATAATCTATTTTAAATTTGGACCAGTGGAGTGTTTGAATTATTACAAGACGCTTAACATGTACTCCTAGGAATGTTGTTTTTACACAATATCTAGAAAAATAATCTCAAACAGTATTATCCGCACCTGATTCATCCCATATTCTACGCATGCCACTCGTAACTGTAATTGAGACCATTTTTTTCGTGACCGGGGAATATAACCCGTTTTTTATTAAGAAGAAGAATTACACGACGTAGCTACGAGAGATTGTAGCACAAATTATAAACCACCAAGCTAGTGGTGAGTGACGACCAGAAATAAAACTTAACTACAGAAAAAGAAAGAAAAAGAACGACTACCCTCAACACCTAAAACGTACCAATAGAGCCTGCAGAAAATAATACAACAATGTAATGGTTACCTACACAAAAGACAATGCCTTTGTAGCAAAGTATCCACCCAGAGCAGACAAACAAGCATTCAGCAGCACCGCGCGGCAAAGCATCCACCAACGTAGCCATGGCGGCAAAGCATCCGCCAGGAATTCCACTGGCGTCCAAACATCCACCGGGGAAGAAGCAAACACACCCATTACGGCAAAGCATCCGCAGCACGAAATGGCCCTCACACTCTCGACAGCAAGACATCTACCAGAGAGGAAACCAGCGAAGGCGGCGGCAAAGTATCCGCCAGAGAATCCAATGACGGCCAAGTATCCACCAAGGGAGGAAGCGATAGCGGCAAAGCATCCACTACTAGAGCAAAACGATGACAAACCAGCGACGGAGGCAATGTCTAGTGCTGTAAGACAGACCATTGCGAGTAGAACAATAGGCTCACATAGGCGGTATTCATATTTGTATCTATCTATGTACGATCTGAATCTGAAAAAAAATTGTGAAAACAAATATGATATATCAACGATATTCGTCGATATCTGATCCGTTTGCATCTTTTAATTTGTTAATGTCCTAGCTTATACTTATTCAGATTTCTCTTTCATTTTGTGTGTCCGTTTAGATAGCCCGCGCAAGTTCCTGGACGACCTTTGCGATTTCATCTATCTTGCATCTTTTTGGGTTGCACGACACACGTGGCTTCGAGGAGTTTCAGCAGAAATTACACTTTAACATGGACGACATTATAATTTGGAGGCATCATGAGGTAATATCAAAATCAAATCACATAACTACACCCTCAACTCCAAAATTAAGTCATTATAATTTTACCAAAGTTTAACATTTTCTAATTTTGACCAAGTTTAATAAAAAATTGCACCAACATCTACAATATATTAAATTAGTTTAACTAAATTCACCTCAAAATATGTGTTGATACTTGATACTCTCTCTCTCTCTCTCTCTCTCTCTCTCTCTCTCTCTATATATATATATATATATATATATATATATATATATATATATATATATATATTTGTCACTATAAAATAACTTGCATTATGGAATGGAGAGAAGATATCCGATTTCTGATACTTCTGGTTTTTTTTTTTGTACTTTCTGGCATTACAAACTTCCACATATAGTTCCCAGATTGGACATTAAAACGATCAGGTACTCATATAGAAGGAACAGTAGTTATCAGAAGAAAGCATATGGTAAATTTAGTCCATTGAGGCCCCTTTGGAACACGGGAAATTTTCACGTTCCCTACATTTTTCCTATGAAAATTCCTGTAAGATTCCTATGAAATTCCTACGTTCCAAATGGAGTATATGAAACTTGAAAGGCAAAAGCAACTAATATATGTGCGTTCAGAGTTCGAAAAAAGGAATAATTCTCGTCGTACAGACTTGGCTCTGATCAATCGTGCATATTCTCATGCATAAATGTACTTTTCATGGTTTTTAACGTTTAGATAGACCATAAAATAACGAGTCGTTCCGTAAGCAGCAGTGAGCGTATACTAAAATGCATACATATATACTACTGGCTCCTGCTCCGGCCTGTTCAGAGGCGTTGCATGCATGTCACTGATCGATCACAACAGGGAACAAGATCGCCTTTCAATTAATTCTCCTTGTTCTTTACCCATTATTATGGTACGTACTTTCAAGTTTAGGCCACGATCAAAACCCACAAGCAAAGGGAATAAAACAGTCATACACTACTGTTCCCTCCATATGAGCATATGGTAGCTCAAGGACAAGTAAGAACTGTTTCCTGGAAGGAAAAGAACAAAAACACAGCTAAACTCACAGAAGAAACAATCTGCTTCTTGGAATTTAACCCATGCCGCGGGTACACCACAATATATCAATCCGCATACACACACCATGATCCAATGATACAAACCGCAAGAAATATCAACTTACAATACCTGACCAACAAATCTTTAATTTGCTGCTGGGATTCAGGTACCTCATGCATACTACTAGCACACTAGCTAGCTCTATACTAATTCATGGAGCAAAGCCATGGAATAATATCAATGAAGAAAAGCATCAACAACAATAACAATCATGCAACTTACTAGCTTATATTTGCTGGATTGGTTTGGAGCTGCTTGCTAGCTAGAGGCACCTCCCTCCATAGCCAGCACTCCTAAACAATGCCTGCTTTATCTCGTCGGTGCTCATAACTTGTCTCTTCCCGTCCCCCTACCACAAATTGGTAACAAATCCTTGTAATGCATACATACAGGCAGAGATTACTAATAAGGGCATTGAACAACTGGCCCTCTTCGGGCAACGCGTTGTGGATGTTTAATTCCTACTATAGCTGTTTTATTTCATGTTTCTTCATGTTCTAGCAGCTGAACATATTGTTCATGGATTCTAGTATCTAACAACCTATATACCTAAGAAATTGGAATAACGTATTTATGTATTCCCCATTAAATTAGGCCATAAATTACCATCTCCTGGAAGATTTAAGACCGGCGGCATTGAACAATTTTCAGAGTCAAAAGAATCGATCCCTTAATCACGTACTCACTTGCGAGCAAGAGGCCTGCATGGCAAAGTCGCTGAAGCAGCTCACGACGCACTGCTCGATCTCCAGCCCGAGCACCTCCAGCGCGCTTACCGTGGACAGCAGCACCCCGGGGTTTGTCGGGCAGCAGATCTCGATCCTCGTGCTCCCGTTTCCCCGCTTCTCGACGTCGAACTGCATGTGCGCACCCACGCACATAGGTAAAAAATCACTACGGAGTAGCTGCTAGTTCATCGATCAGGTACTGCGTGCTGTGCGCTACAGTTAAGCTAGCTATAGAGTAGTGTATGCATGTGAATGTGGAGGTGCGTACCTTGGTGGAGTTCCTTACCATCATCTCGTTGCTGCAGGTGGACGAATCTTTCAAGGTGTTGAGAAGGTCCAGGTCCTCCGGGGAGGCGCCGATCTCCTCCTCGAGGACTTTGATCCGCTCCGTCAGCTCCTTCACATAGTCAATGGTGTCCCCAAGAATGGATGTCCTGTCCATCTGATGATGGAGCATGCATGACCGATCGATCGGTTTTAGCAAGCTCAGTCGATCACATACCTTATTGGGATTAATCGCAAATTAAAGGCAGACGATACCTTGCTGATCTTGGGAACAATGGAGCGGAGCATGGAGAGGCGGTCGTTGAGGCGCTTCCTCCGCCGCCTCTCGGCCATGAGATTCTTGGACGGCGCGCCGTGGAGCTTGCTCCTGTGGTGGGGGTGTGGGCCGCCAACACCCCTGACGATGGGCATCTCGGAGCTCTCGCCGGCGCCTCCGCCGAACACGAACGTCGGGGACCCGCCACCGCCACCTCCATAGTGCTGCCCCTGCAGGTCAAGGTCACCGCTCGTCTCCTCCTCCACCATGGCGTCGTGGAGAGCAGCGAGCGCCTGTCCGGGTCCGGGCACCGCTGCGGCCTCGGCCCGCGGAACGCCGACGCCGCCGCTCCTGTACGGGTTGCAGACCTCGCTCAGGCAGTCGAAGTTGAACTCCTCGTGCGGGTGCGGGGCCGCCTGCAGCGGGTCCTGGTGGAACGGCGAGAGGTCCATGCTGGTGGCGTCGGCGGCGGCGCCCTCCGTCGTCCCGCCGAAGAAGAGGAGGTCGCTCATCATCATGGCGCCGCCTCCGCCCGGGTAGGCACTACAGGCAGCAGCTTGTTGCCACGGCGCGGACGACGCCGCCTCCCGCCGCAGCGACATGAGCTCGTCCAAGAACGTCTCCTCGTCAAGCTCCATGCCGCCCGGCCCAACTCTCTCTTATCTCCCAGATCAGATGCCGCCACTCAAGAGTCAATCAAGACAACTATAAACTCCTCCCGCTCTTCTAAGTAATATAAATGCTCACAAACCCTCGCGCTTATAAGAAACCCAAGGCGCGCGGCCGTCGTCGTCGGCTGGTAGCTCACAAAAGTCACAGCAGCAGCACGGAGCAGCACATGCCCAACTTGGAGGCGCCAGTTGGCCGTGTGTGTGGGGAGCTACTACGACTAGGAGCTCGGCTAATTATTCCTGATGAGAATAAATTATCCTGCCGCGGTGGGCCGGGGCGAGCGTGTCCGATCCCTGCTGCGCAACCTGATCGAGCGACAATTATTCCTTGGCAATGACTGCCGTTGGTTCGGCAATGGCCGCATGGGCGTGGCCTGGGCACGGGTTACTTGAGCGATCCATCGAGGCATCCTGGAAGTAGCAGAGCACGGCGGCCTACGAATGGAATGGAATCTCCGCATTTGTTTAGTCCCCCTGGCGACATTCGGTTTTCAATTACGGACCCTGTCGTTTTCTCCTGAAATCTGCAATCTCGCGGACACGGGCCAATTTTTAAACACCTCCCGTCGCTGGCAGCGTTCGACCCAGGTCGTCTCGACAACGGAATTTATAGGTGCTTGTCACGGCCACCTACAGGCAGAGGCAGCCCCGGAACGTAAAAAAAGGGACGGTCGGACGGGCTACACTACACTAGGCGGGCCGGCCGTTGTTTAGGGCATGTTTGATACGAACCTGGACGTAAGATGCCTGGCTAGGAGCTCGCCTGGAAACTGCCTGTGCAGTGTTTGGATGAAGCCCTGAGAGCTTGACTGACCCAGGCAGCCGTGCGCACGTCCAGGCCATGGAAAACGTCCGCCTGGCTCAGGCTCCGTAGTTTGCCTGGACGCAATAAAGTATTCTATTCTTAATTGACGTTAATGGTCACTTGATTAAGTCCATAAGACCATGATTACCAGATTTTTTCTCTTCTTTTTCCATGTAAACGCTAACATAGTTTGTATTCTGAAGCTCTCTACTCTGAAGCTTTCTACTCTTTAATTAAATACATATAGAGATCTTTCATTAGGAAAAAATTAATTTAAATTAATTTTTTAGCAAAGAAGAGATAATTAACCTAAGTTATTATTCTAGTAAACACACCGTAGTAGTGTTCATTAATCCTATACAAACAATAAAAAAGTAAAATTTCACTCGCATAAACATCCTCAGGCACAGACATCCAACCAAACAGACTTTCTCTCACATTGCCTCACCAGGCAAAACTTATCAAATTTCCAGGCAACTTCCAGGCAGCATTTTTTACCAGGCAAGTCACCAAGGTCTCTATCCAAACAGGCCCTTAATGCCGGATTGATTTGATCCCCCATGGCCGTCTTGACGCGCGCACGCGTGGACCGTGGACGGAGCACGGGCGGTCGATGTCGCGCGCACCCGCACGGCTCGATGGATCATCGACGCGGAGTCGACGTGGCGTGTGCCCGCCTCGTTCGCTCTGGAGCCGCATGGCGGGGGAGGGGACGGGGAGACCGAATTTTTTATTTTTTAGTCTTTTTTAAAAAAATTAACAAACATGTCTCTGGAGAAAAGATTTCAGAATCTAGACCCTTAGCTCGGCGCCATCGTTGCTGACGCCGAGCTAACACGTCTCGGCGCCAGCGTCCCTGGCGGCGCTAACGCCGAGCTCTTGGGCTCGAAGCCAACGTGGCGGTGACATTGCAAGCTCGGCGCCAGTCACCCTGACGCCCAGCTCGGCGCCGTAGATCTTGGCGCCGAGCTTGGCGCGCAAGGTGACTGGCGCCGAGCTTGTGTTTTAACCCCGGCCCCAACCTTTATCCCCGAGCTTTCTTCCTCTTCTTTCTCCTCCCTCTCGGGTTTTTTCTCTCCCCACCTCGTCCTACCTCACGAATCAGCATATTGGACCTTACAAACTTTGATTTGATCCGTAGATCTTCGAGAGTAAGGTATCCTCGTTATTAGTCGGATTTTTCAACCTACGAATCGTCATTACTTAAGATTTCATTCTATCCCTCAATATTTGTATTATATAACCGTAGGATGATGCCAAGACGTGAAAAAGCTAGCAAACCTAGGTAACTGCAGCGCATGTAATTATGTTATGGGTTAATTGTTCTGCATCAAATGGAAAAACCCTAGGTTTAGGGTTTAATGTTAATTGCTTTCGGTTTTTAGAACGAAATTAGTTGTATTGTAGTTATGGTTCTCACTGGTATTTATTTGTGATGTTTTGATTTTTGTTTGTTAAATTACATCCATTTTGTTAGATGCAAGAAATATATCGGGAGGAGTTTTGACGAAAACGGGGTCGTCCTCGAGAATTATACCCCGACGCGTCTAGCAAAGATGCTCTCGTCCCTCCTGACCTCTCTGTCTCTAACTGTGACTGTGGTTTCCTGGCCCATGTTTTTCAATCGAAACATCCGGACACAGCGGCGCGGTGCTTATACACATGCAGTCGTTTTAATGTAAGAAATTGTTTCCACTATCTTTTTTCTTTATTTGTGTAAGTATGCTACTAATATTTTATTGGAATGACGTTGTGTAGGACCATGAGAGGTGTTTTTTCTTTCAGTGGATCGACGCTGCAGACAAGTTTGATCCTAGGTACCTTCTTTTCGACGATTGGTTTAGAGGGAGATATCCACGTGAGCACTTCAAGCGGTGGGTTCCACCCCCCTAACCCTCCGTCAATGACGGCTAAGGAGAAGCACCTAGCCGCAGTTAGACGACTCGAGGAATCTTCTCTGTGCCATTGCGGAGATCGAGCTGTGATAAACCCTGAGAATACGTTGGAGTTTGTATGTCCAAACAAGCATGAAGTAAGTGCAAAGTGTATGTGTTGAAATATTGAGCTATATGTGTTCATATACTAATGTCACCTTATTTAGGTGTTTTCAATGGCGAAGTGTTGTTTCAAGGAGTGGTTGTATGGTCCTAAGAATCAATGGCCGAAAGAACCGCGAAAGGTTAAGGAAAAGAAGAAAGAAAGGATAATTTACAAAGCACCTCCTGTCATGTGCGAATGTGGTATTAAATCCAACTATGGCCTAGTCCCTTCGAAGCTTGGAATTGGCCATTATTGCGGCCATATGATTGACTATGATAAGGTTGGTTATTTTTGTGGTAAACATGAAATCGTATTTTGTTTCTTTTGCTAAGACATATATAATATATTTTTTTATTTGAACAGAGCACTAGGAAATACAGGTGGAAATGTTATAATGGTCAAGCTAAGTTCTTAGATGAACTGAAGGGGAGGCAAGTAATAGCACGTAAGAGGGGATATGGACCTGACTACGTCAACCTATTGGTTAAACATCACAAAGAAAAGATACGCGAGTTTGCTAGACAGCACGGTATTTGTAACCCGATCGATGTTGGGCTTGATAATTAGGGATTGGAGAGACGGTTGACGTTAGAGAAGGTGAGGGCAAGGAAAGAGGCAGGGGAGGAGACAAGAGTACAGATGCAGGTCTTGAACGAGCATGTTGTTGCATTATGTGCCACTGAGTGCTTGAAAACCTTTTTTCGTTGCCTGATTTTAAATGTAATATAATCGCGTTGCTAACTTATTGCATTTTATACATGAAGCGATTGGATGCAGCGAGGAACATGCCGCAGAGGTGGCTCGTGCAAGGTATGAGGAAAAGAAGTTAGATGAGCACAGATCATGAGCTGGTCGTACCGTTCAATCACCGATTGTGTTGTCTAATGAGAGGGACGAGGATAAGGACGACACTGGCAGACTGAGTGAGCTCATCGCTCTAGCAGAGGCGGGCTTGCAGGCGGAGGAGGCTGAAGACGACACTGACAGACTGAGTGAGCTCATCGCTCTATCAAAGGCGAGCTTGCAGGCGGAGGAGGCTGAGGACGACACTGGCAGACTGAGCGAGCTCATCGCTCTAGCAGAGGCAGGCTTGCAGGCGAAGGAGGATGACGATGCGTTCTTCACTCAGGCCGTAGAGGCCGCAGATGAAGCGGAGGCCGCTTACTATAAGCGACAGGCAGGTCAGAGCAATGCAGGTGAGCCTAGCCACAGCAATAGGGTTGTGGTAAAGGACTGGTACTCGGATGAAGAGTTGCTTACTCAGTATGTTTCAGACTGAGGATTTGAAAGTGCATTTGCCCTCTATGTGGGTTTTGGTGCATTGATGACATTCAAATTAGGGACTAATGTGATCTTAATGAGATATGTCACAGCTATTACTCAGTATGCGCTCTCCAAAGGTTTTATTTTTGTTTTTGAGTTTCGGATCCGCCGCACTATAAAGAGGGATGCAAACTTAGTTGGTCTGAGGGAGATAGAGTGCTCAAGCATAGAAATATAATCAAAAGAGAGACACTCTAACACTCCACGGGTACGTAGAATATTTTTAGTGACTGTTGGTGTCGAAAGTCACGACGTAAGCTAGAACTCCCGACAGTCGAAAGTCACGACTCATACCGGAAGTCCTAACGCCTAGTCACTTAGCCTGCGCATTGACAGTGAACGTTGGAAGTCCCGACGTGAGTCGAAACTCCCGACAGTCGGGAGTCCCGACCCAAGTCGGGAGTCCTGACCCAAGTCTGTACGATACGATTGGACTATACACGTTCTAATGAATTTACATTTAATCTGTGTACTAGATTTGTGCCTTTTCAACACACAAAACACATAAAATGACATGTGAGAACATGTATCGAACTAGGGTACAGAGTTCCTTCGACTAAACCTAACATGTCTTAGGTAATTAAACCAAACAACAAACACATAGATGTGCCATATGAATAAAATAAAGTCGTCCTACTAGTGTGGCCACATAGCAAATTGTGTTGCACCTTCTCCAAAGTAGCCTCCCATTGTTGGTGGTGGCGGCGGCGGAGGCCCCTTGTTCTTATGATTAGGGCAGGTGCAATATGGATCATTGCAGAGTGCCTCCTATGAATCGGCACTATTGTTGTTGTCGTCCTGTCCGTCGTCATTGTAACCACTGCTAACTTCCCTTTCTAGATCGAAGATACGGTCCTGTAGGTAGTAGATGTACTCCCCATGCGGATAAATAGGTCAAGGATCGACCCACCTAGTGAACCCACAGTTTTCTTCGGCCAGGGAAGACTGCAATAAGTATGTCATGTTAGTTATATAAAAGAGGAACATATTGAAGAAACAAATAGTAATAGCAATTACCTATGCTCGTGGGTATTTGAAGAAATGACGATCTCCATCTATTCCCTCGGTGAACATCTGCACTAGGCAGTTCTCACCATGCTTGCATTTTGGCCACTCTTTTTTTCTTTCATCATATCCTCTCAGTGGTGCCTCTTTGGTGAAATCGTTTTTGCTCTCAACTGGAAACCTCTCATAAAGAGCTTCCTCAGAGAAATCGAGACCAAGAGGATTCTCCCACCTAATGGTAGTTCCCTTCCCCTTTCCTCTCCCTTTAGTCGACGCTCCAGACATTGGTACTGCAACGAAAAAATGCTGAGGAGTGCTCTTCTTCCTTGTTGTGTGTGTGAATGAGAGTGAGTGAGGGGTTATTTATAGGTTGAGAGGAGAAATGGAGCCCTCTCAATGTGCCATGTCAGCGATCCGTGTGCCTCTTCACCTCAGCCCTTGGATCAAACGGTCATAAGATGGATGGTGAAGATGGAGTTGAGTTGTGCGTCCTTACATGCCAGTACTATGTCAGTGAAGTGATAAATCATTACTGTCCTTATAACTAAAAAGTCTATTTTCATTGTCTGAAAAGTCTAGATTCGTTCACTGTTGCTTGATAAGCCTAGATTCATATGCAAAGCGTCTGTACGATACGTTTGGACTATGCACGTTCTAATGAATTTATATTTAATTTGTTTACTATATTTGTGTCTTTTTAGCAGTGTAGTATGATTCATCTACAAATCGCCCCTATGCTCGACCTGATAAGTCCCTGTGGTGTGGTCAAAGCATGTAACCTCATGTGTGCCAGCCCTTTCATTTGTCTTCTCTAGGTGTGCCTTCGGTTTCGGAGCCCATATCTCGCCATCACTCTGTAACTACCGCATTGGGGGCAGATTGAGCATCGGGAACCATAAGTGCAACCTCTACATCCATATCAGGTTTCGGGATGGGAAGGTCGATGTGTGTCTGCTAACCCATTGGTGGGGAAAATCCATGAGGGATGGGATCAACTAACACTCGACACACAACCACATCCAAACATTGCAGCTGGCTCTTCATAGCCGATCTTACATAGTTCTTCCACTGATCCGCACACCCAATTGGGATCATTCGCCTGAGGATGTTGGAAGGAGAACCTAGGTGCAGTACACTCTCAACTGCAATGCCATCATCTCCAAGGCAATGCAGCTCCACCCGAGCCCTTGCAACCATCTCACTAAATGAAGGCCTATCATTGAATAGCACAGCCATGCTTTGCATGTCCACAAACTCAACATATCCATAGTGATCGTATTCAACGGTGCCTCCATGATATATAGTTACTAAGTTGTCCATCTAGTTTAAACACATAACGAAACACATGTCCTTTAGTTCAAATTAGATGATAGATAGTACCTAACAAGTATTTTCTAACTACAAACTAAGTAAATAAGATAATAACTACATACATAGATACAGTGTACTAACTAAATAGCTAGGTCATATTTAGTTAACTAAATATATAACTACCTATCTAAGTAGCTATCTAACTATATCTATGTACCTATGTATCTATGTTTCTATCTATCTACATATATATCTCACTAGATCACTAACTAAATCAACTACCTGAGTCATCACATTAACTAGTAAATAACAAATGCCAAAACTATTACACTACAATCAAAGCTAACTAAGTACGCACATTGTAAATTCATAATTTTTACCTGTCCGACGACGGAGTCGTGGACGTCGACGGAGTCGTAGTGGACGCCGAGCGTGGGTCAGGCCGACGAGCCGGGCCGGCGGTGGCACGATCGGCACTGCAGGTGCCAGGGCTGGCGGGGGCGTGACCGACAACGGTGGTGGCGGGCGGCGGGCGCGGGATGCCCGGCGCTCCGCGCAGCGAGGCCGGCTCGGCGGGCGCGCCCTAGGCCGGCGGTGGCGGGCGGCATGGTCACGGTCACGGCACCGGCCGCCGGCGGACGCGCCAAGGCAAAGCGCGGCAAGATGCCAAAGGCGAGCGGCGAGCGAGGCGCGGGCGCGGCGCGGGAGGACAGCGAGGACGGGCTGAGCTGAGCGAGGCGCGGCCCGCGGCGGCGCGGCGGCGAAAGGCGGCGGCGAGCGCTGCGCGCAGGCGAGGGCGAGGCTGCACAGGCTCGAGCGGCCGGTGAAGGGAGAGGGCGCGGGCGACGGTAGCGGTGCTCTACTCGGGCGAGGGAGATGAGAGAGAGAGGGAGAGAAAGAGAGAAAGGATTGTGGCTCATACGTAAGAAAGGCTCGGCGCCAGTCACCCTGGTGCCAAGATCTACGGCGACAATCTACGGCGCCGAGCTTGGCGCTAGGGTGACTGGCGCCGAGCTTCCTGCCATGTCACGCCACGTTGGCTTCGAGCCCAAGAGCTCGGCGCCAGAGACGCTGGCGCCGAGACGTGTTATCTCGGCACCAGCAGCGATTGCGCCGAGGTAAGAGTTCAGATTCTAAAATCTTTTCTGCAGAGGCATATTTGTAAAAAAAAATTCAGAAAAAAGGTTAAAAAATAAAAAAATCGGAAGGGGGGGACTGGGAGAGGCCGGGGCATGCACGGAAAACGCAGCGGCCGCGAGCGTCGCTGTCGCTGTCGACCTCCGAGTCAGATCGGATCGGCTGTCGACGACGACGGAGACGGGAGACGGACGCGTTGTGTGTACTGGCGACGCGGCCAGCGATTGGTACGACGTACACGAATGCGATTAATCATGTACCCCGGCCCGGCGGCCTGCTAGCTGCCTGATTAGTGTAGCGACGACCGTGCATGCTCTCTATATATATACCATCGCATCGATGGTCGATTGCGTGCAGCGTGTGCTCCGTGGCTGCTTTCTTCGTTCCGCGCGCGTACGTGTACCGGGATCGATGGGATGCAAAGTGGTACAATGCGGGTGCAGCGTGCTGGCCGGCCGGCCGGCCGGAAGAGGAAGAATATGCTGCCGGTGCCGGATGGATGATTGCGTGTTGTGCATGCGTGGTTTGCCAGGCCGGGCCGGGACTCGTTATCTGGGAGATTTATTTTGTGGGGTGGCTAAGCGATCTTTGGTTCGGGATGAGCTATCACATCTGATGGACGCGTGGAGAAGACTATTAACAATGCGCATGGAACAAAAGCGCGGAGGGATTGTTTATGGTCGCCTTATCTCATTAGATAATAACAACAGCGACAAAACAATCCAGAGGATGGTACGTGCTACCAATACGCCTACGCTAGTAGCATCGTTATGTAACAATCAGGAGTTGGTATACCAGTACTAACATGGCGTACGTGGTACCCAGTTGCAGTATACTACTACTACTCCTGTCTCCTGGTAGCATCATTACGCGGCGGCAACAGTCCACGCGACGGCGACGCGCGCGGGGAATTTCTCCCTCCCTCCTCCGTCCCCTTGTCATACACCACACGCAACGCAGTATGATGTGGGACTAGAGAGCATCCATTTGTATGCACGCACGTCGGCGTCACAATGTGCATCTCTACTTAGAACGCTAGTTTTTTTTTCCGACGAAAAAAGAATTATATTATATAATGGCTTTGAGTACATTAACACGTTACAAACACTCTGTATTACATAAGTATTCAGAAACTGATTTTCATCACAATTATACCTACGTTGTGAATAGCTTCAGATCTCAAAACCAAACTTGTATGACGCTTTGCAATATGGATGATCGCACAGACAAACATTTGGCAAAAGGTCTGAAGGCCTGCTTGGTTGACATCAAATCATTGGCATGGCAAATTTTAGAAACAAACCAATCAGGTTCTAAGAACAGATGTCCAACGAACGACAGCCAACATTCATGTAGGCGGAGTTGAGAAACTTCTTCTTTCTGGTGTCTTCCTTCTTATCCTTTCTGCCACCGAAGAATGAGGAAGACCGATCTGAAACTTATTCTTCCTAGTCCTTCACCGTGGCCAGATCTAACCACGATAAAACAGAGAAGAGATCAGAGAAAATTATTCCATGGCGCCGACACCATCTCTGCCTTGATGTCGCCATTCGGAAATATCGCCCTCATCTTCAACGGAGCCATCATGGAGAAAACGATTTCACCCTACCATCTCACCATCACAGGAAAGAAAGAAGATGAGGAGATAAATCCCCAAAACCAAAAAACATGGCATGAAGAGACCTAGGGCCTGTTTGGCAGGGCTCTGGCTCCTCCAGAAATAGCTCCGGCTCTGGCTCCTCTATAAAAGTGGTTCCTCCGAGGGAGCCGAAGCACTTTTAGAAAACGTTTGCCCTAAATTTTTTAAATAAATGAGATATATCAAACGTCCACATTGCCCCTGCTTATTATTTGATTTAGTTGTACACATGAGAAATTAAAATACAAGTATTGACAATATTGCATCAATCAATTATAATATTAGTCATGATTAAAGCAAACAATATTTAGGCTAAACCGGTACCCTTTTGGGCCGAGGCCCATACGGCCTGAAGCTTCCTTCTACTCCCTTCAAGAACACCGCACGTCGCCGCCGTAAGCCTCTCGCACGGGGGTCGCCGGCGCACGCCATTCGCTCACACCTAGGTGCTTGCACCACCGCTCGCTCTCGCCCACGCAGGGCTTGCCCTCTTCCACTCCACCTCGCTCGCACAGCGCAGGCGCTCGCGCCGCCCCTCACACGCTTCGCCCTACGGTGAAGCACCACCCGGGCAAAGAGCATGCAGATAAGGGCACCAGCGTCCATGCCCATCAGGCGGAGCCTGTCGAAGCCAGAAATCGAGTCTCCTCCATCCCGGGGCCTCTTTGATATGGATTCCGATGGATTCAGCTCCACCTGACATATTCACTATTCACTAGTTCCCTAGAGTTAGTTTTCTCTCTCTTTTCTTTTCCTCTCACAAAGCCGGTAGGAGCAGGTGAAGCCAAAAATTTTAGCTTCGCCCAATGAATATGTCAGCTAGATCTGGATCCACTAGAATCCATATCAAAGAGGCCACTAGTGTAAAAGGGCTCCGGCTCTCCCAGGTGCTTCGCCGTCAAAGCCGTCTGAGACAGAACTCGATCTACTCGAGCGCTCTCAGATGATAGCTTTGTAGACCGATCGGCGCTGTGGTCCCTGCCTGCAGTCCCAACTCCCGAGTAGTAGGAGTAGTGTGCAGGGCGCAGCGCAGCTCACCGTCGCCCAATCCCGTCCGAACGAGACGTATGCCCTGACCCGGCACCGTGCGTACGAGGGAGGGACCGTGCGATGGCGATGCGATGCGATACCCTGTCCTGCCATCACACCAGGGAACGCCCCGTGCCACGCGCACAGCGGCCAGCGTGCGAGGGTACCAGGTCGCCCGGCGCACAAGGCGCGCGCGGGAACGAACAAACTAAAAGGTCGGTTCACAGCGCACACGGGCAGGCACAGGCACAGGCACAGCACAGCGCGCAAGCTAGCGGTCGGTTCGTTCACGGGAGCGCGGCCGGCATCCGCGCGCGACAGTCTTGAGGTGACAGGGCCTGCCCGCGGTACCGATGCGGATCGACCGGAGGGAGGCACGGACGGAGTCCCGGCAGCCGGCAGGCGCGTCCGTCCGCCTCCAGCTGAAGGCCGTTTGCCGAGGGCACAGAAACGACACTCGGCAAAGTAATTCTTCGCCGAGAACCAAATTCTAACACTTGACAAAATAGACGGCAGGTGAAGACCGTTTGCCTGTCGTCACAGGTTTACCGACGGCCATGTTTTGCCGAGAGCCGACCCTCGGCAAAGATAAACTTTTGCCAACGGCCTTTCTTTGTCGACGGCCGGACCCTTAGCAAAGGACTCGGTTGCCGAGAGGAATTCTTTGCCGACGGCCTAGCCTTCGGCAAATATGGTTTTGCCGACGGCCTACCGTTGCCGAGGGCCGACTCTCGGCAAACCTTTCTTTACCGAGAGCCCGACATTTGGCTCTCGGCAAAGACGCTGGCTCTTGGCAACGGGCCTTGTTTCCAGTAGTGTAGCGCGCGGATCCCTAGCGGTCCAAGACCCACGTCCACGTCGTGCGGGATGGATCGACGGCTCCCTCGCTCGCTCGGCAGTCGGCTGGCACGGTGCCGCCCCGCAAACAGCGGCGGTGTCCGCTAGTGGACTCACGCGCGCGCATGCGCATCCCACCGGCCTGCAGGCGCTGCACCCGCGCGCTACGGCCACGGCCACGGCCACGAACACGACGGAGCTATGGCTATTGGGCGGGTCCTTTCTTTTGGGCGCCTGCCTGCCTGCCTGCCTGTGCGGCTGTGCGTGGCTGGTTTCTTCTCTTTCATTTCACTGTGGTCTGTGGGCATGGGCTGTTGACTGATCGATCCACGCACGCAAGACCACCCGTTTCACTGCACCGTTTTCACGTGAGCGGCATGGGTGCCTGTTGGGTAGTACTCCGTACCTAGCTAGGCGGAGTCTCCGCCTCTGCGCGCGTCATCTCACCACCACCGCTCAGTCCGGCCTAGGCCCGCGCGCCGTGCTCGGCCGTTTTGGCATGTGCATGGATCACTGCCATGCATTGCTAGCCGCCTGGGTCCATTTCACCTCTGAACGAACGCCATATGCGTGCCTAGCCCAGGGGGCGCAGCTGAGCCCGTCAGGTAGAGAATACATGTCTGCTCTGCTTCTGTTCCTACAATTGACCGCCACGATACCAACCATGCACACCAATTGGGGCGACGAGCCGTGCGCGGTTGCGCAACGCCAATTGCACACGACAAGTAACCAACGGACCCATCAAGTACAACTCGCTCATTATGGTGCAAAGCCTAATAATCATTCTAGCGCATGTACTTGACCGAGGTTAGCAAGTCTCCTGACATACTCCCTGTCCCAAATTTTAGATTTTTTATTTAGTTTTGTCCTAATTTGAACCCCTCTAGTTTTAACGAAGTTTAGACAAAAGGTACATCAGCATCTGTAACATCAAACTAGTTTCATTAGGTACACTGATAGATAAAAGGTACATCAGCATCTGTAGCATCAGCATCTGTAGACATGTCGTAATAGTGCAATGATAGATTCGAATGGATATTGACCAGTGATCGCACATAGAAGAGCTCAGTACATGGACCAAACAACACAGCAAAGGCTAGGAGTGGCCATTTAGGTAACTCCAAAAATTCAGATCGCGTTGTTCAGCTATTACAAATTGATGATGATACTCACTCTATTTCAAATTAAGACGTTTTGGTTTTTATAAGTACATTGATTTTATTATGTACCTAGACATAGTGTATATCTAAGTATCAAACAGTATGTCTTCGACAACTACACTAATATTGTTCAAGATGGTAGACATAAACACACATACAGATCACAAACCACAGATATGAATTTCGGATGTTAATGAGTAATTCGGGTTCCGGGAATCAATACCAGAACTACTTGAATTAAATTTTGGTACCTAGAGTTATTGTCCGAAACTATAATAGGGTATTTCAAGTATGTGTAATTCAAATCCGGGGTCTGAATAGTTCGGGTTTGGATACCAGGTTTTATGTCCGACCCTAATGCCCTGTTCGCTTAAGCTACTTTTCAACTATGAAACAGTGTTTTTCTCTCACAACATTTCAGCATAAACATCAGCATAAGCCGAATTTCAGCATAAGCGAACAGGGCTTAAGAAAGGTGATGTCGCCATCCATCAACGTCTATCGTCGCTGTTGCTTTTGGGCCACACCACTTTCTGTATTCTCCCTGCAATAGTCATGCGAAGGCGCTCTCTCCGCTGCTCGCTATGCCTCCGAGGTAGCTAGGAATCCTACCAGGATACCGACATCAGAACAACTCAAAAGCCCTACTACTTTCAGAGACTGACGTGGATTCTGCGAGGGCTTCTGCAGCCAACTCATTGCCTACGGAAGAATTCAACCTCGAACTGACCTAGTATAAGAATCTTGTCCAGCCACATATTCTTTTCAGTTTTATACTGGAGACAATTTGATGCTGCAAAAGAAACCACCTTCTCAGTACTCTGATGGACTTAACAACACAAAATACAACATCCTATCTCCAAAAAAAGGGGGAACAAAAAAAGCATAACATGCACGCTACTTACATACACAAGTAATAAATCAGAAAATAGAGGACTAACTGCCAAGACCGAACCAAGGAATGGGGCAAACCATATGAGGTAATGATGAACATGGCAGGTACAGTTTTGTGTAAAAAATAATGAAAGAAAAGGAAACGCTAGAGCTGGTATGTAACATGCTAAAGCCATCTGGGGTTTCATATGAACTAATAGGTGATAAGCAGACTAGCAGAGTTTAACAACTGCACTTGTGCCGTTGCCATGTAACAGTCATAAAATGTAGCTCAGTTCAGAACCCTGTCATCAGGCAAACACGCCAAATATGCTACACGACATCACAAACAGTCCAAGTATCATCAAGCACTAGTTCCCCTCTTAATCACACAATTCTCTTGCGCATTCTAAAATAAAGAATCGTCATTGCACCAGAAAAATCACTGTCAAATGTCAAACAAATGGAAGCAAGTGCACAAGTATGGGACATATATTACCATTCGAGAGGATACACTACATAGTTTCAACTTACAATGATAGACACCTCTCATAGTCTACTAAAAAGAAGCATCATGTAGTAGAGTCCAGAAATTACCGCCACATAAATGAAAGCACAACAAATATTCCAACTTAGAGAATAGAATACACGGTTTCAACTTACAATGAAGTGCCACAATATCAAGTTATCAACATATTAAAAAAAAACTCAAACAACCCAGACGAACTAGATGGCACTGTAAATAAGAAGAAATAGGCATCCAAATTGAAGTCGACAAAGGACAAAGACCTGGGTGTGGGTGTACGCCCATGCCTCCCATGGTCCCACCAACTGAGCCTAGCTCAATTCCTAATATCAACACTATCTTGTTCTTTGCAAACAAAAACAATAATCATGGAAGTCTGTACTGAAAGAACATAGGTAACTGATATCACAATTTGTCACTGTGAATCTCAGGTCAAGCTGATTATGTCGTGATGCCATATAGGTTTATTAGGAAGCCTGGAGACTGGTGATTTATAAAGACAACATTGAACAATAATCATGACAGGCCTTCTTTAAGAAACTGGCCTTCAGCTCCCTTTATGTAACTCTACTTGAAAAATAATTCCTGCAGAAACTGCAGGCTAGGAGCACCAGGCACAAAAGAAGCTGGAGGCCAAATATTCATACATTCCAAATGATCCAACACCACCACATCTAATTCTGTAAGAGGGCTGAACCAGATCTAAGAGTTGGCCATTAACCATCCATATTAACAGAAAGAGATCCAATCGACCAAGTTACAGCAAATCCAAACCCGATGCTTCAACTTCAACACTCGATGCCTAAAGCTTGGCCAAAAGGGTTCTCCAAACTTCCTAGGACGATACCAGGTGTTTGGTATGGTTTTCAAAACTTTTGGGGATAGATAAATTTTTGACAAGGGTGAATTTGGGCACAAACCAAACACAGATGTATAGGCCAGAGAAATCTAATGAGTAAAAGATCTTGCAAAGAAACTAGAGTCAGATAAACTCTGAGGGGACGTCGAGATCAATTTGCATCACCTAATACATCAACTCCCAGATCTATTTCTCCTATGGCGTGATTAACTAGTTGTAAGTTGTAACTATTGGCTAACTCTAAAAAGCTGGTTCCAGTGAAGGAAACCTGGAACCAAAAGCCAAAAATCTAGATCTAGGTGTAGTGAAGGAAACATGGAATGAAAATGTAAGTTTTGGATCAAAAGTTACACATCCAAGTGAACAACCTCACAGGAAACTAGACCAGAAATATGTGTCATTGGTATCAATGACGACACTGAGCTACAGACACCCACACCAACGAGATGGTTTTAAGCTCACCAGTTTTCAATATATTATGGTACAGTACTAAAAAGATGCTGTCCTCATCCTATATTCAAGAACACATTCACAATTAGGGAAAATCTGTACGATCAAACTTCAAGAGTTACCCAGTCTATATGCACTGTGTAAGATTCAAGTTGTGAATTGACAAGCATTAAACAGAACATCCAGGAAAAGAACATAACATTGATATAGTAGGAAGTTTGTGAAATGAAGAGGCAGAGTCTGCAAAACTTCAACTGATAAATGATACATGCGTCAGAAGAGCACAATGCCATCTGATATGACAGACTGCAAGTCATGATGGAAGGAAGAACAAAGAAGAGGTGGAAGGAATCTCAGGTCAAGCTGATTATGTCGTGATGCCATATAGGTTTATTAGGAAGCCTGGAGACTGGTGATTTATACAGACAACATTGAACAATAATCATGACAGGCCTTCTTTAAGAAACTGGCCTTCAGCTCCCTTTATGTAATTCTACTTGAAAAATAATTCCTGCAGAAACTGCAGGCTAGGAGTGCCAGGCACAAAAGAAGCTGGAGGCCAAATATTCATACATTCCAAATGATCCAACACCACCACATCTAATTCTGTAAGAGGGCTGAACCAGATCTAAGTGTTGGCCATTAACCATCCATATTAACAGAAAGAGATCCAATCGATCAAGTTACAGCAAATCCAAATCCCATGCTTCAACTTCAATACTCGATGCCTAAAGCTTGGCCAAAAGGGTTCTCTAAACTTCCTAGGACGATACCAGGTGTTTGGTATGGTTTTCAAAACTTTTGGGGATAGATAAATTTTTGGCAAAGGTGAATTTGGGCACAAACCAAACACAGATGTGACATGTATAAGGCCAGAGAAATCTAATGAGTAAAATTTCTTGCAAAGAAACTAGAGTCAGATAAACTCTGAGGGGACGTCGAGATCAATTTGCATCCCCTAATACATCAACTCCCAGATCTATTTCTCCTATGGCGTGATTAAGTAGTTGTAAGTTGTAACTATTGGCTAACACTGAAAAGCTGGTTCCAGTGAAGGAAACCTGGAACCAAAAGCCATAAATCTAGATCTAGGTGTAGTGAAGGAAACATGGAATGAAAATGTAAGTTTTGGATCAAAAGTTACACATCCAAGTGAACAACCTCACAGGAAACTAGACCAGAAATGTGTCATTGGTATCAATGACGACACTGAGCTACAGACACCCACAGCAACGAGATGGTTTAAGCTCACCAGTTTTCAATATATTATGGTACAGTACTAACAAGATGCTGTCCTCATCCTATATTCAAGAACACATTCACAATTAGGGAAAATCTGTACGATCAAACTTCAAGAGTTACCCAGTCTATATGCACTGTGTAAGATTCAAGTTGTGAATTGACAAGCATTAAACAGAACATCCAGGAAAAGAACATAACATTGATATAGTAGGAAGTTTGTGAAATGAAGAGGCAGAGTCTGCAAAACTTCAACTGATAAATGATACATGTGTCAGAGGAGCACATTGCCATCTGATATGACAGACTGCAAGTCATGATGGAAGGAAGAACAAAGAAGAGGTGGAAGGAGCAAGGAAGGGACTTGTGGTCCTACACACCTACTCCATACAGCCATACAAACCTTACCTTAGAAAATATAGAACCTCTTAAACAGGAAAGAAATTCATACGGTTAAAGCTAGACATATAACCTCGGCAAATCACATGAATGTTATTCCTTCTGAACTGATCATAAAAATACTTGACCAAGTGTTGTTCACGAGCCTTCTTATGTGTTAAACCAATGTGTTTGCTAATTCATGGATACAAAACTTGATCAGCGAAAACCTTATACTAACAAAATTTATATCATTAAACTCTATCCTACAACTAGTGTGATACAACTAATGCATTTGCAAATTACTGAGAATCAGCCATTTTCTTTGAACCTGTAAGTAGTAGTGTGAACGTGTGATGCAACTAAGCGATTTAAACTCTCAAGGTCACTAGGGATCATTATTTTCCAGATGAAAGAAGTCAATTAAACAAACTAGTTGGCACAAGAGTAAGGTAAGTAGCGATCATTATTCAAACAACTTGAGCATCACACTCAAGAAAATGACCTACACCTTTGTACATTTAATGATTTGGCCAAGAATATCAGAAGATTTTGATGAACCACCTAATTGTTGAGGAAGTGTTGAGCACCTTTGCACGCTTAAGAAGATGAACTGAACTTGTAATCTCTTGAACCTGTAAGTATTAGTGTGAACGTGTGATGCAACTAGGCGATTTAAACTCTCAAGGTCACTAGGGATCATTATTTTCCAGATGAAAAAAGTCAATTAAGCAAACTAGTTGGCACATGACTACGGTCAGTAGTGATCATTATTCAAACAACTTGCGCTTCACACTCAAGAAAATTCTCTACACCTTTGTACATTGTGTAATGATTTGACCCAGGAATATCAGAAGTTGGATCAGCCATCTAATTATTGAGGAAGTGTTGTACACCTTTGCACGCCAAAGAAGATGAACTAAACTTGTAATCTCCTGAATAAAAAGAACATCTCACTAAACAATGCACATTCTTTTAGTTTCTTTAACTAGTCAGGTAAATTACTTGCTCATATCTCAGTTTCATACATAAAAGTAGAACACATCAAAGTTAAACTGTCTACAGATCTTTACTGTAAGAGTGCATCACAACTAATGATGAGAGGCAAGCAAAAAAGCATTAAAAAAAGACATCAATTTATCTGAACATTACCATAAAGCAAAGCGTCCTGATCCTGGGTATTTACTGCCATAACGGAATAAAACAGGCTCTACCCGTAGAAAGAAGCACAAATCACATTGTCAGAAAATGCGCTAGGAATTCCATTGCTTTCTGCGCTACAACACGGCCATTGCACATTGCACTAACGTTAGCTGAACAGAACAGATACAAGTATAGTGAGTAACCTGGTGATTGTCTGGTGTCGCTTTATTCTCTTTTCTTCTGAAACTGAGGTGTCACTTCATTCTCAAACAGCACTGCATTTCGTTCCTTTGTAACATGGTGGTTGTCTGGTGTAGCCTTTCTCTGGGATTGGTCTGAAATGCTGTTAACATGCTCTACATGTGTGCTGTAAACGTCTAGACATCTTCTTGAATAATGTGACTGTGATGGCCTGGGGTATCATCCCTGTAACTCTAAGAAAAAAAACAAAGTACACAGGCATACAGCAGATAATCAGATTCGAAGAACCACCTGTTAATTGCGATGACCTTACAGGAAACGAGGAAACGAGGAGCTAGGATTGTACCTACAAAAGAGTCCTCCGCCTAACGCCTGTGCGTGGGCACAGAGATCAGAAAACCACCGCATACTGGAATGCAAAGAAGAACGGGGCCGCGGATGGTTGAAGCGGAGACCGCGAGCCACGGGAGATGACCGGGGAAAGCCGGAAGGGGAACGAAGTGGCGCCGGCGGCGGCGCGGCGGTGGGTTGCGTTGCGTGTGCATGCGAAGTGCCAACAAAGATGGGCCATTGGGCAGCAGCTAGCAGCAGGGCGGTGGTGTTTCATTGGCAACGGGCGGACGATGGCCCATCGCTCGTGGGCCAGAGGCAAATTACGGAAAATGCGTCCCAGAGTGAGGTGGGCGGACGCGCTGCCGGTCGGCAGCTTCACTCGCGATCGCCCGAGTGTTCAGCAGGCCGCGCGGCCGCAGCCTCTCTGTGGGATCACGGACGGGACGGTGCGAGAGCGTCGGGCCGGAAGCCCGGAAGGAAGCAGGCGATGGCACCTTCCTGCCTACAACAGCATCATGGCTCCAGCTACTTTCGGCTACGGTTGCGGCAAAATTGCCAACAACTTTCGGCTACAGCCTACAGTTGCGGCAAAACTGCAGAATACTCTAGCAGAGTGCTGCAGCGAAGCTGAAACGAGCGTGTGGTCGCGTCTAGATCCAAACAAAGAATCAACTGTCACCTTTAATTTTTCACCATATATATTTTAGCTATTAGCTAAGAGTACTGGTCGTGTCCCGTACCGGAGGCCTAAAGGACGACAATCGCGAAGTAGTAGCAGTAGGTGCGCGGTGGCATCGTCACGAGGAGAAAGAAGTTTTTTTTTTGACTCGTTGAGAAAGAAGTGGAGGGTGCATGAGAGGGGATCCCGCCTAAAAAGACATAAAGTAAAAAATATATATATTCCTATTCAATGTTTTATGATGGCTTTCAAGAACTAGCAAGTGGCAATGGGAATGGAGGAGGTGTGCGGGCGATAAAATGGGAGTTCCAACATCATTTCTCGAGTCTGTGATGATTTTGTAATTTGGCACAAGCGCTTAAAGTGTGACCAGGATGTAAACAGTCTTAATGACTGGCGTAACCACCTCCTTGCCTGTAACTCCATCACTCGTTTCAGTTAACTGGAGCGATCGTTTAAAATGAAAAGTTTGGTGGGGAAGTTCTCCCTCCGTTTGATTTAAAAAAAAATGACGAGTCGCTGGGGTGGGCTAAAAAAAATTGTCGGATTACCCCGAGCCTGATCCGATACACTGATAGGTCAGGTCAGATGGAATAATTTTTTAGAATTTTTTTTGCTTTGAGTTGAATTTTTTTAGATTACGTCAGGTCATGAGTCAAAAATCATGATCTAAATCTAACCTAACGCACCGGTGGGTTGAGTCGGATGACCCATGATCAAGTCTAGGTCCAGCCAATTAGACAATGTAAAATGAAATTCACATGTTGTCGTGCGTTGATTCGTGCATTTTTCACCCTTCCTTGACCCGGTTTGTCATGTCGACCGTGTTGCATCGAATACTTCTCTTATGAATGAATACATGTTGGCAAAGTGAGTATGAAGGGTAAATAAAAAGGACCTTTTTCCTTCTGTCTTAAATGGAAAACTACTTACTCTTTTTATTACACGTCAAAGTGTACCTTCCCATCGAAATAGCCTGACTTTTCTTCAATATGGCTGGGCTCAAGAGACTAGCATCTTCTTTCTTGTGGGCTAGGTATGCTCGTCCCTGAGTGAGCTGTCTTTTGTAGCTGTACAAAACCAAACCTATTAGATATTTCTGTTTGGAATTTATACGTAATCAATCTTGTGGTGTGTGTTTTTCTCCTCTATAGCAAGCCTTGATACCTTAGCCTTTCCCATACCAGAAAAGAAGACTTGGGATGACTATCTTTAGCCAATTAGTTTTGAAAAAGGAAATTGGTCTTGCCTCTTTACCCTCCTATGTATAGGACACACCATAAAAAGTACTGCGACGAATGCATTCAGCTCATTCTATTCCCTATAAAGCGTGACTTGAATTTTCGAAATCGATCCATCTGAGACTGTAGGCGTAGACATGGCGAGCAATGCCATCCATCTTCCATCGGTGGGGGCTTCCGGAGGTATTCTGCTCGCGGCGTCCGAGCGTTACTTCAGAGTTCAACAGACTTGCCTCACGCCCGATACAATATCTGCAACAATTACCATGCTCGCAGAAAATAAAACCTGGTCCATAACCGGTGTCTATGGACCACAGACGGACTCAGATAAAATTCTATTCATGCAAGAAATCAAGGATCTGAGGCAACAGGTTCTCCCAGTGTGGCTACTTCTTGGAGATTTTAATTTAATCTATCGAGCCGAACATAAAAACAATTCACGCATCAACGTGCCAATGCTAAATAACTTCAAAAACACCATCGACAATCTTGAGCTTGCACCGATTGATCTCCATGGGAGAAAATTCACTTGGTGCAACGATCAATAAACGCCGACAATGACCAAAATAGATCATCTGTTCGTTTCAACAGATTGGCTAGAAATTCTTCCAAGAGCCCACTTACAAGCACTAGCATCACTTGGCTCTGATCACTGCTCTCTTTTCCTTCAAGGGGACGTCGAATTGGATTTCTATAAAGGCTTCAGATTTGAGGCGCATTGGGCGAAAATGCCCGGCTTCACCGAGACGGTTCAGGAAGCATGGAATTCAGTGGTAAACACACAGGACATCCTGCGCATTCACGTGAAATTATTGCGTATGGCCAAGGCATTAAAGAATTGGAGGCGGAAATCTTTGGCCGGCTACAAATTTACATGGGCCATTCTAAACATAACATTGGCAAATCTTGAAAAGGGCTCAAGAGTCGAGGAACTTCACGCCAGAGGAGACCGATTTCAAGAAATATCTCAAGACAAAGGCGCTAGAGATAGCAGCGATGCAAAAAGCACGAGCTCGTCAGCACTCGTGGTTAACTTGGATTCGTAAAGGGGATACGAACACACGTTTCTTCCAATTGCATGCCAACATAAGAAGGAAGAAGACTTTTATTAGTGCTCTCAGTGGAGATTCAGGCGTCGTGGTCTCACAAGAGAACAAATCTAGGCTCGTACTGACACACTTCTCAAATCTTTTAGGAACAACAACTATAAGAACAAGGGCTATTAGCTAGAGCGAGTTAAGATATGCCCCTCACGATTTAGTCATTTAGAAGATTTGGATGCACCCTTTACAAATCAAGAGATAGAAGCTGTAGTGAAGGACATGCCATCTGAAAAGGCGCCGGGCCCGGATGGCTTCATAGGAGTCTTCTACAAAACATGTTGGTCAATTGTGAAAGAAGACTTGAATCGGGCGATCATGAGCTTTTACAGCCATCGGACAGCAAGACTGCATTTAATAAATGAAGCAAATATTGTACTGCTGCCCAAAACACAAGATGCAATGTTTCTATCAAATTATAAGCTCATAAACCTCATCAACAGTGTGGTCAAAATCATCACAAAAATCCTAGCCAATAGACTAGCACCACACATGAATTCCTTAGTATCACACGCTCAGAATGCCTTCATCAAAAAGAGATGTATTCATGACAATTTCATCTACGCGCAGAGGGTGATACAATTGTTGCATAGAAAGAAAAGGTCGGTCTTGTTCACTAAGCTGGACATTTCGAAGGCTTTTGACTCCATAGGTTGGAGTTTCCTACTCGAGGTGCTACAGGCCTTAGGTTTTAGCACAAAGTGGAGAGATTGGATATTGGTATTACTAGGTACACCTTTCCCCTTTATTATTCATTCTAGCCATTGACCCGCTTCAACGGATCATCGAGAGGCAGCACATAGAAGGATCCTAAAACCAGTGCTGCCGAAAGCGGCGAACTTGCGATGCTCCCTGTATGCGGATGACGTAGCAATTTTCGCATACCCGGAGAATACAGAGCTCGATCACCTACTAAAGATATACTTAGTTTCTTCGAGGAATGCTTGGGGCTAAAGATCAACATATCCAAGACAGAGAGATTTCCAATAAGAATGGACAGCATAGCGGTTTCTAGGTTACTCCAAAATTTCCCCAGCAAGATATGTAGCTTCCCTGGTAAATACCTAGGCCTCCCTCTACATGTTCAGAAGCTGCGCAAGATAGAGGTACAACCATTGATTGACAAAATAGGGGCAAGATTACCAGGTTGGAAAGGCAGATTCCTATCCACAGCTGGGAGAGAGACCCTAGTAAAAATGGTCCTATCATCTCAACCAATTTACCATATGACCGCATTCCCAGAACATAAATGGCTAATCAGGAAGATCAAACGTTTGAGGAGTTTACTCTTGAGAGGAGAAATGCCAGACAAGGTTTATGGTGGACACTCCATCATCAACTGGCCAACGACATGTAGACCCAAGGAAAAAGGTGGTTTAGGGGTATTGGACCTTAAAAGGTTGAAAGCCCTATTTTGGTTTTAGATAATTGATGAAACCAAGAATTAAACTTTGATCTAAGTGTGTGAATTAGATAAGGTAGTCCAATCTAAGTGGTGGAGCTAGATGATGGTCATGGTGAAGGTGATGGCCACAAAAGAGATGATCAAGTGCTTCACATTTGGAAAAGAAGAAAGAGAAAAACAAAAATAGACTCAAGGCAAAGGTATAATGATAGGAGCCATTTTTGTTTGCACTGAAGACACCATAGAGGGTGTGAGTGATTTAGGATCGATAGCCATATTATAAAGAGGGGAAATTTTTGGCTAAGCGGTTATCGAGTGCCACTAGGTGACATAATTCTTGCATATGCATTAGGGACCTAGTGTGCTAACAATTAACTTGTAAAATGCTTTGAAAAATGCTAACACACGAGCACATGAGTTGTACACACTGCGGTTAGCATCTTGGAAGCAAGGGTGAAGTGATTGTTGAGATAGAAAAAGAAAAGGAGGAGTAGGGGCGTCGGACCCTAGCTCAGGAGGCGTCGGACCCTACCTGGTCGGGTCCAACATTCAACCCTAGCTCTCAGGCGCGAGCGCAGCAGCGTCGGACCACACAAGGAGGAGTCATCGGACGCTATGGGAACACTATTCCTAGGGTCCGATGGTGGCCAGCTGATGAGGAGGTTCACGCGAACGTGACACGTGGAGGCATCGGACCATCACTGGGTCCGTCAGTCGGCATCGGACCAGGTTCCGACCGAAAAACCGGCTCTGGACCCTCTCGGTGTAGTTTTTCCAAGCGTCGGACTCAGGGTGTCAGTAGGTCCGACGATGGCTCCTGGCTGGGTCCGACGGTGTGTTCTTTGGCGGCAACGGTCATCTCGTTCAAAAGGGACACGTGGCTTCACAGGAGTGGCCGCGGTTGGGTGTCGGACCCTGCGTCGGACGGTCCGACGCCCCGAAAAGTTGAGTCCGACGGCCCTTCCCGTGGCCTAATGGCTAGTAGAGCCTTGGGGGCTCTATAAATAGACATGGCTCGGCTTTGGCTCACCCTCTTGGATATTTTCACTTGTGATACATCCTTGTGAGCCTAAGTAAATACCTTCCACTCATCTCCATCATTGATTCATCATCATAGTGAGATTGGGAGTGATTCCTAATGTATTTGCTTGAGTGATTGCATCTAGTGGCACTTGGGGATCGTTGTGGCTATGGATTTCTTGTTACTCTTGGTGGTTGCCGCCATCTAGATGGCTTGGAGCAGTGGAGGAACATCGGCACGAGTTGGTGATTGTTTGTGGCCGTCTCCCGGTGATTGTGAGGGGTCTTGTACCTTCCCCGGTGAAGAGCCAAAAGGTAACTCTAGTGGATTGCTCGCGTTATTGAGTTACCTCACTTGTGGTAGATTCTTGTGACACCAAGTGTGGGCTAGGAGTGTGATACCTACTAGCCGTCGAACCACCAAGTGTTGGTCGACACTGTAAGGAAAATGGACCCTAGGCCCATTTACTTTGGATTTTGGTGTTTGATGACCAACACAACCAAATTGGACTAATAAATTTGCAAGTGATTGTTTTATAGTTCAATAGGATGCAAGACGTGACTTGGACAAAGGCGACGTGATGATCTGATGATCAACACCTCAAGCAAGACCTTAGGAGCACAAGAGAAGACCCAAGATATCAAGCAAAGTCTAAGCACGAAGATAGTAACCAAGCCGTACGCAAGATCACGAAGAAATGAGCTCGCAGAGGCGATCGAACGCTGGACCGAACGCGCCGATGAAGAGGCTCAGCAAACTGGCATCAGCAGCAGCAATCGGACGCTGGCGGCAAAACCGACCGGACGCAGGGCAGCAGCGTCCAATCGAGTACAGAGATGTTCTAGAGCAGCGAAACTGCGACCGGACGCGTCCAGTGGCAGGTGACCGGATGCTGGCAGCGTCCGATCAGTTGATCATGGCTCCAATGGTCAGGACGACCGGACGCGTCCGGTCAGGACGACTTCAGCGTCCAGTCAGTAGCAGAAAATTAGGATTTCGTCCCCAACGGCTACTTTCTCAGTGGGGCTTATAAATACAACCCCCAACCGGCCAAATGAGGTGAGTGGAGCTGAGGAAACATATCTAGAGTGTTGATACACCATTTTAGTGATCTTCACTTGCATAATGCTTAGTGTTTCATTAGGTGATTAGCGTAGGTGCTTTGCGAAGTGCTTAGGTTGATTAGACCACTGCTTATGCGCTTGCTCTAGGTTTAGGCCTAGTGTTTATTGAGGTTTGTATACCTCTTACCACTCGGTGCTTGCGCGCACCATTGTTGTACATCAGAGGGGCTTGTAGTCTTGCGAAATCACACCAACCATGTTTGTGGTGTGGCCGCCACCGTGTACCGGAGGGAACAAGGCCCGCGGTGTTTCGGCCAGAAGCTTGATAGTGAAGACGGCAGGGAGCATCCGGGAGAGGCTTCCCGGAAGGCACGTCGGAGACCCACTTGGACGTGGAGAAGGCCCTAGGCTATCTACGGAGTTATCCAACCGGGAGCTTGGCCCTTGCGAGGGATTCCTTGCGAGGGGCTCCAACGAGGACTAGGGGGAAGCTTGCGTGCTTCTCGATACCTCGGTAAAAATATCGGAGTCGTCGACGGGAGTTTGCATATCTCTACCTTGCTCTTTAAGCTTCCGCATTTACATTGATTACATTACTCCTTTTGCGGTAGAAATAGCAACACATTAGTAAAACCGTAGTTGCACATTTAGATAGTTTATCTTTTGCATAGGTTTTGCTAAGGTTAGAAAAAGATGCCATAGTTTAGAAGTAGAATTTTAAGTTGACTAATTTACCCCCCCTCTTAGGCGTCACGGTCCACTTCAATTGGTATCAAAGCCGGTTGGCTCAATTTGGACCTTTGGCTTAACCGTCGCCGTGAGTCGACGCCATTTAGAGTGGTTGGGATGGATACCTCTAGGCCTCCGCACTTTGATGGCACTAACTTCCCTTACTATAAGGCTAGAATGGCTTACCACCTTGAGGCGGTTGATTTGGGAGTTTGGATAGTCACTCGTGATGGTATGAAACCCATTAAGAATTCAAAAAAACCCACAAAGAGTGATGAAAAAGAAATGCATTTCAATGCTAGAGCTAAGAATTGCTTGTTTGAATCATTTAGCATGGATGTGTTTAACCAAGTATTCACTTTAAATACGGCACATGAAATTTGGTTAAAACTTCAAGAGCTCCATGACGGCACAAGTAATGTCCGTGAGCAAAAACATTGTCTAGCTAAACAAAATTATGATTCCTTTACAATGAATGATGATGAGCTTGTTCGTGATATGTATTCTCGTTTGAATCTAATTATCAATGAGCTCCATTCAATAGGATTAATAAAGCTAGATGATGCGGACATCGTGAGGAAGATCATCTCCGTGCTACCATAAAAGAAATATGCAAGCATCATCACCATCCTTCACAATATGGAGGACTTGAGAGCACGATGACCCTGGGCAAAGTCATCGACAAGTTAGTGGCATTTGAAATGTCACATAAGATGGGTCAAGAAGAAGCTTCTTCATCAAGCAAAGGCAAAGCTCTCGCATGTAGCGAGAAAAAAAAGATGAAGGGCAAGCAAGTTGAGGCAAGCTCAAGCTCAAGCTCCTCAAGTGAAGATGAAGAAGAAGATGAGGACGATGACGATGACGATGAAGATTCAAGTGATGATGATCAATCTTCCTCCTCCACCTCCGACCTTGATGAAGAATCAATCAAATTAATCAACAAGGTGGAGAAGATGATCCAAAGGCTCAATGTCAAGGGTGTGCCCATCTAAATTCAAGATCTTATTTTCACCAATCAAAAAATGAGCAAAGAAAGAGAGGATGCTATGGATACGGTGAGTTGGGGCACTTTGTGGAAGTTTGTCCAAATAAGCCCACACCCAAGACAAAGAAGAAGACATGCAAGAACCAAGCCCTCACATCAATAAGATCATAGGATGATTCTTTAAGTGAAGAAGAACACCATCACAAGAGGCGAGGCCACAAGCACTCATCATCAAGCTCTTCACGTGTGTGCCTTATGGCACAAGGTAACGAAAGCTCATCCTCTAGTAAGAGTGATAGTGATAATGATATGCCTTCTTTTGATGAAATTGTGCTATAAAATCTCAATTATGCTAAAGTTTGCACTAGTCAACAAAAGAAGCTCAAAAGTTTAAAAGAAAAGCTAGATAGTTCACAAGAAGCATACAAAACTTTGCTTGAACAATATGAGAACTTTGCTAATCTCAATGTTGAACTATCTACTAAAATTGAGCAACTTAAGGCTAGTTCAACAACAAATGAATGCACAATCAATGATGAGCATCTTATAAAGAAAAATGAAAAATTAAAAGAAAAGTTAGCTAGCTCACAAGATGCTTATAAAAGTTTGCTTGCAAAAATAGAAACCATGTGCAAACATTGTGATGAGCTAACTACTAAAGTTGCTAATCTTGAAGCCATTAATACAACCCCCTCCAAGGCATCTAAAAAGAAAAGTTCTATCTTTAACATGTCTAAAAAGGATGCCTCTACTTCTTGTAATGATCTATGTTTAGACTCACCTTTGTGCAACCAAGTTTGTGTTGAGAAAGTTGTTGTAGATACATACACACAAGAGGTTGCAAAGGAAAATGAGCAACTCAAGCAAGAAGTAGCTTGCCTCACCAAGGACTTGACTCAAGTAAAAGGCAAGGCGAAGCAAACTCAACTTCATCAAGATAACACCGTCAAGGGAGTGAAGAAGCTTGATGAAGGACAAACCATGGTTTGTTACGTGTGCCACAAGGAAGGTCACAAGTCCTATGAGTGCAAGGTGAAGAATGGGGGAGGAGCAAAGAAGAAAGAGAAGAAGCAAACAAGCAAGCTCTCCAACACCTACACCAACAAGGTGGACAAGAAGGCCTCCACACCTTATCTCTTGAAGAAGAAGAATAATGACAAGGTGGTGGCCATCAAGGTGAACAAGCAAGCCAACAATGGGGTCAAACGCTTTTGGGTGCCAAAGGAGATCATTTCCAACATGAAGAGCTCCAAGAAGGTTTGGATCCCGAAAGGGAAGTGAGAAGTCCAATGGACTTGGAAATTTAGAGACTTGGCAAAGTATGGGTGCATTTCGTGGGGTGCATCATGATGGACAAAATCATTGCCAAGTGGGTTAGTGAATACTATGGACCCAAATTCCTCTTCCCATGTTAGGTAACAGATTCAATTTATTTCAATTGATATTAGTTTTGAATCTTCCTACAATTGGTATCTTTTAGCATCTAGTTACTTTTTATGCCTATGTTTGCATTTGCATGCCTATATCTTTTGTCATGCATACACTAGGTATATCTTATGGTAGGCTTGCTCGGTTTCATTCTTAACCCTTAGAGCAAACCTACATGGTTTAAAATTGTTTATGAGCATGGCACACAGCTTGTTTTACAATTGTTCATCTAATATGTGCCAAAGTTCAAATTGTAGATAATTTCTCCCGAATATCGCCTTCGAAAATGATTCTCACATTCATGTGATGTGTCATCTTTCAAGTGGTATTTTTTATTCTAAAATCAATGTGCATAATACTTGTGTGCACAAATTTAGGGAGAGGTTACTCTACAAGTTGGATGCTTTGAGACTAACACCTTTTCAAGCTTATCATATGTGTAGTAGTATCATTACAAGGAAAATGGAGTCCCCGGAGTTAAGCATCATACTTCAAATATCCATCACCTATTGCAAGTGGTAGAAATCAAATTAGTTTCCACATGTGGTATTTCTAAACCGATATCATCATGTTGATTTCATTTTGATATTTATATGCTTTCTCCATGCATTATATAGATTAAATTCCCTTGAGCAAAAATTTGCCAATTATGCATATGCTTTGTCTTCTACCATATGTATGCATACATTTAGGGGGAGCTTAGTCTATGTAATGTGAGAGTCAAATTTTGTGATCTATTTCACTTTACCCACAAAAGATCACAAAGTTTGACCCTCCCTTATGCTACTAATGTCTTCCGTTTTGGTGTTTGATTCCAAAGGGGGAGAATTTAGAGGACCAAAAGCAAGCATTAATTTGTAATAATGGTCTAAGAAAGGGATGATAGTGGATTATGTATTAGCCTATGTAATGGGAAGAATTTATAGGAAGCAAGGCTTAAATCCATAATACCACATGGGGACATTTGCAAGGGCAAGATAAGTTTTTATATAGTCTTACAAGTAATATCTTTTAGCATCATATAATCTTGCCCCTTGCATTGCATCCTAGCAAGTAGGTAGTTTTTTAATTTTCAAAATTTTATTATTTGTTTGCTTTGATCGTGTTGTCATCAATCACCAAAAAGGGGGAGATTGTAAGAAAAATGGACCCTAGGCCCATTTACTTTGGATTTTGGTGCTTGATGACCAACACAATAAAATTGGAATAATAAATTTGTAAGTGATTGTTTTATAGTTTAATAGGATGCAAGACGTGACTTGGACAAAGACGACGTGATGATCCGATGATCAACACCTCAAGCAAGACCTTAGGAGCACAAGAGAAGACCCAAGATATCAAGCAAAGTCCAAGCACAAAGATAGAAACCAAGCCGTACGCAAGATCGCGAAGAAACGAGCTCGCAGAGGCGACCGGACGCTGGACCGGACGCGCCGATGAAGAGGCTCAGCAAACTGGCGTCAGCAGCAGCGACCGGACGCTGGCGGCAAAACTGACCGGACGCAGGGCAGCAGCGTCCGATCGAGTACAGAGAGGTTCCAGAGCGGCGAAACTACGACCGAACGCGTCCGGTGGTAGGTGACCGGATGTTGGCAGCGTCCGATCAGTTGATCGCGGCTCCAACGGTCGGGACAACCGGATGCGTCCGGTCAGTAGCAGAAAAGCGGGATTTCATCCCCAACGGCTACTTTCTCAGTGGGACTTATAAATACAACCCCCAACCGACCAAATGAGGTGAGTGGAGCTGAGGAAACATATCTAGGGTGTTGATACACCATTTTAGTGATCTCCACTTGCATAGTGCTTAGTGTTTCATTAGGTGATTAGCGTAGGTGCTTTGCGAAGTGCTTAGGTTGATTAGACCACCGCTTATGCGCTTGCTCTAGGTTTAGGCCTAGTGTTTAGTGAGGTTTGTATACCTCTTATCACTCGGTGCTTGCGCGTACCATTGTTGTACATCGGAGGGGCTTGTAGTCTTGCGAGATCACACCAACCGCGTTTGTGGTGTGGCCGCCACCGTGTACTGGAGGGAATAAGGTCCACGGCGTTTCGGCCGGAAGCTTGATAGTGAAGACGGCGGGGAGCATCCAGGAGAGGTTTGCCGGAAGGCACGTCGAAGACCTACTTGCGCGTGGAGAAGGCCCGAGGCTATCCATGGAGTTACCCGACTGGGAGCTTGGCCCTTACGAGGGGCTCCAACGAGAACTAGAGGGAAGCTTACGCGCTTCTCGATACCTCGGTAAAAATACCGAAGTCGTCGACGAGAGTTTGCATATCTCTACCTTACTCTTTAAGCTTCCGCATTTACTTTGATTACATTACTCCTTTTGTGGTAGAGATAGCAATACATTAGCAAAACCATAGTTACACATTTAGATAGTTTATCTTTTGCATAGGTTTTGCTAAGGTTAGAAAAAGAGGCCATAGTTTAGAAGTAGAATTTTAAGTTGCCTAATTCACCCCCTCCCTCTTAGGTGTCACGGTCCACTTCACACACAACGGGGACTAGCATGCCGATGTTGGTATAAATAAATGCACATAGAATAATCCGCAAGTGCACGAATAATATAACGATGTAGCACTTCACCGGGAATAGCTAGTTTTATATCAAACTCGAGAAAACATGTGTGAGAATAACCAAATCTATCTTATCTCAACTTCATAATCAAGTCTAGATAATAGGAGCGTAGATGAGACTGCTAAGGTCTTCTAGTTCTAACTTTGGTAAGCTTTTTCTTATATTGCTCAATTCTAAGGATATTATTAAAGAAAACACAAGCAGAGTATGTTTCCTATAGCGACAATGTCCTGCTAGGCCTACTAACAGGAGGTGGACTACAAAGGATTCAATGAGGCTATAAGAGTCACCCTCGCGAGCTACCACCGATCCGAAAATAGGGTACATTCATGAGTAACCGAGTCTAAGCACCACGCTTACACTACGAATACTACTTTAACCCAGGAGCTATAAGGATTAAAGTACTCAAAAGAGAGTCGCAAACTTGAAGAACAATATGAACAAGATGGTTACTTGAATTAGATGTCGATTACCAGAGAAATCTTAGAAGCAAGCTTAAGAAGAACTTGATTCCGCCAAGGTACAAGCCGTAGAGAGAGCTCCGATAGGCTAGGACTCCTCCAAACTCTTCCCTCTCACTATCTTTAATACAAGGCTAGATCCTATTGATGACTAATCTTCTCTTGATTGCTAGCTCTGATCCTGGTGAACATCTGAATTAGGGTTTCTAGATTCTCAGCTCTTAGGATCAAATGTCTATTCCTCTTCTTGGGGGTGGCAGGGGCTGGTATATATAGCCCGGAACATCCAACATGAGCCCTTGGATCAAACTGACTTAAAGAACGACGGAGATGCAATCCTTGAGGTGGTAGAGAACCGACATAACAACGAGGCTGACAGGTGGGACCCATAGGGGCCGGGTGGCCTCTAGGTGGGGCCGAGCGGCCCCACATGTCAGAGACACATATCCTGCTTCGGTGATTCTCCTTCTGAAGTCTTCTAGAGTCTTCCAATGTCGATTACGCGGTGGAATTCCATGATTTCTTTTGACGAATAGGTCCTCCTTGGCGGTTTTCTGATTAAATCCTGCTGGAAACACAGATTTACCAAAACTCATGGAATTTATCAATTTAAATCCCTAAGTCCATATTGGTGATCATTTTTAGCAATTTATACAAGTTATTTGATGGTTTATGATGAATGTTAACTACCGTCAACAACCGGTAAGCACGTGAACCTCAAGAGAAAAATCTTGGTGTCCATTATGATTGGAATTCTCTCGGTGATTGAATTGGCTTTCATATTGTGATTGGTTTATTCCTCGACACGGTGGTATAATCACCCTACTCACTTTCTTACGTTCTTTGCAAACTAGTTGTGTAGCAAGTTCTTTAGTGTAGCTAGTTTTGAGAGCTTGCTTGCTAGTTTAGTCTCACCTAGTGGAGCTCTATAGTGTAGCTTGTTTGAGAGCTCTTAGTGAGTAATGACTTAGCCTATTGTGTGCCTAGAGATTATAGCAACTAGAATTGTTGGGATAGGTGGCTTGCTACCCTTGTAGAGCTAGAGCAAAATTGCATTACGCCATTTAGTGTACTAAGCTCTTGCTCTAGTGAATTTATAGAGAATTTTTATAGGCTATTCACCCCCTCGAGCCATTTAGGACCTTTCAAAGGTTCTCAAGGGCATTAAGACTGTGATGGCTTTTGTACCAATGGAAACACAAGGAGAGAGCATGGAACCAACTTGATTTGCCGGTAGACGACCGAGACAAAGAGTTATTTGCGGCATCGATAGTGGTGTCGGTAGGTGATGGAAAGTTTGCCAGGTTTTGCACGTCTTCCTGGGTAAACGGGAGAACACCGAAATCCATTGCTCCATCCTTGTTCAAGAAATCCAAAAGAAAAAATTTGACGGTGCGGAAGGCTTTGGAAGAGAACAGATGGTTATCACATATCACCCCTTTAGTCACGCCACAAGAAATAAGGGAGTATGTCACTCTTTGGGAAGAAGTGGGACATGTCCAATTGCAAGATAATGTAGAGGATAGTATTCGTTGGCGTTGGACAACGGACGGAGAATACACAGCAAAGAGCTTCTATGGCATCCAATTTCAAGGCACGTTTAGCAAGCTCAAACTCTTAACAATCCGGAAAGCGGGCGGAATCCAAGTGTTGATTCTTTGCTTGGACATTGCTGCACAAAAAATCCTAACCGCCAACAATTTGATCAAACGAAACTGGCCAAATGATCCAATATGCAAACTTTGTGGTATTGATCCAGAAACACCAACACATCTTTGCAAGGATTGCAATTTCACAAGAAGTTTGGTCCATCTTAAAGCAATGGCTGGGCCTGTCGACAATTGACACAGTTAGTTTGACAGGATCTCTGCATACATACTGGCGCAAGTGCTGAGCTAAAATTGACAAAGAGCAGAGAAGGGCGGCGTTCGATGGTACTATCATCTATTTTTGGTGGAACATATGGAAGGAGCGGAACAGGAGAACCTTCCAAAACAAGAGCCTATAGCCAAGACAAGTCGCGCTCCTGTGCAAGGAGGATCTAGAGCAATACCAGTTGGCAACAAGACCGAATGTCGGAGTTCAGCAAGAGTAGTGGGACTTGCTTGTTCTTCTTGCCCGCCTGGTCCAGGTCTCTCTTTGTCTCTCTCTCTTCTTTTCAGTTTTCAGTTGGTAGGTTTCGTGTCGCCGCTAAGGGAGGCGACTAGTCGGATAGTTGGCCACAGTGCACAGCGGCAGTGAGCTCTGGTTTTGTTGTAATTTGTAAATTGTAAATTGTTTTTTCTTTCCCCTCGTCTAATAAAATCCCAGCAAATCTTTTGCTGTCTTTCTAAAAAAAATTTAGAATCGAGATGGTGTCAAATAGGGAACAGCCGAAGGGTCGTCGAAGCATGCCTGTTGTAACATGGGTGCACTAGGGCTACCCCAATGCAACACGGTGGCGTACTGTCCCAGCATCCATGTAGGCGTCGAGGCTCCATGTCACCAAGAGCGATGGTCTCACAGTTGTTCATGGTCTCCTGCAGAGGAGCCGGTAGTCTCAACTGGAAAAAAAACAGAAGCCACCGGTGAAAAACACATTGGGGAGGGAAAGTAGCTGCTCTAGGAGTAGAAAAAGCAAGAAAGGCTGCTCCATGCACTGTCAAAAGCTTCTGACAAAAAAGCATCAATCTCCCTGCCCGCGATGGGGGATACACGTCCCTGGTGTTTGCTTGGATGCGTGGACCGACGAATTCAGCTGGGGCATACGATGCTGTTGGCTAGCGTTGGGCGTGCCCTGCCGGCAGTTCTTTTGCTAGCACACGGTCCCTTTCAGCACAGCACCAAGCCTTTGTTATCTCAATGCACTTTCTCTTACCTTTGCAAGTTTCAACAAAGGTTTGGCGACGCTTTAATAAATCAGCAGTCACCAAATGCACAAAGTAACTTTCAGGACGGACAAAATAAAGAAATTGGGAGAAAAGGAAGTGGGTCATGATATTAAACCGAAAGATTCCCGTGGGCCTGCATTGTCTAGTATAAAAGTTAAGTCCTCCACTCATCTCACTTGGAAAGGTGTTGTACTGGCAGTATGATTTATGGTAATACGGAGGGTGTTCACGAGTAGACATATATTAGGATCATATTTTAGCCTTGCAGAGATAATTTGTATGGTTTGTGGAACAAGAAACAAGGCCGAATGTCATCATCAATTACAAAGTTCTGGATCTCTTTGAGGCTTGTAATTTAAAGAGATTTACAGCTTTGATATAAAATTTGACTTCATCTCACACGGTTTGGAAAAGTTATGTGGTTCTTTTTTGTGCTACACCTATTTTTAAAATGTGGGCCACATTTCCAAACGTCGGTGAAAATAGAGGCTATTTTTATGGTCGGCTAGAAACATCAACCAACTTTGAAAATCTATCTCTAGAAATAAGGGGTGCCATTGAAAATCTTTTTGTAACACTGGATGGATGAAGGGGCAGTATAGAGAGAGATGGAGGCAACTATAATACTTGTGTTCACTAATGGCTATCTAACTAAGCAAATCAGGTTGCATAAGCACCATAGTTGGTTAGATACATGAGTTTTGGTAGTTTAAGGTGCACACCGCTTGTTTTTTAGATGGGTGGTGAAGTAAACACGCTAGGATATGTGGGAGTTAAGTAAACTACATTTCGTGGAATTGTTATTCATGTTCTAGTGCAAATTAGAAAATGTTGACAGTAATCATGTAGGGACTAGGGTGTGCTTGGTTCTGGCATATAGACTTGGTCACAATCTAACCTTGTTGTGACTTCAACTGTCTACGATTGGACATAGGTAGTCAAGATTGGTATTAACGTGTTGATAAAAATATTGAGGCTTCATAAGATAAAATAAGAAATATAAAACTCTTATCCACCATATCTCGCAAATACATCTAACGTACAAGGTTTAATCAGGTTCATGAAATGCATCATTTAAATGTTTGGTTGCCTGGGAGATAAATAAGATATGGCCAAGAAGATCCCAATGGGGATTCTTGGTTTGGCTCTGTGGAAACGAAAATAAAAATCAGTTTCATGTGGCTTTAGCTCACACAATGCTAATTGGCAGCTAAATTTTGGCTAGAACCTGGCAACCATACAACAAATGCATTCAACATCTAACCTGGCTTGAGGGAAACAAGCTGCTTGTATGCATATGGCTCATGATGGCCAGCCTAACTCTTATGAGTCAAAGCGTGTTTGGTTGGCCTCCAGGTAAGGTTGCCTGGCGCCAGTGGTGCACTCACGCGCATCGCTGCCCTGGGCCGCTACCTGCCTGGGAGGTTTCAAACTTAACACGTCCTCAAACTCAGACATTTGCATCACTATAGTTTTGACTTCTAGTGCGCACCAACTCACGTGACCAGCCAACTATCCTTGTTTGTATATGACTATTTTGTAGAGAGATTGTGCTTATGCCTTGTAAATACTTCATTATAACCCTTCAAGAGGGAAAAAATCATAATACAATTCGCCTCATTAATGATGATCCGTTTATATTGAGAATGCTCACCGTGGGTACTCACTTTGTAAAGACTTGGAAGACTCGCAAACTCGGCATAAGATGTGTAACATCCCAGATGTTAAAAAGCAATTAAAAACTTAATCATGATCATCATCATGCATAATCATCAAGCATCATGGCATAAATACATTGCATGTTTCAATTATAGCATATCCATGTTACATGTGTTAAATGAGTTGCATGAAATGTTGTCATTGATATCAATTAGGGACCGTTCGGTTATTCCGGAATGGAGGCAGGAACCAATCCAGCTGATGAATTGTTATACAAATTACATAATCGTTCTAGCCAGGAATAATTCCAGGCCATGAATCCGAAACAACCGAACAAGCCCTTAATGTTCTTTGTGAATTTATATATGTGAATTTGCTTAAACAATTAAAATTTTGTTAAAATAAACTTTGTAGTACAAAGTATGTACTTTAATGTGAAATAAAAGTTTGATAATGTTTTTGAATCAAACATGTTGAAATTGAGCTTCAAAAACTGAATTTAATATTGATCTTCACACTTGGCCACTTTTGCTTGTCCCTGGGCATCAGTTAATAAGTTCAATCTTTGGAGAATTATCAAATCAATTTTCACAAATAAAAGTTGGGCAAACTTTGTTTCTTTGATTGATAGTATGTGTGAAGCTTGTTACTGTGTAATTGGTTATTATATTTGATAGATGGTTGACCACTAATTAATTAACTAAAGTTAGCTAACCATAACAGTTTCAAAATCCTGAAATAAAAATCAGTTTTCCAGTTTCATGTTCATGTTTTCAAAATTTCAAATCTCTAAAACCTTCAAGTTTTCGGTGTTGGTTCTTTTATAAAAGTTTGAGAGCTCAGTGAGAAGCACAACTTTTCTTTTTGGAAGACAGCGAGCTTTTGCACAGAATCGGGAGAAAATGAAGGAAGAACAGAGCCTGTCAGTTTGCTACAGTACCGACAGCCGCGTGCTCGCCCTGCTCACCGGCGTCCGTCGTGTCGCGCGCTTGGACGCGCGGACGTCCATGTGATCGAGCTCGAGAAGGCGCTGGCATGCTGGAGTTCGTCGCTCGCCCCTATAAAACGCTGAGCGCCGGCGCCATCTCTCTCTTTCTCCTCTCTTCGCTCCGCCGCCGTGCTTTCTGTGCGCCGGCGAAATTCATCGCAGCCGCTCCATCTCCATCCAATTGCTCGCGCTTCCACCTTCGCCTTCTCCTCGTGCCCCTTCCTGACTCGCTCGTGCCACATCTCTTGGCCAGAATCAGCCATGCGCTCGATTCCCGCCGCGGCCGTCATCCATAGCCGCCGCGCAAGGGCCGCTGTGCGCTCGCCTCTCCCATTCACCTCCGCCCAAGCAGACCATACCCCTCGCCTTCCCCAGCTTGCGCCGCACCTCCCGCGCTCCTTCACCTCGCGTGCGCGCGCCGCTGCCGCGCAGCCGCCACGCGCAGGAGTGCCACCGCCGCGCGTGGTCCCGTTTCTGCGTGTCACGGCTAGGCGAGCCACCAAAACCAACGGGCACGTCCAGGGCCGCTGCCTCTCCCGCACGCCCGCCGGCCGGCCGAACGCCGCCACCGAGCCCTCCCCGGTCAGAAATGGCCCGGTCCCGATGCTCCCCTGCTCTGTAACCGTGAAGAAGGAAAAGAGGACGCGAGAGAGAAATAAGAGAAAGATGAGGGCGCTGAGTGAGAAATCTGTGACTCGTCTGAATAGCTCCAAATATTGCACATGTACGGCGGGTTAATTTTTTAAAAGAATAGGGTTCTTTTTGCAAAGTCACCAGGCCGCGCCTCGGCAGGCCGTGATGGGCCGGCCTGCTCGCGTCGCTGGGCCGAGCCGGGCCAACTTTCGGCCCGAGGTCCTTTTTTTCTATGTTTTATTAATTTCCAATAATGTACTGATTCTTGTAAATTCATAAATAAATATAGAAACATCATAAATCTTGAAAAAAATAGCCTTTTCATGATGTGCTCTACCTAGAAAATATATGAGTTGGTCAAAAACAGTAATTTTTGGATGCTTAAAAATTCACTCAATTAATGGAAAAATGCTTGCTGCATAATTTTTGTAGGCAAAAATAATTTCCTGTGGTAATGAAACTTTTTGAGTATGTTTAATATATTAATACCTGCCTTCACAAAAAGTTTGGCATTGTTTTGAATTAGTTGACTTGATCAATTAACTTAAGTGTGTTTAAATGCCTTTTTCTTATTTAATAAATACTAAAATGATTTGTATAAATACTTAAATGATTTTGATGTGATTTTGGCCTTGATTGTGGACCATGAAACACTAACCCCTTGTTGTTCCTTGGCAACCTAATTAATTTCATGATTTTCTCATGATCAACTTGTTGCTTAACAATTAATATGATTTAAATAAATGTTTGGTTAGTATTGTGATTTCTTTATAATGTGATGAAAATGTTAAACCTTGTTGGTTCATGTTAGTGTTATTACTTTGCGATAAACAACTAATTGATTTGTGGGTTAACTAAAAATGCTTTGTGAATAATTAACCCTAGTTCTTAGCGAATGAAAGTTGTACTCAAGTTAGTTAACTTTGTTTAAGTTTTGTTATGCACTTGTATGTCTCTCATCATCAATGTTCAAAAAGGCGCTCGCCTAGTCGCCTAGGCTCGCCTGGGCGCGCTTCAACGTTAGGTGGAGGGGCACCGCCTTGCCTAAGGGGGTAGGCGGAGGTTAGGCGGTGTGCCCCTAGATCCAGGGCTGCGGAAGGGTCGACGGGAGGCGGCGAGTGCGCCAGGAGGCTAAAGGTGGGCATGGGGGCGACAAGGAGGTTGGGCGACGATGGGGAAGGAGCTACGTGAGACAGCGTTAAGGCAGGGATGCATGGGGGCGGCACAGACGTCGGGTGGCGGTGGGGGGAGGAGGTAACGTCGGCGGGGGCGGCAACGACCAGTGGGAAAGGAGGCGACATCGGGCGCTGGCGGCGGCGCGAGTGAGCGACAGGCACGGCCGCGCGGGTAGAGTTTAGGAGGGAGAGAGAGACGAGAACAGAGAGGCTGGGAGGGGAGGAGAGGGGAGGGGAGGAGATAAGATGACCATGGGAGAGTTGGGCCCTTAAATGGGCCTTCTTCTTTTTCTCCCTGTTCTATGACCACTGATCTCTTTTTTTTTCTTTTCTTTCAAGTATTTATGCATGTATTAGTCATCGCTTGGAAAAATGCCTTGAAATGCCTAGGATAGGCTAGCCTAGGCTCACCTAGGCTTTAGGCCATGGGTCGTCGCCTAGAAACCGCCTAGTGCCAGCCTAGGCTCACCTAGGCTTTAGGCCGTGGGTCGTCGCCTAGAAACCGCCTAGTGCCTTCTTGAACTTTGCTCATCATGCATCATGTCATGCATTTCATCATGTTAAAGCATACATCATTATTACGTGTAGTAAATGAGAGTGAGAAGGTTTGTGATGGACAAGCTTCGGAGAAGGTTCTTCCTCTAGTGATGTAGATGCCAAGTTCGACTTCGTTGATACTTCTACGGATTCTGACCTTCCCTACAACATAGGCAAGTCCCAGAGTATTTAAACCCCTTCATTGTGTTTTATAAATCTTTATTACACTTTAAGTCTTGTGAAATGTGCATTAAGTAATTAGGAGTTGGTCAGATGTGTTGCTGCATGATTACCTTGATCTTCATGTACTCGTAGTTCTACCCTGTTAGTATGAATAAGTCGATATCTCTAATGCTTACTAATGCTTAGACTTCGGTAGAAGTTGAATGATGTTTTCATCGTTCGCGAGAAATAGGTTTTAGCTTGCTCTTCTCGGTTCTGCTGATGGGTCATGAGAATACCATGATAAATGATAATGTTAAAATGAGACCAGGTGGGTGTGGCAGAACCGCCCGAAATAGCACATCTTAGGAGGTGCTTGTCTTCCACTAGACACTAAGCATCCCGAAAGTAAGCTACACCAGACGGTTCCGTCGAGCACACCCTAAAGGAGAACTCGAACAATCCATGTTTTTCATCCAAAATTCAATAATGAGAACGAGTTTATAATACTTAGTCCATTTCATACAAGAGTTCTCGGAAATACATTATTACAATACCAAGTTTAGAGTGCGGAATTTAAACGGTGGAATTGAAATAAACATCTAACAATAAGATATAAGGATCCATCTGTGCCCACTAGAAGAATCATCCACACAACAGTCACTCCTCAAGCTGCACCTGAAATAGGGGTAAATAAACCCTAAGTACACAATATACTCGCAAGACTTACCCGACTAGTGGGAATAATTTTCCGACTCCAAAGAATATAATAAGCTTTATGGTTTGTTAGGTTTCCTTTTTGCGAAAAACATTACTAGTAGTGAATCCTTAGGTATGTGTTTTATTAGCAGTCATGATTAGTTCATTAGCTAACCATTCTATGTAAGCACATGTTCTACTTTCAAGCAAGAGTTGAGCAATTAGATTCACTCGTCCCCTTTCATCTTCTAGTTCTTACTACGATGCTAGACCATAGCCAAGTCGTATCGTATCACACGGCAATTCATGAACCAATGTATCCCAGCTGGGTACCCCAAAATACACGCCCCGCTTGTACCCCAGGCACAAGCAAGACCAATCCACCACTCTCATGTCAAGGGGTCTAGGTCCTCATCTAAACTTGGACTCCAAGCCCCCACCCCTAAGTCTCAGACTCAGTGTGGTACTTAGACCTTCACCATCCCCGCCTCCAATCAGTCGGTCCAGAAAGAGCCAGAACCGACGACAAGAGAGTAACGAGTCTTCCTGCTCTCATAAGCAAGTATGTGCTTAGGATAATAAGTCTGTGACCTGACTACCGTCCACAGCAATGGACGGTCCTTAACCAACATGGACAGAGAAAATAGTGTAACCAAGCTATGCCCCGTTGGTTGCGGGACACAATCTATTACACCCACCAATACCCGTACCATACCCCTGCCCGGTCTCTATTTCCTTTTACCATTTTATCATGGGAGCAATAATAATAATCACCTATTGTGAGTAACGGTAGGTTACTCACGCTACTGATAGCATAAGCATAGCAGCTACTCGACCTATGCTAGTAGGACTCATAGGTAGGTTTATCTATGCATGTAGTTTCAATATAAATCCTGTAACGTAAATACACATCACATATATATATCTAGTGATTATTCAAAATAAGGGTTATGCACCGGAGCTTACCTTGGGCAGGCGGGGTGTCAGCTAAGCCAGTCGCTGGTGGCTCTAAGGCTTCCTCCTGTATGAGAACTTTCTCCTCATACTCCTCGATCACCTCCTCGTACTCCTGCTCTCCGGTGGTCACGAACTTTACCAACTCGTTCTCTATATGCATGCAATGACGATGCAACCCTTAATATTAAGGCAACATCAATTCTTAAAATAAGAATACATCTACTAAGCCACTAAGCTAGCTCTAATGGCTAAGATACTAACTACCTATCATTTTCACCAAAACAGGTATGGATTCATCTAACAAGTATTAACTTAGCAACTAAAATGTAATTTTACTCTTATTAGCGATTTAACTTATATTACAACAAGGAGCACTTAACTATCCTAGTGCTTAGCCTATTCTAGGGCTACAAAAATTACAGAGAGCACATAATAATACAATGAAGCTACTGTAAAATTATCAAAGCTAAAGCTATCATCATTTTACCACAAAAATTCCCACAATATTTAAACTAATATTATTAAGCATCCTTAATTAATTTAATGGCTCATAAAGTCAACATATATTTGCACAAAATAAATACGCCAACAGATAGAGAATAATTTCAGTAGTCTAACAAAATTTATTTCATAATTTTTGCACATCTACATGATTTTAGATTAATTACACAAAATTGGTTCTTAAATAAAATACAAAACCATTTCTAATTTTTTACTAAAAAGACGAACCAAACTAGCCCAACGCGGCCCACACGGGGCGTGGCCCACACGCGGAGGCTGCCCACAGTGGGGAGCCCGCGCGCGCTGGCGTTTTTGCGAAAACGCCTCCGAGCTACCTACTATTCTCGTAGCCACTATTTGTCCTATTTACTCAGTCATCACTTATGCACGAAAGACCCTGAGAGAAGCTCTTTGCATCGGGGAGGTCCCCGTTACGCCGGCCAACCGGGACCCTTACAGACCTAGCTATGGGACCGATGCTCACCTATGGGCCGACACGCGATGATGGGCGATGGTTGCACAAACAGAGGTGAAGCAGACCAGGTTCTCCCTGGCGGCGAACGACCTATAGCGGCGGCAACCGTGTTCCGGTGAGCCACAGCGTGTAACAGATAATAGACGTGCGCACGGCGAGCTCGACGGTGATCCGCAGCGACACGGTCGTGTCAGCGGCGTGGAGGCGGCTATAGGGCTACGACTTGGGTGTGCACGACGAAGAGGGGTTCTAGGAGGAGGCTAGTGGTGCGGTCAATTCGACGCGAGATGTCGAGGTTGGAGCTGGCCACGGTGAGGCGGGCTGGGCCTTAGTGGCACGGTGGCGGGAGCAAAGCTCCAAATTGGAGCTTGGCCTGGCAGCAATCAAGGCGGGGTAGGGGTGGTTGATGAGAGGATGTGAGGATGGAGCTGTGGGTGCATGGAATTGATGGGAGACGACCCCTCGCAGGCAGGCGCGTTGGCGCGTCTCAGCAGCGGCAGCAGAGAAAAGGAAAGAGAGAGAGAGACACGGGGTGCGGCCAGTGACTCGATGAGGCGAGCCTTGGCGGGACGCGGTTGATGCGATCAGCGAGGCTCGCGGCCAAACGCTAACCGACAAGCGCGCATGCTCACGACCGGCGTGGCCCACGCGTCGTAGTGCCATAAATGGCATGGCGATCATGGGTCCGGCCTGCTGCGTGGCATCAAAGTGGGCAATGACGCAAAGACGGCAGTCGCGGCAGCGACGACGTAGTCGCGATGCAAATGAAATGTGTGTGCCGCGACGTGATGTGACAAAGCAATGCGCAGCGGTGGCGTTGCGGCGCGAGGTGGGTCGATGGCGCGGCAGTACACGGGGCTGGGGCAGCGCCGCTCAGCCGGGCAAGCCACAACAACGGCAGTTCCTCGTGGTCGGGTCAAGGTGACTAGGCCGGCCAAGCGCGGCAGCACGCGTGCGCACGCAGAGCGCACCAACACTGCGCCCCGCGACCTGATGACCGCACCCAGCCCAGAGGGTGAGCCTAAGAACGTGCTGTGCATGGATTTTAAAAGCAACGACTACAACTAAACCATTGTCTCTAAACTGAAACCGACTTCACCACGATCAAACTGATAAATGAGGCTGCTCAGCCGAGCTCAAACACCGTATCACCCTCTAATGCAATCTCTCTAAATAAATTGCTAAACTTAGCAATGCCCAGCTGTACACAAGCTGAAATTTTTCTAAGTTTTTTTAGTTGAACTCTATTTCAAATTGCATTTCTAGGTTATTTAAAATATTACTAAGCAATATGATTTTTCAACAGCAAGCATTTCATTGTCATCTACAAAGTTTACACTTCTAACTTTATTTAAGTATCACACACATGTTCTATAGTATTTTTGCTTAATAAAAATTGGTTTTAAACCCTACTTGATATGCATGAACTATCGAATCAACTTTCGTTTAGCATTTTTATTGATCATTTTGAGTTACAGAAATTGATCTATACACTTTATCACATGTATTAACATATAAACATGATGCTCATGACATGTTTTAATAATTGATTTAGGGTGTAACACCGAGGGTGTTATAGCGGGTAGCTTGCATTGAGAATGGAGTCTCTATGTAGTGCTCCGCCTGTGTCGATTGAAGACTGTACCGTTGTAGACCTATGTGAGTCGAGACTTTGTAGTACTAGCCACATACTCCGGAAAGCTGAGTACCTTAGTTATTTCATTATGCGAACTGATAACGCACATTAGGAGTGGAGAAATGGCGGGAGTAGTGTGTATAGACCCTGCAAGATAACCGTCAGGGACGGAGCAGGGCGGTGGAGTACTGTGCTCCCGGGTGGTGTGATCCGGTTTATGTTTTGAAAGATCCGTATGAATGGTTGATATATGTAGGGTCAGGACCTGCATATGTCGTGTGGTTGGAAATCCCCAGCTGGATTTTTATTGATTCGAATCGTCGTTGCTTCTCGGAGAAGGACACTCGATTCTCCGATCTACATCGTAGTTTAATTAATGAAACATTGATACTTATGATCACATGTTGAGATGATTTATGAAGTGTTTGATCTAGAGCAGGTGCAAACTGGATACTATGGATACACTTAATACAAAGCTAAATATTGAAAGTAAGGATCCACTCATAGTAAGCTTTTATGTAAAAAGTTACTTCTTGCTTCAGACTTTCCTTTAAGCCTTCATACCCTTGAAATCTTTTCTTTTAGTCGGGTAAGTCTTGTTGAATACCCTCAAGTACTCAGGGTTTGTTAACCCCTGTTGTAGGTTTTGACTTGTGCTGTTAATCAAGGTCACGTCGGTGGGCTCGACATGATCTGGATGTCTCTTCTACCTTAGGTGCTTCTAATTTGCTTCCACGGTCCTATTCACCTTTTGGATCTAAAGTTAAGTTTTACTTAAACATGTTTCGTAAACTAATGCTATAAGCCTTCCGCAACTCTGTTGTATAAAACTTTTGTATCAATATTGTAATGTTGCGGTAACTTCATTGTTGATCATGTATGAGTTATAAAATGTGGATGATTCGGGGTTCTCCAAGGAAATCCGACAAACTACCGGATTATTCGGCTTTCATGTACAACAGTCAGAGGTCTTTAAGATAATGATGAGGACACGTGGACCAGCATAGTTTGGATGTTTCTGCCACAGGATGTCTTGTGATAAACTAGTATGATTATCGTGCCTCATTGACTTTTGGACAACAGGTGTGTGAAATGAAATGGCCGTTTTGTCCTCTGAACCGCGGGGATGAATAAACACACATAGTTGCACCGTGTCTTACCATATCCCATTGCCGCCTGCAACGAACAAAGCTAGTTCCGTGGTCGAGTCAGATGCCACGACCACGCAACAGGCAACACCCATACGGCGGCATGCGGTCTGAACTCCTAAGCGATGAGGGAGATTTGAATCAGGTCTTGTTTAGATTGCAAAGTTTTTTTATTTTTTTTTGTCACATCAAATTTTTAGATATATGTATGGAGTATTAAATATATATAAAAAGATAACTAATTACACAGTTTAATTGTAAATTACAAGATAAATCTTTTGAGCCTAGTTAAGTTATGATTGAACAATAATTATAAAATACAAACGAAAGTACTACCGTGTCAAATACTGATTCCTAACTCCTAACCTAAACGAGGCCTTAGGCAAAGGCAACTGTTTGCGCGTGTCACCGGGTGGGGGCGTGGGGTTGACGAAAGGCCCAAGGCCCAGGCACATCACCACGCACATGGCGGCACGGCAGGCTGTCCATGCCAACCGGGCCTCTCATCCCAGCCGTGCCAGAGACTGCCAGCGCGAGGGGAGCGCCCGCCTCGTGCCCCCCGCCCCGCGCCGAAAACAATCTGGCTGGCTGGAGCCCACCGCCCGCGATCTCTCTTCCCACCTCGCCGACGCACGGGGCAAACCATTTGGCGCTGGCACGGCACGGCCAAAAAGATCACGGCTCCTTCCTCCCATAAAAAAACTCGGCAGCCGCAACACCCCCGACGCCTCGGCCTCGGCGCAGCCGTCCGATCAGATCGCAGGCTCGCAGCACAGGCAGCCGCCCCCCACACGCGCCGCGCTCAGCGCTGTACTGCAGCAAAAAATCGCCTTGCTCACGCGCTCTCTGCCCCGCTTGCTATTTTATCCTGAGCCCAGCCAAATCCCCTGGTCCTCCTGTTCATTTCCTCTCCTCTCCCCCTCCTCCTCCTAGCCCCCCTTCCTCGCTGCTCGCTGTTGAAGAGGGAGGCCCCTCGGGCCGGCGGGAATGGAGGCGGCGACGATGGCGTGGACGGCGGCGGTGGTCGGGGTGGGGCTGGTGTACTGGTTCGTGTGGGTGATGGGCGCGGCGGAGGTGAAGGGGAAGCGGGCGGTGGATCTCAAGATGGGATCCATCACGCGGGACAAGGTGCAGGACAAGTACACTCAGTACTGGTCCTTCTTCCGCCGGCCCAAGGAGACGGCCACCACCGCGGCGTCGGCGGAGAAGGTGCCGGCCTTCGTCGACACCTTCTACAACCTCGTCACCGACATCTACGAGTGGGGCTGGGGCCAGTCCTTCCACTTCTCCCCGTCGCTCCCGGGCCGCTCCCACCGCGACGCCACGCGCGTCCACGAGGAGCGCGTCGCCGACCTCCTCGGCGCCAGGCCGGGCCACCGCCTCCTCGACGTCGGCTGCGGCGTCGGCGGGCCCATGCGCGCCATCGCCGCGCACTCGAGATCCAACGTCGTCGGCATCACCATCAACGAATACCAGGTGAACCGCGCCCGCGCGCACAACCGCAAGGCCGGCCTCGACTCCTCGCGATGCGAGGTCGTCTGCGGCAACTTCCTCTCCATGCCCTTCCCGGACGCCTCCTTCGACGGCGCCTACTCCATCGAGGCCACCTGCCACGCGCCCAGGCTGCAGGACGTCTACGGCGAGGTCTACCGCGTGCTCAAGCCTGGCGGGCTTTACGTCTCCTACGAGTGGGTCACCACCCCGCTGTACCGCGCCGAGGACCCAGACCACGTCGAGTGCATCCACGGCATCGAGCGCGGCGACGCGCTCCCGGGGCTCCGCCGCCAGGACGAGATCTCGTCCATCGCCAAGGAGGTCGGCTTCGAGGTGGTCAAGGAGCAGGACCTGGCGCTGCCCCCGGCCCTGCCCTGGTGGACGCGCCTCAAGATGGGCCGCGTCGCCTACTGGCGCAACTCCCTCGTCGTCCGCGTGCTCACCATGCTCCGGATCGCGCCCAAGGGCGTCTCCGAGGTGCACGAGATGCTGTACGAGACCGCGCAGCACCTCACCCGCGGCGGCGAGACCGGCATCTTCACGCCCATGCACATGGTGCTCCTCCGCAAGCCTGTCGTCTCCACCGAGGAGGCGAAATAGTGTAAGATTACACATCAACGACATCACCACCAATCAATTACTACTCACCCACCGCAAGAGGGGAGAGGGAGGAAGGAAGAAGATGCAGAAGAAATAATCTGGCAGAAGCACAGCAGCAGAGGTAAGAAGAGCAGGCTACTCGGCGACTTCAAGAAGTAAAATTTGACCTGTTAGAGAAGAAGATACTACTAGGAACTATGCTTCTCTCGTTTACTCTTTTTTCTTGTTATTAGTAGCTTTCAATTTTAATTTTAGTTTTTTGGTGGAAGGATCATTCCGGGGGACGAGGTTGGGGTTTAAATTTGTTTTCGCTTGCTTAGATCGGTGGAGATCCATCTATCATCTATCATCGTCATCAACCACCATGTTTTGTCTGCAACAATACATTGGAATTGAATTCCCTAATTGTTACTGCTGCTGGCCTGCTTGCTTATGTTTGGTGAGATCTGTTATCTGATTCGATTTCGACAGCGCGTCCCTTTATTCGCCACGCATCCTTATCACTCGGGGCCGGGGGATCGATCGTTTGTTTACTCGTCCGTTTTCCACTGGACCACGGGTCTTATTTGGCTTATAAGGCATCTCTCTCACATCAAACTGGCATCTCTCTCACATCAAACCAGCCCCGGCTGCGGTGAACAAGGGGTGAAAAAGGTTAGAAACGACAAACATTCTCGCTGTTTCACATTCACTAATTCACTAAGCCCTTGTTTAGTTCGCGAAATTTGGATTTTGGGGTTACTGTAGCACATTCGTTTTTATTTGGCAAATAGTATTTAAACATGGACTAATTAGGCTCAAAACGTTCGTCTCGCAATTTCCCACCAAACTGTGCAATTATTTTTTCTTTCGTCTAATTTAATTTTCACCCTGCCACGACATTCGAGAGCCGCGCAGTGCCGACGGCGTAAGGGTTTTTACCCTGCCACGACCACGAGAGCCGCGCAGTGCCGACGGCGGTGGTCCAGCTTGCGAGCTGCGTGTGTGTGGGTGTCACGAGCCGGGGGCCTACGATGTCGATCTCGTCCTCTAAGTGGGACCCGAGATCGGATCTGAAATGTTGTTTACCGTAGGAGTAGTAGGCGATTACTTTAATCAGTCAGCTGGAGCCTGGAGGGGACTAGGGGAGTGAGTAGTTTGGGGGGCGGGGGATGGGGAAAGCCGGGCACGTGAGCGCGCCACGGAGGCCGATGCGATGCGCGCCACCCTTTCTTTCCCTCCTGCACCGCAGCCAGGGCCGGAAAAAGCTGGGCTTTCTCCGCGCGGTGGTGGGTCGGCGTGGCCCCTCGCGCGCGCGCCACTAGTCCGGCTCCGGCGGAGGCCCATGAGGCCGGAGGACGGCTGGACCTGGACGGGAGGCCAGGGAGGAGCGGAGCCGAGAAAATATCCGTTGGAGGCTGGGGGCAGGGCCAACCGGCCAGGGCGTGCGCGTGCCAATGGATGGGGACGGTAGGGCCTGTATCGTGTCAGCGGCGTGCAGGATCGGTCGCCCCTTTGTCTGCCTTTGGCGGTGGCATGTGCTGGTCCGCAGGAGAGCAAAAAGAATGGCGTTTGCAGGTTTGTGTCGCACTACCGGCACTATGCTATGCTTCCCGAGTTCAGATACTACTCGTATTTCAGTTTTGCGGTTACAAGGGCCCGTTTGGCCGGGCTCCGGTCGGCTCTGGCTCTCATACTGTAGCGCGCAGGAGTTGAAGCCGGACGAAAAAAAAAAGAGCTTCTCCGGCTCCGGAGCTGTCAGTGAGAGAGGAAAGGAGGAGAGAGAAAAACGGCTCCGGTGAACAGTGTCGCTACAGGAGATGGACAGAGGAGGAGTTAGAGGAGCCGGAGCCGCTCGGAGCCCGGCCGAACGGGCTCTAACTAACGCCACGTACCGTGGTCAGCTCCTCGTAAAGTTGTTTATGCTGAAGTGTATGGTTGATTTGTTGGAAGAGAAAAATATTGTACCATAACTTAAGTCGACTTATAATGGCAGCCGAACACCCCTCTAAATTCTAGGAGAACCTAGACCTAGATATCCAAAACAAATAAGATAAAAATGATTTAATTTTAAGTTCCCAACCAAACTACTATTACATTCTAAATTATAAGATGGTTTAGTTTTTTCTACATACATTGCTTTTGTTGTACACTTAGATATACGCTATGTTTAAATACATAAGAAAAGCGGTGTATTAAAAACAAAATATCTTAAATTTAGAACGGAGAGAATAGTTGTCGGGTACCTTAGAACGGGGTACCCCAAGCAAACATCAAAATAAAGCTAGAAGATAAGACCGTGGGCCCCTTACCTGCCATGACCGAGCCCACCTCGCCTCGAGCCTCGGCGCAGAGGTCTCGAACAAACTCACCTCGCCGAGGCTCCCTGTGGTAGGTCTCGGTAGGGGCACCAAGCCTCGGCGGGGCGCGCCGTCTCCGTCTCGCCCGAGGCTACCTGTGAAGGCCTCGGCGGGTACATTCTCCGTGATCGCGCGAGGGCGTCTCGCCGAGGCCTCGATAAGGAACCCGATTTCCGCCTCGCGCAAGGCCTCATTCTCCGTGTCGCTCAAGGTCGGCTCATCCGCGTCCGTCACCCCCCCACTTCGGCCGACCCTCCCAACAACTCGTCATGTCTCATTAAGGCTTCAACCACTCCCCAATCTCAGTGAACGGTGGCTCAACGCCACAGATGATGACGCGACCGAGGAGTCGACGTATCCTCCATCCGTCCGGACAGGTACGACGGGTTATCGCCACTGTGTCCTACCACTGTGTCCACGATCGCCGCCATACCGGCTAGGATGTGTCGACGGGTTCTGAGGCCACTTGTGTGTCCTACCATCGTGTCACGATCGCCGCCATACCGGCCGGGACAGTAATGCAGCGGGATTACCGAACACTTGTGTCCAAACACTCGTACCCATGATCGGCCGCCCGCTCAAGGCCTCGCAGATCAGACACCGGGCCTCGGCGATCTTGGGGTTCGCGCCGCCGAGACCCCCACCACCACCGCAGCCGGCCTCGGCATCGACGACAAGTTTCGCCCTCGCGCGACAAATCCCGCCCACGCTGGCTTGCGTTCGCCGCCGCGTCCACTCCGAGGCATTCCCGGGCTCCCACGACGCACGTGATTTGATGGGATGACCACGCCGCCCAAAGGCTCCAAGGATGGACCACTCCGACGGCCACACCCGCCACAGAACAGGCTACGAGGCTCGTACACGCCCTCTGCTCGCGCACGACGCCGTATAGTTAGCTCATGTACCGCCCTAGTCCTCCCTTCATGCTATAAAAGGAGAGGACTGGGTTGTTTTAGGGGGGGAAGAAAGATAGACACACACGCACAATCCTGCCGCCTGAGAGCAACGTCTCAAGCGGCCCGCACGACACCCTGCCGAGACCTAGGACTAGCTCCTTCTCTCCTTTAGCTTGTAACCCCTACTACGAGCACCTCGGTGCAAGGAATACAAGATCGATCTCTCGGGATCGGACGTAGGGCCTCGATTGCTCGAACCAAAGATAAACCTTGTGTCTCTTTGCATCACCATCCGGATCGGGAGCACACGAACAAATTCACTAGTTGGTTGAGGACCCCGGTCCAAAACACAAACGAGGATGGCGCGCGCGCGTAGGGGGCTAGCATGCGTGTCGGTTTCGTCATCATCCCAAAGAGGTTTCGCATGGCGGACCCACGTCACGACCATTGCGTCTCTCAAGACCGTGGGTTTGGTTCGGGAGCCTAGAGTTCATGTCTCTAGGGCATGAGTATGACATGGTGCTCCTCACCCTCGAGCCCCACCAACCAACGATGAAGTTACGCCCGGGCAGCCAGCAGCGGCGGCGGCGTCCGGCGCAGCTCTCGCCACGCCTTCGCCAAGCACGCAAGCACGAACAAGGCCACCCCGACGCTTCTACGCGAATCCGGGCGACGCGCCACCCCCCGCCAATATCCTCGACCAAATTGTTGGCACAGGGGTCCCCGGTCAGGGGACTGTCTAGCTGAGCTTGGACAAAGGAGACTTGCCTATGGCACGCGGTGATGTCCAAATCGTTCGACTCCGCCTACCACTCCTCGAAGAGCCGACCCCGTGGCGAGAATCTAGAGACGGCACCGCCCCCATACCCCTTTGGGTTGAGAAATGCCACCGCTTCTTATGTCTCACGCTTACACCGCCGCCACGAGCACCCTCGAACGCCACCAACGCTTCGCTCTCCCTCGAGCACCCACTCGCACTCCTCGGGCGAGGATTTGAGGCATGGCCCGGTGGATTTCTCCGAACTCCACAGCCACAGGGCTTTGCGCCAATTCTTGGCCGCAGCGACTCATCGCTTCCGGCTACTCAGACTCCAACGACGAGGGCACCTCACGACCCCACTCGCGAATGTTTTCATGTCGGGCTCGGGATGCCGAGGGCGGGCGAAGAGGACGAGGGGGCAGGGGCGGTTCCCGCCCGCTCACCCCGGCGCAAGCGTCGCTACACCTCCACGCGTCGTCCCGCCGGCCAAGACGAAATGAGAACGTCGCTCTTATGCGCGACCTCAAAGACCTGCACCTAGAACAGCTCCGTGAGCTCCGTGCCAAGGTCGAGCAAGACCAACTCCATCTCAGGCGACGAGACTCCCTCGAATAGGAACAATGAGGTCGCGGCGGCGGGGGGAGCCCGACGGAGGGCCCTCGGCGTACATCACCGCATCCATAACGACGAAGAAGTGAGCAACCCCGATCTTCAATCGCGCTAGCTGTAACGCGTTGCGGCCAGCGCGATCTTTGGTTCACGCAATGCCCGAGCCTTCTACGGAAGGGCGGCGGGTCCGCGCGAACTCCGAGATCTCCTAGAGACCGCCATGCGGTTCAAGAAGCCAAGAGTTCTCGCCTCCCGACGCACGGGGCGTCTCGAACCTGCCCACGGCACCACCACCTCGCGGAGACAGGGAAGCCTCGGCTCGTCCCGAACCTTTCTCGGGCACCAATAGCTCACAGGGTCCCGTGCCCCTTGACCGCCTCGACAATCGACACGAGGGGGCGGGGAGACCACGAGGTGGTCGGCCGACGGCGGCGCGCCACGACGGTGAGGGGCCCGCACCGAGGTAGCCGCTTCTGACAACGAGAGGAAGACCGCAGCCCTTCTCCCGAGCCACCGCCCTCTAGTCTTCAAAAAGCTATCCGTGTCGCCCAGCCTCCCGGCCCATTTTCGACAACCGCCAACCTCGCGAAATACAATGGTGAGACCAACCCCGAACTCGGCTTGCCGACTACCGCTTGGCTTGCCCAATAGGTGGCGCGGATGATGACCGCTCATCATCCGTAACCTCCCTTGCTCTTGTCGACTCTGCGCGAGAGCACGCTCGAGCACCTCCTCCCTCCCTCGCATCCACGACCGCGCGCGACTTGGTTAGGGTCTTCGTTGGGAATTTTCGAGGCACGTCACGCGTCTCTGAAACTCCACAGGACCTTAAGAACTGCCGCCGCCGAAACCAGCGAGTCCTTCGAGATTTCATCCGGCGCTTCTCCAAGCGAAGCACCGAAAGCTGCCTAGCGTCGGCGACTCGGAGATCGTCCAGGCTTTCCTCTCTGGCACCACCTGCCGGGACCTGGTACGGGAGCTAGGTTGGAACGTGTCACGTACCGCTGCTGCACTCCTCGACATTGCCACCAACTTCGCCTCGAGCGAGGAGGCCATCGGTGCCATCTTCCCCGACAGCGACGCCAAGGGAAAGCGGAGGGACAAGGCCCCCGACGCCTCGGCCTCCCACCTCCCTAAGAGAAAGAAAAAGGGGCACCTAGGGAAGCAGGAGGCCATGGAGGCTGACCTGGTCGGGGCCGTAGAACGCAAGAATCCCCGAGGCCCCAAAGGCCCTAGGCCTTTCGATGACATGCTCAAGAAACCATGCCCTTACCACCAAGGCCCGGTCAAGCACGCCCTCGAGGATTGCTCCATGCTACGACGTTACTACGCCAGGCTCGGGCTCCCCGACGACGACGCTAAACAGAAGGGCGCCGGCGACCGGGATGAGGACAAGGACGACGGGTTCCTTGAAGTACGCAACGCCTTCATGATCTTCGGCGAGCCCTCGGCATGCCTTACGGCGCGGCAGCGCAAGAGGGAACGCCGAGAAGTCTTCTCGGTCAAGGTAGCCACCCCCTAGTACCTTGACTGGTCTTGAGAGGCGATCACCTTCGATCGAGGTGACCACCCTGACCATGTTCCGAATCCCTGGGCAAGTACCCACCGGTTGTCGACCCGATCATCCAACAACACCCGACTTTCCAAGGTGTTGATGGACGAGGCGGCGGCCTCAATATCCTCTACGCCAACACCTTGGAACTCTTGAGATCGACCGGTCGAGGCTCGAGGCGATGTCGCACCCTTCCACGGCATCGTGCGTGGAAGCGCCGTGACCCCTCGGGCGCATTGACCTTCCCGTCTGCTTTGGCACCCCCTCCAACTACCGCAAGGAAGTCCTCACCTTCGAGGTAGTTGGGTTCGGGGGAGCCTACCACGCCATCCTGGGGCGGCCGTGCTACGCCAAGTTCATGGTAGTGCCCAACTATACCTACCTCAAGCTCAAGATGCCAGGCCCTAGCGGCGTCATCACAATTGCGTCCACGTACGAACATGCATACGACTGCGACGTCGAATGCATCGAGTACGCCGAGGCTCTTGTAGAGGCCGAGACCCTCATCTCCCACCTCGACCAACTCAGTGGCGAGGTGCCTGACTCCAAGCGTCGCGCGGGGGCGTTCGAGCCTGCTGAAACTATCAAACTCATCCCGGCGACTCGACCCGCTGCTGACGACCGAAAGCGTGAGAGGATCGCCGCCACCCTCGACATCAAATAGGAAGCCGTGCTCATCGACTTTCTCTGTGCGAACACCGACATATTCGCATGGAGTCCCTCGGACATGCCGGGCATACCAAGGGAGGTCGCCGAGCACGCCCTAGACATCCGGGCCAGATCTAGACCAGCGAGGCAACGCCTGCGCCGCTTCGATGAAGAAAAGCGCAGGGCCATTGGAGAGGAGGTGCAGAGACTCTTGGCGGCCGGGTTCATCAAGGAAGTGTCTCACCTAGAGTGGTTGGCTAACCCCGTGTTAGTCAAAAAGAAAAATGGGAAATGGAGGATGTGCGTAGACTACACCGGTCTAAACAAAGCCTGTCCAAAGGTCCCCTTCCCATTACCTCGAATCGATCAAATTGTTGATTCCACTGCAGGGTGCGAGACCCTGTCTTTCCTTGATGCGTACTCTGGTTACCATCAGATCAGGATGAAAGAGTCCGACCAGCTCGCAACTTCTTTCATCACACCGTTCGGCATGTACTGCTATGTGACGATGCCCTTCGGCCTCAGAAACGCAGGCACTACGTACCAACGGTGCATGACCCAGGTCTTTGGAGACGACATTAGGCGGACCGTCGAGGCCTACGTAGACGACATCGTGGTCAAGACCAGAAAAGCCAAGGGTCTCATCGACGACTTGAGGATAACCTTCAAATGCCTTAGGGAGAAGGGCATCAGGCTCAACCCTGAGAAGTGTGTGTTCGGGGTTCCCCGAGGCATGCTCTTGGGATTCATAGTCTCGGAACGCGGCATCGAAGCCAACCCGGAGAAGGTCTCGGCCATAACCAGCATGGGGCCAATCAGAGACCTCAAGGGAGTGCAGAGGGTCATGGGATGCCTTGCGTCCCTGAGCCATTTCATCTCGCGCCTCGGCGAAAAAGGTTTGCCCCTGTACCGACTCTTGAGAAAGTCCGAGCGTTTCTCTTGGACCCCCGAGGCCGAGGAAGCCCTCGACAGACTCAAGAGCCTGCTCACCAATCCTCCCATCCTGATACCCCCGGCCACGGACGAGGTCCTCCTACTCTACATCGCCGCAACAACCCAAGTGGTCGGCCGCCACGCCAGTAGTGGTAGAGAGGCGGCGGGGGCATACTCTCCCCACCCAACGACTGCTTATTTCATCAATGAGGTGCTCTCCGAGACCAAGGCACGCTACCCCCACATCCGTAGAACCGGGTCTCTGCCAGTGGTCCTCGCCCGCGCAAACTACGCCACTACTTGAGTCGCACCCAAAGGACCGTGGTATCATCCTTCCCCACAGGCGAGATAGTTCATAACCGGAGGCCTCGGGCAGATAGCCAAGTGGGCTATCGAGCTTATGGGGAAACCTTGACCTTTGCGCCTCGGCGATCAAGTCTCGTGTCTTGGCGATTTTGTGGCGAATGGACAGATACCCAATTGCCGCCCACTCAAATTCGAGATGAATCTTTGGACCTTGTACTTGACGGATCCTCGATAAAGATCGGGCGCGCAGTCCGCTCTTCATTTCGCCCTCGGATACACATGCGCTACATGTGCGGCTCCACTTCCCGCCTCAACAACGTGGCGAATCGAGGCCCTCATCAACGGCTTACAAGTCACCATCGAACTTGGGGCACGACGCCGACGGCGTCCGAGGCGACTCACGGCTCATCGTAGATCAAGTGATGAAGGAGTCAAACTGCCTCGACCCCAAAATGGAGGCTTACTGCAAGCTGGTACGACGCCTAGAAGACAAGTTCGACGGTCTCGAGCTAAATCACGTCGCGTGGAAGTACAACGGCCACCGACGAGCCGGGCAAAGATGGCCTCAAAGACGGGCCCCGGTCCCCGAACGCCTTCGCCAGAGACCTCCACGAACCTTCCATTAGATACACCTCGGCAATGAGAGGGGCCCACTGTGGAACCCGCGGCGAAGCTCGGCGCCCCCTATGTCGCCGAGACCCCCGACCAAGCCCGAGGTTATGGAAGTCAACGCCGAGCCTCCACGGACCGATCAGGGCCGCTGGATTGGCGAGTCCGCTCTCGATTGGCTCGATCGGGGACCTTCCCGATGACAAAACCGAAGCACGATGGCTTGCGCGCGAGAGCCAAGACCTCGCCCTCTACAACAGCCGAATTGTACAGGCGAAGTCCCTCGTGTCCCTACATGGTGTATCATCCGGCGGGCCGAGCCTCGCTTTGGGACTTACACGCTGGCGCTTATGGGCACCATGCGCGCGCCTCGACGCGCCAGTGAGAACGCTTTCGCCAAGGGTTCTATTGGCCGACGGCGGTCGCCGACGCTTCTACCAAACTAGTACGCGCTCTCTGCGAAGGATGCCATCTACTACGCCGGCGAGACACATCTCCCGCCACAGCCCCGCAAAAACCATCCCCATCACATGGCCGTTACGCAGTGGGGGGCTCGACATGGTCGGGCCTCTGCAAAAGGGCCCCGAGGGCTTCACCCATCTATTGGTATCAATCGACAAGTTCTCCAAATGGATCGAGGCTCGTCCGATCAATCGAATCAAATCCGAGCAGGCGGTGCTATTCTTCATCGACATCATCCACGTGTTTGGGGTCCCCAACACCATCATCACCGACAAACGGGGACGCAGTTCACCGGCAAAAAAGGTTCCCGACGTTTTGCGACGACCACCACATCCGCGTGGCCTGGTCAGCCGTAGGACACCCAAGGACCAACGGCCAAGTAGAGCGTGCCAACGGCATGATCCTACAAGGCCTCAAGCCAAGGATTCACAACCGATTAAAAAAGTTTGGCAAAAAATGGCTCGCCGAGCTCCCGACGGTCATCTGGAGCCTGAGGAACACTCCAAGCCGAGCCACGGGGTTCACGCCTTTCTTCCTAGTCTATGGGGCCGAGGCCATCCTCCCCACCGACTTGGAATATGGTTCCCCGAGGCTGCAAGCCTATAACGAACAAAGTAACCGCACCACCCAAGAGGATGCCCTTGATCAACTGGAGGAAGCCCGAGACGTCGGCGCTACTACACTCGGCCAAATACCAGCAGAGCTGCAAGGGCGCTTATCGAGCCCGGGACGCAGCGTCCGGCCGAGACTTGAAGGTAGGCGACCTGGTGTTGAGGCTAGCACAGAGCAACAAGGGTCGCCACAAGCTCACCCCACCATGGGAAGGACCGTACATCATCGCCCAAGTGCTGAAGCCCGGGACCTACAAGCTGGTCAACGAGAAGGGCGAAGTCTTCACCAACGCTTGGAACATAGAACAGCTACGTCACTTTTATCCCTAAATTTCCAAGCATTGTATATGTCGTTCCTCGAAATACAAAGCGCTCTTTAGTTGGTCTAATTTTTTGAGAGAGCCCATCGTAGGCCTCGGCAATACAGCAACACGTCAAGGGAAACTCGGTTCTGCCTCGGTAGTACCAAGCCTCCCTTGGGGGCTAGATAGGGGACCCCTCCCTAGGCGTTCCCTAGGTCCCATGCGCCATTTTCCAGTTGTTTTTCGCAAAAAAATCCTACGCCAAGTCCCTTGCAGGCTCTGACGAATTAGTTGTAAAAACCCCTCGGACCAAGGCCCGTTTCCTAAGCGAGAGGCCGGTAGAGTCGTGAGACGGCCTATGCCTCCGGGCTACGGCACTCCCTCACTACCTCTCGCTCAAGGGACGGCTTAGGCCCCAAGGGGGCGTTTTGCAAACGAAATCCGATCAAGAGCGACAGAGGGCAGAGGCTCGGAAACACAAGAAAAACAACTAGGAAACACAAGTACTTCAAAAGTAAAGGCCTCGACGGCCACAAAGCGTTATGATACAAAAAGAAAAATATAACCCCTATTCTATTTTTACATAGCCCCCGGGGCCTAGATCAAGGCTCAGGGTCTTCAGCGTCGGAGGATGGTAGGGGAGGAACCACCTCCTCTTCGAAGAGCGTCGCCAGTGCCATGCCAGGGCCCTCCGCCGCCTCCATCAGCTTCGCCACCGCCACGTCGGCCTCCTCGTCATCATCAGGTAGAACATAGCCATCACTGATGGCCGGGAGGTCGACGCCAAGGTAGTGAGAGGAGATGACGGCCAGCGCCCGCTTGACACCCGTGTGCAAGGTGCCCCTCGGGCCGCTCGCGCATCCTGGTCGCTTTCAGCAAGAATCAGTGGCTCCCAAGGGAGATGCTGATTGAACCCCTCGACCTCCAAGGCCTCGCAGAGGCGGAAAGGGCAAGACGCCTTGGCGCCTCGTGCTCCCGATCTCGGTCTCGAGCACCGCCTCACACTGCATTGAAGCCTCGGTGGCCCGAAGAATCTTCGCCTCCGACTCTGCACCGCGGAAAACGGGATGAAGTCGAGCGAGAAAGGACAACCTAAGATGGGGACGGAAGCCCACAGAGCTCACCCTTGGCCTTCTGCTCCCAGCGACGGGTCTCGGCCTGACAGGCCTCGGCCTTCTCCCTCAACCGCTGGGCCTCGAACCTAGAGGCCTCGGCCGCCCTGGAGGCTTCACTTCCCAGCTCTATGTCAGACAAGGAATTCAGGAAGCAAACATAAGGAAAAGGAAACAAAATAAGGGGACAGGAACTCACCCTCGACCGCCCCCTTCAAAACCATAGCCTCGATCTGCGAGGCCTCAACCGCAGCAAGGGCCTCGTTCAGAGCGCCTTTGGTAAGCCGGTGCGCACTCTCCTCTGCCCCTAGCTTCCCGGCGAGGGCCTCGCCTAAGGCCGTCGCCTCTTCGGCCCGGGTCCTGAAGGCATCCCGATCGCTGACCGCGCAAGTAAGCTCCTCCTCCAGCTCCTTGACCCGCGCCGCCAAGGGGGCGAGCTGCGCCTGGACCGTGGCCGCCTCGACCTTCCTTCGTCGGCACAAAGAAAAGCGGAGGTCCTCCACCTCCAGCTTCGCGCCGACAGAAGCTCGTTAGCATTGGCAAGAAGGCCCTTCTGTCGGTGAAGCTGGTCCCAGATGCCCCTCTCCCACCGGAGGAACACCGACTTCCCAAGCGACCGGGTCTCGAGCTCTTGGGGAAGCAGAGCGAGGGTCATTGGTCGCAACAAAGTCAGGAAGGTAAACGTCGCACGAGAAAGAAAAGCACGAACCTAGGAGACTCCGGGCAGTTCGTCGGCCACCACAGATAGCGCCGTCCGTAGCGACCGCTCCGCCCATGGGCGATCTTGCTCGAAGGTGTTCCAAGCCCACCCTCACCAAGTCCTCAAGGGCGGCAGAGAGGCCCCTCGAGGTCGTCCCGGCTCGCCCACAATACCCATGGTGGTCCCACCCGTGAGGCTCGGGCCGGACCATGACGAGGGCCGAGCCCTCCTCGTCAAGAGCGGCTGCTGCTGCTTACTCGGCATTGGTCTCCTCGGCGTCGACCACCTCCCGCGCCCGGGAAGTATCATCGGAGGGGACCGGATAGACCAACGGCGGGGCCTCGAACCAAGGGCACCACAGGGCGGCCGCCGCCGATCTCCGCCTCCTGCCAGACAGCCCTCGCCCGCCACCTCGGGGCTCCGGCCTCTGCAATTCTGACTCGGCGATCCTCGGGGTCTCGCCTCCGCCATCGTGGCCTCGGGCCGATGAGGAGACGCCACCACGGCCACCGTGGTCTCGGCGGTCATGGGCGCCGTGGCCTCCGTCGCCTCGGCCTCGGAGACCCCGGGGCCTCAAAGAACAAAGGGCATGCCGGCCCCATCCGATTCGTGAGCCTCGCCCCACAGGCGGAAGCACTCCTCCATCGTCGTGTGTAGGGCCCACCTCGGCCCCCTCCTTGGGCGGCCGGCCCGTTGGGTCGACCCTCGCGACGCCACCATGCTGCGTTGGATAGCGGCTTGTGCCGCCGCCACCCAGTGTGCGGAGGAGCCAGGCCTCGCCTTAAGCGCCTTAAGGGGCGCCAAAGGGAGGTCGTCCGCAGGCCGCTTCCGACTAAGGAAAATTAACCTACAGGGTCAACGCAAAAACTAAAAAAGCGACCGAAAAACACCACGACAAATACACTTGCCTTGATCGGGGCGGCCCTCGCTTCGCCACGGCATACCTCACCCACAGCGGCGGAGGCGGCGACAGAGGCGTTGCCTCCGTATCCATCGACGCCGGACGGTCTTCAGCGGACCCCGGCGCCCCCTCGATCCTCTGCAGGGCCGGCGGCATCGCCTCCGCCGCCACCCGCTCCACCACGGCCGCCGAGCCTACCGGGCTGACGGCGCGTTTGCCTAATGCCCGCGCCTCGGGCGTGTTGGCCTCGACCCCAGAGCGGGCAACCGCAGGCCCCGGGTCCGCTTCTCCTCCCGTTCCCGGGGATGCCGAGATACTTACAGACACCCCAGGTGCCACCTCCACGACGTCAGGAAGGTGGTCCAGGGGACCTCGCCCTCCCTCGACCTTGTCGTCCCCGTCCGAGGCCTACGTCGACAACGATGTCAACGGGGATTCCTCCAGCGGAAGACCGTCCTTCCGTTGTTGACGGCGATGCTTATCCAGCTCCTCGCGCGCGATAATGTGCTTCGCGCGCTTCGCCGCCTTGGCGTCCTTTCGCCTCTTCTGTGCATCGGCGTGGGCACGGTTGACCGCCCGCCGCTCTGCGTCCTCGGGAACGGGCGGTGCAGAGGAGCGCACGTCCCTCATCCCCTAAAGGAACGACAAACACACATAAGGGAACAAGGGGTAGAAGGAGACTGAGGAGGGTCAGAGGCTACAGCGACGCACGACTTACCAGTGAAAGGAACCCCCGCGACGGCCGCATCGCGATAGGGGTCAAGTTGCCGCCCCTCAGCTTCGCCTCTACCGTCTTCCCCACCCGACGAAGAATCTCCTCCTCGGAAAGGGCGGAAGAGGACATCCGGGTGCCCTCAACGGGCTCACCCGGCCTCATCTCGAACAGCCGCCGCCGCCGAGCCATCAGCGGCAGCACCCTCCGGCGGTGGAACGCGGCCACAACCACAGCCGCGGTGAGGCCGTGGCCCCGCAGCCTCGCCAGCCCCTCCAGGAGCGGCTCCAGCTTGGGCTGGTCCACCTTCGGGACGCCCCACTTCCACTTCTCTGGGCAACTCCCCACAATCCGCCCGGTGTAGGGGGGAGCCCTCCGTCGTCGTTACGAAGATAAAACCAACTCGTGTACCACCGGCGGTTGGAGGACGTGAGTTGAGCCGGGATGTAGAGGTGCAGGCGGTCCTGACGCACTTGGAGAGTGCAGCCTCCGGCCCTCGCCGCCTTCCTCTTGCCCGATGTGCCCGACGGCTTTGTAGTATGCCCCGCCCGGAACAGATGGAGCCACAACTCCCAATGGGACGCGATCCCTAAATACCCCTCGCAGACGGCAACAAAGATAGCCGCCTGAGCAACGGAGTTGGGATTAAAATTGTGGAGCTCCACGCCATAGTAATGCGTAAGCGCCCACATGAACCGGTCCGCCGGGACGCCGAGGCCACGCTCATGGAAGGAGACGAAGCTTACGACATAGCCGTCGCGAGGCCTCGGCTCCGGCTCGCCGTACGGAGCAATCCATTCCGGCGAGGTGGAGTCAGTCACCGGGCGGAGGAGCCCACCGTCGACAAGCGACTGGAGCATCTCCTCGGTGACGTCCGACGGATCCTAGGGGTCCGCCTCGATGACAACGATATCACCGACCATGGGCTCGCTTTTCCTCCTCTCCTTCCCGGCACTCGCTGCTCTAGCGACGGCTCGGCGGGGGCGGCGCTGATGCAGGCAAGGTAAGATGAGGAGGGGCAAAACTCCTTGGGTATTTATGCAGGGTGGAGGCGAAACGAGCGGGCGATGAAATCGGGGAGATTTCCCCCAATCTGGCACGGTTAACCACGAGCCGATTTCACCGGCCCACGCGCCCACATCTCCCGCATTAAATGCAAGGATGGTTACGTCCCATCCACCACGCCACGATCGGCCACTACGGCAGCAGGTACCATTTCGACTCCCAATAAAACTGCCTCAAAAGGCGCGCTACTCGCGGCCGAGCCAATAGGGAAAATATTTCCCGCGGCCTGTTCCTTTCATAGGAAGGAACCGGGCTCTGAGCCTATTACAATCCAGGGGTTCGAAGGCTGAACCCCAAAAGGGTTTCGACAGCTGCCCCAGGATAACAGAGTCAGGGGCAACTGCGGGCGAGCCTATTCGGGGTCGAGACCCAAGCAAGCGAAACGCTTGGGACGCCCAAAGTTGTGTCCGAGACCGACAGGAAAGTATCCGAATAGGATCCCACCGTAGGGAGGCACCGAGCCACCGAGGCCCAACGAACGGCCTCGGCACCCACTAGAGAAATCCTCTGTTACTCTTGGAGTGTGTCTCTGGACCGCTAGCCGTCCCCTAACGAACGGGGTTTGGGCCTCCACTCGGACTACCCGATAACAGCTCACCGGAAGTGCCACCGCTCGTGCCCATCGAGGGTAGCGAGGCACATTCCACCCCTCCTTTCGAGCGAAAAGGAAGCGCGAGGGTCGCATAAAAAGTCAGGGGAATCCCTGACGGCCTTCTCGCCCTATGCAGAGGCTAGGGGGCTCCTCCTGCAAATATGCTGAGACCCCACGACCCGGGCTCGCGCCCAAAGGGGCCTCGGCAAGCAAACCCTCACGCGCGAGGGGCATATAAAAAGTCAGGAGAACTGCCGACGGCCCTCTCGCTCTGCGTAGAGGCTAGGGGCTCTTCCTACGACCTTGCCGAGACCAGAATGGGCTCGGCAAACAAACCCTCACGCGCGAGGGGCGTATAAAAAAGTCAGGAGAACTCCCGACGGCCCTCTCGCTCTGCACAGAGGCTAGGGGCTCTTCCTGCGACCTTACCGAGACCAGAATGGGCTCGGCAAACGAACCCTCCGTCCGAACGAAAAGGATATGTGAGGGGCGAATGAAAAAGTCAGAAGACCCCCGACCATCCTCTTGCTCCAGGCGGAGGCTCGGGGGCTCCTCTTGCACCCAAAAACCAAGACAAAAACACGATAAAAGGCACCGAGCCCGTTACGGTCCAGGGGTTCGAAGGCTGGGCCTCCAAAGAAGTTTCGACAGCCGCCCCAGGGCAACAGAGTCAGGGATGACTTCGGGGCGAGCCTACGAATGGCCCAGGCCTGAACAAATAATCGTTCGGGGCGTCCTAAGTCATGTCCGAGACCGACAGAAAAGTATCCGAATGGGATCCCACCGTAGGGAGGCACCGAGCCACCGAGGCCCAGCGAACGGCCTCGGCACCCACTAGAGAAATCCTTCGGTATTTTTGGAGTGCGTCTCCGGACCGCTAGCCGCCCCCTAGCGAACGAGGCTCGGACCTCCACTCGGACTACCCGATAACTGCTCACCGAAAGTGTCCACGCTCGCGCCCATCGAGGGTAGCATTCCACCCCTCCTTCCGAGCGAAAGGAAGCGTGAGGGACATACCCAATGTCAGGGGGACCCCTGACAAACCTCTCGCTCCATGCGGAGGTTAGAGGACCTTTTTTTTTGCAACCTCGCCGAGACCCCCGCAACCCGAACTTGCGCTTATGGGTTCGGCAAATGCAATAAGAGCTAATCACTCGAACGCGAAAGTGGAGAAAGCCCCTGGAGGAGTAACTTCACTCCTCCAGGGGCTCGGGGGCTACACCCGGCGGGTGCGCTCGCGCGCACCCACCGGAACCTCAGAAAACAAACCGATTCCTACGGAGCAGACATAAACCCAGCCTCGACGAACCCTCAGGGAGAGTGCACGCACTCACCCCGAGGCTCGGGGGCTACTGTCGGGTACCTTAGAACGGGGTACCCCAAGCAAACATCAAAATAAAGCTAGAAGATAAGACCGTGGGCCCCTTACCTGCCACGACCGAGCCCACCTCGCCTCGAGCCTCGAGCAGGAGGTCTCGGAACAAACTCCGCCTCGCGCGAGGCTCCCCAGGGTAGGTCTCGGCAGGGGGCACCAAGCCTCGGCAGGGGGCACCAAGCCTCGGCAGGGGGCGCCGTCTCCGTCTCGCCCGAGGCTACCCAGGGAAGGCCTCGGCAGGGGTACATTCTCCGTATCGCGTGAGGCATCTCGCGCGAGGCCTCGGCAAGGAACCTGATTTCCGTCTCGCGCAAGGCCTCATTCTCCGTGTCGCTCGAGGCCGGCTCATCCGCGGTCCGTCACCCCCCACTTCGGCCGACCCTCCCAACAACTCGTCATGTCTCATTAAGGCTTCAACCACTCCCGCAATCTCACCGACAAAGGCTCAACGCCACACAGGATGACCGGCGTGACCAGAGGTCGCATCAGCCATACATACCGCCGGGACAGTGCACGACAGGTTATCGCCATCGTGTCCCTACCACTGTGTCCACGATCGGCGCCATCTATACCGGCTAGGACAGGTACGACGGGTTATCGTGCATCGTGTCCTACCATCGTGTCCACGATCGGCGCCATATACGGTTTGGGGACAGTGCACGCGAGGATTACCGAACACTGTGTCCAAACGCTGTACCCATGATCGGCCGCCCGCTCAAGGCCTCGGCACTGTACACCGGGGCCTCGGCGATCTTGGGGTTCGCGCCTGCCGAGACCCCCCCACCGCAGTGCCAGCCTCGGCATTGACCAAGTTTCGGCCTCGCGCATAGTCCGTCCACAGTGGCTTGCACGTTCGCCGCCGCGTCCACTCCGAGGCATTCCCGGGGCTCCCACGACGCACAGGATTTGATGGGATGACCACGCCGCCCCAGTGCTCCAAGGATGGACCACTCCGACGGCCACACCGCCACAGGAACAGGCTACAGGGCTCGTACACGCCGCCTTTGTTCGCACGACGCCGTATAGTTAGCTCATGTACCGCCCTAGTCCTCCCTTCATGCTATAAAAGGAGAGGACCTGGGTTGTTTTAGGGGGGGAAGAAAGACAGACACACACGCACAATCCTGCCGCCTGAGAGCAACGTCTCAAGCGGCCCGCACGACACCCTGCCGAGACCTAGGACCAGCTCCTTCTCTCCTTTAGCTTGTAACCCCCTACTACGAGCACCTCGGTGCAAGGAATACAAGATCGATCTCTCAGACTGGACGTAGGGCCTCGATTGCCTGAACCAGTATAAACTTTGTGTCTCTTTGCATCACCATCCGGATTGGGAGCACGCAGAACAAATTCACTAGTTGGTTGAGGACCCCCTGTCCGAAACACCGACAATAGTCATTAGCTCATTAGTCAGCAAGGTACACGCGAGTCTTTGTCCAAGAGAGCTACATGCTTTTAGTTCACTTTTAAGGTCCGTTTGATACCATGGACTAACTTTGGTCACCTAGACTTTAGCTTAAGCCTAGGGTATCCAAATAGGTGAACTAAAAATAATTAATTTTTAGGCCCCAACTCAACAAACCGTCAGTTTACTACTTGGCAAATGTGAGCTAATATATGGGGCTAAAAGGTGTACATGAGACTTTGTCTAGAAAAGCATTTTTCCTTTTAGGCCTTGTTTAGATTCTTGAAATTGAAACTTACTCTAATAATCATAATTTAGGCATAAATTAATTAAGTTACCATGGTCGTATGCAGAATGTACTTGTATGTTTTCGTTGATCACATTGGGGAGATATTTATGTGCCGCATTTTCTGCTGCAGGGGAGTAAGCCGAAGAGCATGTTATTAGTTGGAGTGTAGAAATAGACCATAGGAATTGATGGAATCTATTTAAATTACAAGCCAAATAGTTTAGTCATAAAGTAGATTCTAATTCCTTCAAAATAAAAGTATGGAAACGTGGCCTTAGTTCGTTTTAAATCTATGAATCCAATTGTCCAAATAATACCGAATTAAACTTTAATTCTAGGAAACAGGTTCTTAATCTAGTTTAAAGGAGTCTTATTTTAAGAAGAAAGATAATGGATCTGTCTGGCAGGTCCCGGTCTTCTATAAAAACATAATGTCTTTAACTCTTTCGAAGAAATCACAAATCGGGCTCCGTTCGTTTGTCTGAAAAAAAAGTCAAAACACTGTAGCGGCTGGTTGTGTGAGAGAGAAATATTGTAACAGCTGGTTGATAAATAGTACCCTGTGAGGAGGAACCAACCGGCTAGTCTAAAAACCAGACCAGCGAACTGGCCCAGGTACCCTGTGAGGAGGAACGTGGTATAAAATGCTCCGATCGAGTCCTCGATAGTTTAGCTGCTGAAAGCGTTTTCTACACTAGCGTTTAGTATATCTTTTGCCGCTCATTGCTGCGAAGGAGTCAGAAGACCCGGAGGTCTACCGAACAGGAACTTGGCTACTTAAATATTTGTAGTATTATTGCTCCACTAAACAAAACCTTCGCTACTACGTACGGAGTACGCAGTATATTGGGCTGTGTTTAGTTCACGAAATAAAATTTTTTGATGTCACATTGGATGTTTTGGAATGTCGGAACGGGTTTTCGGATACTAATAAAAAAACTAATTACATAGATCGCCTGAAAACTGCGAGACGAATTTATTAAGCCTAATTAATCCATCATTAGCGCATGTTAGTTACTGTAGCACTTATGGCAAATCATGGACTAAATAGTCTTAAAACATTCGTCTCGCGATTTCCAACCAAATTGTGCAATTAGTTTTTTTCGTCTATATTTAATACTCCATGTATGTATCGTAAAATTCGATGTGATAGTTTAGGGTGAAAATTTTTGGGACTAAACCAGGCCTTAGTGGTATAACTAAGGAGTAGGTAATGCTAAGAGTCGATCTGGATCTCAGTCCAATCCAGGCATGCATATGCATCCGTACCAGCTCGGAGTACTGGGTTGAACGTGAGCCCTCCTGATTCCACACCCTCAAACTGAGAAAGCTTAACCTGGAGACATGCAAATGACAAGTAGACTGATTTTCGTTTTGGGCAGGTCCTAATAGTACAGTACTCAGTACTACTCTACTGGTAGTCTACTTCGGAATGATTGTTCTCTCAAACGCAACAGAAAAACGTATAAAAACTAATTACACAGATTTGAGGCTAATTTACGAGACCAATCTATTAAGTCTAATTAGTTCATAATTTGTTATTGATGGATTAATTAGTTTTTAATAGATTAGTCTCATAAATTTGCTCAGTGCTTCTATAATTAGTTTATAATTAGTTTATGTCTAGTTCTTCTAATTAGCGTCGAATATTCAATATCACGTAGACTAAACTTTACCCGAGATCCAAAACACCCCCGATTCGGCAGCCCGAAGCAAACTGGGTTGGCATGGCAAGGGGTCCAGGCTCCAGCCACGGTTCCTGCGAAATGCCAACTTGCCAAGGTCCAAGGAGGCGGCTAGCTGTTCCTGATCTGCCCGGCGGTGAATCACATGCCTGCGGCCTGCCTGCCTGTCGACTGTCGAGAGCCTCTGCCAGGATCACTGGTGTGGTGGACTGGAGACTGGAGAGGCCAGCAGGCTGCCAGGCCGTTCCTTTGCCTGTGTCACTGTGTGGCTGCTGCCCGCCCGGCCGCTCGCCGTGGTGCGGTGCCTGCCTTGGCGACGGAATATCGCGGTATTAAATGATCTCCCAAGGCTGTGTTTAGGGTAGGAAGTTGGAATTTGGGGCTATTATAGCACGTTTGTTTTTATTTGGCAAATAGTATTCAAACATAGATTAATTAGGCTTAAAACGTTTGTCTCGCAATTTTCCACCAAACTGTGCAATTAGTTTTTTTTTCGTCTACATTTAATGCTCTATGTATAGGCCGCAAACATTCGATGTGACAGGTACTGTAGCACTTTTTGAGATTTTAGCTTCAAACTAAACACGCGTTTGGATTTGGACCTCGCATCGCATCACACCGTCTCCAACCACACCTTTCTAAAATACAAGATATATTTCATATTTGAGTAGCGCTACAAATGAATGATTTAATATTTTTTCTGTGTTCTTCAATAACAAGATCTAAAAGAGAACCATTTCTACGAATAGTTCTCCAGGAGTGAGTATACTTAAATTTAGCTTATACCTCTCTTGACATATAAATAGGTCTTTCATATAGATACTCTGTTAGAGACTATATATATATTCTGTTGCAGATCTATTTTGAATTTGGATCTTGTGATAGGTGTCAGTCTCATGCATTGCAGTTGCAGCCAGACGGTCCAGCCTATATATATCTGGACTGGATCTATTCAGATCTATTTGCCTTGTCCTTTTCTTTGGATCTTGTGATAGGTGTCAGTCTCATGCATTGCAGTTGCAGCCAGACGGTCCAGCCTGCTGCTGTACTCTGGACTGGATCTATTCTCGCCTGCCTGGCTGCCACTGCCTTGTCCTTTTTCTTTCGATACCGGGCGCTTCCAATTAAGGTCGGTTTAGTTTCTAAAAATTTTCACTCTAAAATATCATATCAAATCTTGCGATACATACATAAAATATTAAATATAGATGAAAAATAAAACTAATTGTATAGTTGGGTGAGAAATCGCGAGACGAAACTTTTGAACATAATTAGTCCATAATTATACACTAATTGATAAATACAAACGAAAGTGCTACAGTAGCCAAAACCAAAAATTTTCACCATCTAAACGCGCCCTAAGTACTGCCAATTAGTGAGTTCAACTAGCTGGCGCCCAATCATCTTCGTGCCAGCTTTCGTTTGATATATGATATGCTCCGTATGTATTATGTATGTATGCATGCATGGCTCGCTTACAACAGAGCATATGCTGTTTTTCTGATCAGATGCTTACAACTGGAGTTAAGCATGCTCCGGCCTACCGGGTCGTTGTCTCGGCTCCGAGACATTGGCATGGCATGCATCGCTTGCACTCGTTTGTCTCCACTCCATAGTCCACACCGCCACCGTGTGGGCTGAGCTGAGGGATCTGACCCCTAACCTAATCCATCCAAGCCCATCGAAACAAGGCCAAGCCGCACTCTCGACTCGAGCACGTGCGATGGAAGGTCCTTGACAAAAACACCATTATTTTTTTCCCATACTAAACCTTTAGGACTTATAAAATACTTAAATTAACACCAATGCGGTGTTTATTAAGCCACACTCTCGAGCATGTTTAAGATGTGTTGACATTGGAGCTGGTCCGAATCACACACCAGCAGGGCTTTGGACGCCCGAGCCGCTACGGATCGAAGAACGCAGCGAAGATGACACTCTTTCATGGTGAAGAATGGAGAGGTTTACAAGCAAACCGTTAAAGGATAACCAACGTGCTTGCGTGATGAAGAACCAGCTAGTTTTCAGGTAAACTAGCAAAGAAACCGTCGAAGCTCTCGCCCGAGAGGGACCCCGTCAGGGCAAGGACGTCGCCGGGTTGTCCTAGGTCGACCGGCAAGCTTAGGGCACCATCCTTGGTCGCGGATCTAAGGGATGATCAGCATAGATGTTAGAGAAGAGGGTAAAAAGGATTTTGTAGATTGGTTTGTACGACGATTGCATAGTTGGAAACTCAATCGGCCATGATCCTCTCGTATATATAGAGGGGTGGTTTTATCCTAATAGGAAAGTGGAAACAAGTCCAAATCGCAATCTCCAAGTTTCCCACGACCAAAAAAGGTCCAAAACCGACTTGGGGATCTAACCGGCTCGAAAACAGCAGAAAAAAGTCGGCTTAGCCGACTTCCACGGGCCCGGGACACTGTTTCTGGGCTGAAAATAGGGGGAGTCGGCTTATCCGACAGGGTGACTCGCCTAAGCCGATTGGCTGCTGCAAATTCCGATGAAAAGCTTTCGAAATTCATAATTAATTCATCCAGACTCCAAACAAGGTGATCCATTTATGTTTTTTAATCAGCTCGACGAGAGGAACACAATGGTGAAGTCCATTCTTGCATTTGAGGAAGTTGGTCAAGTCAGATTAGCCGACTTAGGGAGTCGACTAACGACTTAGGGAGTCGGCTAAGCCAACTCTGGCTGGTTCATCACCCGAAAAGTCATTTTCTTCGCCCAAGAGCCAAATGCGATGATCCAAGTGTGCTTTCAGATCGTCTTGAGGACAGAGACATGATGATGATGTCAATTATGCACTCTGGATAATTTTTTGTGTCAACATATGCCCCCTGCTTTTTAGTAAAGCTTGCGTACTAAAAAGTACCTTCAAAGCCAAAACTGTCCCATTGCTGCTGTTTTTTACAGAAAATTCAGCATTGCTTTCTGTTTGCTGTCTCGAACTTATCTAAAGTAATATCCTAAGCTTTTCCATCATCTTCTCATATATGCATAATTGAAGCACTAAGTAGCAGCGATACTCAACTCATCGGCTATCTAGTATCTAAGGGCGATGTATTTATTAGCCATATTTGTTCTAATGGAGATACATGTATCGACAATTGTTTGGAGAGCCCTTTAGGCTTCTTACCAAACACTTGGAAAGTACCTTTTCAAGCACCTCCCGTTAATTTCTCTTGGGAGACTATCACCTTGCAACGTCTCCAGCTGATATGAATTGTCAAATGTCACTTTGATCACTCTATAAGGACCTTCTCAACTTGGTGACCTCTTGCCAAACCGGTTGCTCCTCATTCATTTGGTGGCATGGTTTTCTACACCTAGCACCATTCCAAATATACAATATGTCCATAGAGCTTTAAACTAAACTTTAGACCACTTCCTTGGATTATCCCTAATCTTCTTCTTGATGAGCTTGATCGAAGTCTATAGATTTCTCCCATAACCATCTTTGCTTGATCAGATCCCAAACACCTCAGCAACAAATCTTTAGCAAATTTTCGGTATGGCTCATGGTGCAAAACAAGCTCTGCACTTCATTGAACATTTATCAACTTTGATGTTTGGATCATGTTTCATGTGAATACCGCAATATAAGTGTTCTCCAATCACCCAAATCGGCCGTGTCATTGCTAGAAATCAAGTTGGGCTGATTTCGTAATTCCTCAGCGAGCCGACCCAGCGAGCCAGAGGAGACTCGGCTTAGCCGACTTGGGGAATCGGCTCAGCCAACTCCGCTGCTCCTGCACAAAGAACAACAAAGTTTTCTTGCATCGGCCTTTCTTTGATGTGAAAATTACGCCCACCGACGTCAACGCCAGATGCTTATTAAAGTAACATGTTGACCTTAAAATTCTCATGCCTTGGAATATGCCATATTCGAAATTCGGCAAAAGAAGTAACTATATCAAGGCACATATCAAGATGAGCATTAAGTAGTCTTTCTAGGCATTGAAACTCACCAACTACTTGCTGTGCCACAAGCAAGGAATCACCAAAGGCTTCAAAATGTCATACCCCATGAATTGCAATATGGCCAAGCCGAATAAGAAAACTTCACATTCGGCTCAAATGTTGGTGCAAACATAATTTTAATCGGCACGATATCTCAAATAGCACCATTGTGAGAAAGAATGATTATGCCAACACCTTGGCCTTATTTACAAGCTGATTAATCATATTGTCACATCCATGAAGTAAATCAAAATGTATATATTATGCCCCAAGGCCTGAAAGCCATCAAAGTAAATTCCATGAGGGTCTTTTCTAATAGCACGATGGTTGCAATCATTCATCGGCTATATTTTTTACACTAAGGGCGATATCAAAATATCAACCATATTAATTCATCCACAAAAGTATGCATAACCAAAATAAATATTCCAGCTCTTGATCATCGATAAGCAAAATAATTTGGTAACCCTCCATAACATAAAGATCCAAACCAAGGATCAAAATAAGGAGCTGAGGGACCATGCATACCAGGAGATGAATTGCATATAAGCATAGGTAGAGAACATGGATGATGCCATGACTAGTAACATTGATGATTTGGTGCAAAGCTCCAATTTAGCAATTGCTTCTTGAATCTCCTTCTCTTCTTTGCTTTTATTGCACCACTTGCTTGAGCATCACTCTTTTGAGATTGAATTCTTTCTTTAGGAACCCATGCTAAGCCTTTTTCTTTTAGCTTCTCTGCACTAAGCTTCTATAACTTTTTTTCTTGCCACCTTGGTAAATCGATTGAGCATATCGGTTTTATTTCTGTTTTGGACAGCGGCAAATCTTTCTTGATTTTGGGCATTCTCACCTTCTTTTGTTCAGATTTGGCACCTAGAATATCAATAGATGACTTCCCCACTTCTTTGCCATCAATAGCCAGATTTTTCAGTAATGTAATTGGCTTTTCAATAGTTGAATTCAGATATGAACTTTTCTTCTTTTGGCCATCATACTTCACGCGGTAAACTTGCTTTACCGCTTTCTTCTTTGGTTGAGCTCCAGATCGATTTTGATCAAAACGGTCTTTACAAGATGATGATCTCTCTGAATGTCTAGAAGCTACATATTATACATATATGGAACATGTGCCACTTGATCAAACCAGCCCCAAGATGAATAAGGATGAAAATATACGGACTGTGGTCCATATGCCATGGGAATTGGTTGCTCAAAAGGAGAATATGTTGCTGCTGCGTGAGATCTATCTCCTTGCCAATTCCACTCATGTGACTTGCGCTTTGGAGACAATTTTAATGATTGGACTTTCTTTGGTCGATTAGTGACATTTGCTTCTGCTATCTTCTCATATTTGGCTAGAAGTTCCTTGAAGCTAAGTTTCAGCCTTCTAGTTCTTTGTTTGTCACGGCCTTTACCTCCATCAACTTTATGGGCATCCTCCTTCTCCTCCATCTTGATATACATGCTCCAAAGAAGGATCCTTGGTCAATTCCCCTTGCTCAACGGGATCAATCGACCTTTGCTTTGATTGGAGAGATTTCACCTGCCCCCCATTGTCTTCTGGAACTGCGATAACTTTGTTGTCCTATGGAATATCTTCTATTTGCAATTCATCAACAACAACCTTGTCTTCACTTGAGGGCTCCACATCTCTCTCTTGGACGTTCAAGCTTTGAGCTTTGAGTGAATCAGCTAATGCACACCGATTTGAAACCTGTTTGCCATCAAGACCAATTGAATCCAATTGGTCCATCTGTTGAGCTTCAGAAAATCTCAATCGTTCTTTATCAATGGCTGATTAGATCACTTGACGAAATGCATTGCAATCAGAAGTATTATGATAAAATGAGTTATGTCATTTGCAATAAGTAAGCTCTTCTAAGTTTTTAACAGATGGCAAAGTATTGTGATCAATGATTCTAATAAAATTATTCTTGAGCAAGATATCAAAGATATGATCACAAAAAGTAAAGTCAACGGGGTACTTTGATTTCTTTAGCCGATTTTTTTTGTGGAGTCGGCTTTAAAGCTAGGAAATCGAATGGATCAGATTTATTATCAATCCATTCGGCCACACCTTTGCAATTCCTTATAGGAAGCTTTAGCTTTGATGGAGTACCACCATCGGCCTTGCCATATGGCACAATGTGTTGGCCGATAGAATCTGAATTTATTTTATCATTAACAAATAAAATGACATTCTCAATCGATCTTTTGCAACTACTAGCAAATATATCCCTAACAGATGTAGAAATTGATATAGTATGACCAGATTAGAATTTAAGCAAAATATTTGTATTTTCTACCTTGTTGATCATGTTAGAGAAATGCACGTCCTTAATTTGAATGACGTTGCTCTTCATCTCCAGAGAATGATCAATAATAGGTGCCGAAACATCCGAAGATGCATCGGTGGCTGCTGAAACCAAGAAAGCTTAGCCGACAGGGAAGTCAGCCAAGCCGACTTAGGGCAGGCAGGAATCGGCTTAGCCGACTTCAAAGTCGGCTCAGCCAATTCTGAGCAGGCAGGCAACCCTCCTTTGTTGCTTGTAGGGGTTTAATCTCCATCAATGATGCAGTAATCACTAGATGAGTGTACAACTTCTTTAACTTCTAAAAAATTAAGGCAAGCTATTTTCTTGCGCTTCTCATACTTTTCTGTAGCAAGACTTGTTTCTTGATATGTGATTGATTCAGAAAGGTTATTGTGTTGTTCAGCTTTTGTAGCCAAACCTTTGCTCACATCCGAATCAATTATTTCTTTCATGCCCACTAGCAATCCTCTTTTGGCCGATGACTCAATTGTGATCGGCCTTTTCTCATTGGTCTTTCCAAAGTATTCATAGAATTGCTCCTCTAATTGAGACCATGAACCAACAGTACATCGGGGCAAAGGTGTAAACCATGCAAAGGCAATACCGGTAAGGAATAAAGAAAATTTTTGTAGTCTCATATAGTCTTCTTTACCAGTAAAATCCAACTATGAGAGATATGTACTAATGTGTTCCACAGCGGTTTTATCATCTTCACCACTAAATTCATAAAAAATAGGTATCCACCAACAACCAGGAGTTTTCAAGTAATCAATGTGTAATGGGTACGGTCTATAATACGCGGGAACCTTCCATTTAGAGGAGTCGTATGGATTTCTAGTATGGGCTCAATCTTCATTCATTCGGCTAGATTTGAGAGCAACATATAAAGCCGAATCATGATTGTTTGCTTGTGCACATATTGCAGAATTTTCATTGATTCGGTTATAATATTAGCAACATGTGGAGCCGAATCATGAGAATTAGCACTCGAATGCCTTGTTGAAATTTCACTAATTCAGCTATGGTCATGAGCGAAATATGAAGCCAAATTGTGGGCATTAATCTTTGCATAAGGTGCAGAATTTTCATTGATTCGGCTATCGTTACTAGTAATACGTGAAGCCAAATCATGAGTATTAGCACTTAAATATGCTGCTGAATTTTCATTAATTCGGCTCAAGTTGGGAGTAACATATGAAGCCAAATTATGAATATGAGCATTGGTATATGGTGCTGAATTTTGAGAGCAATTGGCTAAATAATCTGCATTATCATGCCAATTCTCTCATTTATCGACATGTCTTATGGTGAAACCACATATTGTGAACTTATAGCTGATAAATAAGGATTTACATATTGCATGTTGCTAGTAGCATCAAAACTTGAAGAATTTATAATTAACATCGGTCTTGACTATAATATCCATAATTATGATGGATGAGGAACATTATCAAAAGAATCAGCCGATGCAACATATCTAGTATCACTATGACTAGCAACATCAACATGAGAACTCATAGAACTTGCAAAATAACTATTAGGATTATAAGATGCATTTGCAAGTTGTACATCAAGGTAATTGTAGTAGTTTTGTGATGAACCACCTTGGTACTTCATGATTTAGAACTTGACCACCTTGCTGAATTTTCCAACAAGCAGCACAAGTTCTTGTAAAATCGCAAATAAAATCACAAGGGGTCAAAACTAGATGTGATCGGCCTTTTGGACCAGATGCAACGGTAATGGCGAGCACGAGAAGATAGATCAGCGAGAAGTAAGGCTAGGTCACAGAGATCGGCTAAAAGTGTGTTGATGTCGGAGGTGCTCCGAATCACACACCAGCAGGGCCTTAGATGTTCGGGCCGCTACGGACCGAAGAACGCAGCGAGGATGGCACTCTTTTATGGTGAAGAACATAGAGGTTCACAAGCAAAGCACCAAAGGATAACCAACATGCTTGCTTGACGAAGAACCAGCTAGTTTTTAGGCAAGCTAGCAAAGAAACTGTCGAAGTTCTTGTTCGAGAGGGACCTCGTGAGGGCAAGGACGTCGCTGGGTTGCCTTAGGTCGGCCGGCAAGCCTAGCCATCCTTGGTCGTGGACCAAGGGATGAGAAGCATGAAGGTTAGAGAAGATGGTAAAAGGAAGTTTATAGATTGGTTTGTATGACGATTGGATAGTTGAGAACTTAATCGGCCATGATCCTCTCGTATATATAGAGGGGGTGGTCTTATTCTAGTAGGAAACAAGTCCAAATCGTAATCTCTAAGTTTTCCACGTCCAAAATAGATTCAAAACCGACTTGGGGGTCAAACCGGCTCAGAAATAACAGAAAAGTCGGTTTAGCTGACTTCCACGGGCCTGGGACACTGTTTTTGGGCTGAAAACAAGGGGAGTTGGCTTAGCCGACAGGGTGACTCGGCTAAACCGACTGGTTGCTGGAAATTCCGGGTGAAAAACTTCTGAAATTCATAATTAATTCATCTAGACTCCAAACGAGGCAATCCATATATATTTTTCGATCAGCTCGACGAGAGAAACGTAATGGTGAAGTCCATTCTTGCATTTGAGAAAGTTGGTCAAGTCGGCTTAGCCGACTTAGGGAGTCAGCTAAGACGACTCTGGCTGGTTCATCACCGAAAAGTTATTTTCTTCGCCCAAGCACCAAATGCGATTATCCAAGTGTGCTTTTAGGTTGTCTTGAGGACAGAGACATGATGGTGATGTCAATTATGCACTCTGGACAATTTTGGGTGTCAACAAGATGTTTCATACAATACCATTGTGAGCTGCAAAGCTATTTTGCTGCTCCCTTTAAATGAAGGGTGGGGAGTACTTCTCCCCTCCGTTTCCATCCATAAAAACAAAATAGCACTTAAAATGCTTAATTCATGTTTTTTCGATGAGATTGTTGCAACTAGTGTTTGGTTTAAGAGGACCGAACCATCCCTATTTTCTCTTTGGTTGAGCTCCTTGAGTCAAAAGAGATGGATGCAGTTTTTAACACCGTGATCTACAGTTGCTACGGACCCATCTATCAGAAATGGACCCCAACACCTAGCCTCATCGGTCACCGCACATCTCTTCTCCTTAGTTCTTCTCGAGGACCCGCACGTCTATGTTCGCCACCCATCCGATCTAACCCCGTCAGCCCGCTTGCATCGCTTGCTGTAGTGCCTCCCCCACCATCCTGCTTGCTGAAGCAAGAGCTTGCCTATGTTATAGTCGGAGCACCTCCACACCATGCCATTGCTGAAACATCAGCGTTGTCCCCACCCCGGCCATAGATCCAGCGGTGCCCAAAGCTCTACTCATGCTGACACATGGCCGCCTGAAGCTACAGACGGACGAAGAGGGCATTGACAAGGGACGAGTCTATCCCCTTGTTTTAGAGGGATGAACTCGCCTCGAATCTTTAAGGACTATGCCTCCTAGGGACGGTTTCATACTCTATCATTTCAAACCCAAAATCATGGTTTTTGGGACTGCCGTCCCCAGTGAGCCCCTTGACTAGACGCATGCTAGGAGTATCCGAGAGACTCTCCCATCCATCAAAAAACATGTGCTAGTGCCATACCACATCCTGCCTAGGCCATGCACGTTTTATCACGGCACTCGACATTTCACGTGCACAACTCAAAGTGTGCGCTCATGGCTCGCCTTTCACGTCTTTCAACCTTCATGATATTAGCAACAACTATGGTCTTAGAAAGAATGAACCAAACCACCTAGGCAATAGGACAAGAGAAAAACAAGTGAGAGATTGTTTCTTCTTATCACAAAAATAACACTTTGGACACCTGATCCAGTTTTTTTGCCATGTTTCCTTTTTTAAGAATTGTATTATTTTGAAGGAACCATATAGAGATCTTTACCTTAGAAGGAACTTTTCGTTTCCAAATCATGTTATGGTTTAGACCTACACCATTCGATGTTAAGGCATTATAAAAAGATTTTACTGAAAACTTGACATTTTTATCCAAATTCCAGCTAATCAAATCCTCATCCTCATACAGAGCAAAGTCATTAACCTCCAACATGACATACTCTCATAGTTGTCTTAGCTCATAATATAGCCATCTTGGTAGGAAGTTCAAATTCTTATCTCATAATATGGCCTCATACGATATTTCTTGATGTTCACATAAACAAAAAATGGCAGTGTAGATTTTTGCATCATACATACAAAGATCTCTCCAAAAGCGTGTACTGCAACCGTTTATGATCAATACTTTCTTTCCTTATAAGTAGATATTCTTAATCTTAAGCAAGTTTGCACAGACAGGAGGGCCATTCTGTCTACGATTCATAATAGACTGATTCACAAGATACTTTTGCTTTACAATATCCTACCAAATCATTTTTCCCTTTTAAGTCTCGACCACTGTTTTCACAAAATTCTAATATTTAATTTTCTTATATCCTTAATACCCTGACTGCCTTTCGTCTTACTCTTATAGATGTTGGTCCATTTGATCAAGTGGTATTTTCTTCTTCCACTGCCTCCCTGTGAGAAAAAATGTCTTATTTGTTCAAGTTTTCAATAACCGACTTTGTGAAGCAAAAAAAATGACAAATAGTAAACTGGGGTGTTCGTAAGCCTAGAATTAATAAGTGTGGTCCTTCATACATCAACATAGTCCCTCCTTTTCACATGTTTATATGAATGTTTTGACATTTTTCTCCTCCGATGGTAGCCAACCAACGATACGCAGCCTACCTATGCTAACAAGGACCCCAGATATTTTATTTTGCCATCCGACATTAAATTATGGCCTTTGAGTTCATTTTTTGAATTTTAATTGGGCCAAGCCCAAATAATAAAGGAAAAAGTTCACATTACCTCATTAACTTCCGCGAAAGTCCGCTTTTCCTCCTTGAACTTCAAAACTGGGCAAAACACCCCTCAACTTTTAAAACCATTCATCTTACCTCTCTAACCCTGTTATAAGCAGTTTTGAAGGCGGTTTTATTTTTTTCTTTTTTATTTATTTCGGCTGAATCTTTGAAAAAGCATAGTAAATCACAGAAAAAATCTTAAAAATAGAAAATTCAATTTTATTGGACTCTACATGAGCAGACCTACACAGTGAACATAGAATATGGTATGTTTTAGTACAAAGTTTTTGTTGTGGCTTTAGATCTATACTTTTCTGTAATTAATTGGAATAATTCATAGCTGCAGTTTCTATGGTCTTATTGTGGTAAAATTTTTATGGTGGGATAATTATGGTATGATTGAATTGTAGCAAAAAATTTATACTCATTGGATCATGTATAACTTAGTTATAGATTTATTTATATTTAACAAGCATAAACCTAAATAAAATTTATAACTAAGTTATACATGATCAATGAGTATAAAATTTTTACTAAAGTTTAATCATACAATAGTTAGCCCACCGTAAAAATTTCACCACAATTGAACCATAGAAACTGCAACTATGAATTATTCTATTTAATTACAAAAAAGCATAGATCTATAGCCACAGCAAAAACTTTATACTAAAGCATATCATATTATATATTCACTGTGTAGATCTACTCATGTGGAGTCCAACAAAATTATATTTTTCATTTTATGATTTTTCTGTGATTTACTATGATTTTTCAAATATTCAACCGAAATAAATAAAAAAGAAAAAGACAAAACCGCCTTCAAAACTACTTATAACAGGGTTAGGAAGGTAAGATGAATGGTTTTAAAAGTTGAGGGAGGTGTTTTGCTCAGTTTTAAAGTTTAAGGAGGAAATATGGACTTTCGCGAAAGATGAGGGAGATAACGACACTAACATAGACACATGGTGACCGGTCAGGGCAGCCAGGCTCCATACAAACGAAGTGGGCAGCGAGTCACAGAATGGGTTACCGCCCAATTGGCCTGGTGTCTCTTAGCGCGGGGCGGTAGTAGTTCTTTCTGCAACTGGAGGCCCAGCAAACACTGAGCGGATATATATGCTGTGAAGTAGTAACCCTAACCGAAGCCCCCGCCTCCCACACACGGGAATAACCTGTTGGGCTACCGCCGCCGCCGCCGTCCTTAGCTGATATCATCGCCGGCGAAGAGCGCCCCAGGTACCCCCTCTCTTTCCTGTCCGCTGTGCAAAACCGAATTCTCAAACTCAAGCTATTTGGCTATTTGATCCCTACTAGCTTCTAACTTTTTGCAAAAAATTATCGGTCCCTTTACTAGATCCGCCGCCCCTGCTATGGAGTCCGCGGTGAACCCGAAGGCGTACCCGCTGGCTGATGCGCAGTTGACGATGGGTATCCTCGATATCATCCAGCAGGCCGCCAACTACAAGCAGCTCAAGAAGGGAGCTAACGAAGGTACCGGACCAATCCCTTGTGCACGTCTTCTGGTCTCTACTCTGTTAATTCTGGGGCTTTCTTATTCAATTTGTGTCTTTTGTGTTTGCGTGCAGCGACCAAGACCCTGAACAGGGGGATATCGGAGTTCGTAGTGATGGCGGCGGACACGGAGCCGCTCGAGATCCTGCTCCACCTCCCCTTGCTAGCTGAGGATAAGGTACTGATTATTTGCCCTTTCCCCTTTTGTTTTGTTTCGCGTACACTAGTGCTTTATATAAAAAAATCATATATAATGGTAGAATTAAAAAAATATCTCTCGAAATAGATCATATATAAATTAATAAGTCTATTTGGCAATCTAATCATGGTATGCTCATAACCTCAACCAGGGCCAAGGGTAGGCCACTTAGGTTAAAAAATGGAACTGAAGCGCATGGCACCATATTCGTTATATTGGCTTGTTCGAGTAGAATATGTCACCGAGGAACTTTACACTTGCACAAAATGCATATCAACTGCAGGGAAAAAAATCCATATTAGTTATTTCTTAAGCAACTATATGTCGTTGTATCAGCTCAAATTTACTTTCAGAAAAATAAATTTGACATTGCACAAGAGTTAGTAGCCGCTGACAATGGAATCTAAAATAGTTCATCCTATACACAGTATCTATTCCTAATCCTTCACCTTTCTGCTGCTGCTAGCCGATTCCATGCTTGTAGGAATACATTAGTAGAACTCAGGTTCTAACCTGCTGCCTGCAGCTACAAATCAGTAGCTATACAAAAGAATACCCAATCAAGCTACTCAAGAAAAGAACGTGCCGTTAAGATACTTCCCATTTTTTGATCCAGAATATCATGACAGGTTAGAAAGACCCCGGATCTAGGCATTCATATTGTTTATGTTTATTTACTACCAATTTGTTATTTTACTATTCTATAAAAATATTTTCTCATGCATTCCTAGAAAGTTTTAGTTGGTAAAAATTTGGTGGCTGTGACTGTTTGTTACATGTAAATCAATTATAAGCTGAACAGACAACAGGCAAAACACACAAATGGATGTTTCAAGGAAAATACATATCCGTACCACAGAGGTTAATACACATATAGAAAAGGATCTGGTTCACCTAAATATGGGCACATAGCAATAGCATCCAATGTAAAGCATGCATCTAAGTCATCCTTAAAGCCTACAAGGTTCTATGAGAACTGATAATGGACCTGTTCTTTGGTCTTAAGTTGCGCTTCAAATCAATTGTCCTTTTCTTCCTCGGCGTTGATATTTGTATTATTTAAAGCATAGCCAACTGGAACACCATAGGATCTTGAGTTACCAGCATCCACATCCTACAGTAGTTGAGGTAAATAACAATATGAACCCAAATAATCGGAGAAGCTATTTGAATGTCATCAGAAACACAAGGTGTCACAATATAACCCTAAAATCAATGATACAAAAACTGGCTGAGAGGAATAGCTCACCGTAATTTTGTTCTTTTCCAATTCTGAGCAAAGTTCAGCTAGGCGCTAGGCGGAATCTAGGCGCTGACCCATTGCCTAGCGCCTAGTCGGGAGTACTCGGTCCTAGGCGCTCCTAGGCGTTTTCCTAGGTGTTTTGGCAATATAGCCATAAATTATATATATATTATGTATATAACTATATATATGTATATAACTACTATATATGAGTCACAGTAAGTATAAAAAAAGGGCCAGTAGACATATCTGATTCCTAGCTGGCTTACTCTTGCATGTTCCTAGCTCCTGCAACACATTTTGACAGCTAGTAGTTAGTAAATTAGTCAATAGACAGCTAGCTGTTCATAAAAAAAAAAAACACTAAGTTGTGACTTATCTGGATGATTTCAGCAGCCTCCCATCCATGAGCACACCATATCAGCAGCTGGTAATTACAATACAAGTGGATATCAGCAGCTGGTTCCAGTCGAGGACGAGCAGGACGGCGGCGGCGAGTCGACGACGAGCAGGACCGGCGGCGCGCGAGTCGGGGACGAGCAGGGGACGAGCTTGGACGAGCAGGGGAGGAGCAGAGGAGGAGCAGGACCGGCGGGGAGGAGGTAGTCCGGCGGGATGGACCTCGCCCGGCGAGGAGGACCGGCGGCGGGGATGACCAAATCTTACGCGGGGACGAGCGAATGGCGCCGCGCTCCCTTCTAATCCTCCCGCGCCTGGGTCTTGTGGCCGCGCGCGGGCCTGGCCGCGCGGGAATTCCTCCCGCACTCCGATTTGGCGCGCCAAAATTGGCCGCCCTCGAGCTCGCGCTCATCTCGCGCGCCTACGCGTGCCTACGCGCTGCCTAGCGCCGTGATGCGCGACTATGCCCCTAGTCGCGGCGACGGGCTTCGCCCAGCGACTAGGCGCGCGTAGTCGCCGCCTAGCTGAACTTTGATTCTGAGTCCCTTCTCTCCTCTGGCACTGCAGTCCTGTTAGCTGATTTAGCTTGCGTTTAGTTAGTTGTACATGCTTCTTTGCGCTCCCTTATCCTGCTTGGTTGATGACATGAACTACATGTATACATCACTTCTGTTAGCAGGCTTCTTAATGAATAAAATTGGCAACATTTGGCTAATAAATTTGCCCTATGCTATTTGCAGAACGTGCCATATGTATTTGTTCCATCGAAACAAGCTCTTGGCCGTGCTTGTGGCGTGACTAGGCCAGTCATTGCTTGCTCAGTGACCAGCAATGAGGGTAGCCAGCTGAAACAACAGATACAGGGTCTCAAGGTACTTAATATTGTGTCTTGTAGTAGTTGTTAATACTTGATATTTTACTATATATATATATGTGCATATTATGATTCTGTAATATTTATATGCTGTTTAATAGTCTTTGTTATCATGTTCCTGTATGCATATCTCTGTAGATTAATCAAATTTAATGAATTGCAGGACTCTATTGAGAAGCTTCTCATCTGATTCACCGAAGACCTTTCAGTGTGATGGGCCTCGAGGACACATTTTTCAGAGGCTTGGACTGGTGATGGTGTCTTGTTTACTAGATTTTACGCTTTGCAAACTATGTTTGAACACTGTTAGGTCGACCCTACTTGAATTGTGTTGTGCCTTTATATTTGTGACTGTCATGTATTCTCAAGATGCCTCTCCAACCTGGTGGCTTGGTTTCTGTTGAGATTCTGACCATCATTGTAACGGTTGATTACGATGGGTTTGAGAACTGGATCGATTGGATGGTTGCAACTTCCATGTGACCACTTGCAGCACAAATAAAATCGCAGTGATGTTTTGTCCCAAGTTTTCTGGGATACTACTTGTGCATAGTTTCTGCCAGTGATGTATTAATTGTTTTTCCTTGTTCTAATACTTGGATTTTTGTGGTTAAAGTGTTGGGTCTTCTTTTACGCTGCATGACCTCTAAGTCCAGTCATGTGTTGCTAGCAAACGTGCCCGTGTTTCTTTGGCACGGAATCGAATAATTAGAAACCGTGCTGCGGTATTGGTGTGGTAATTATGATATAGTTTGTATTTTTAATATTCTAGCTATCTTTGCGTCATTACGTGCATTATTATTATATTATTATAAGCACCACATACAACAATTAAGAGAAACATCACAAGAATACTATGTAGTGTGGTTTTTGCGCTCAATTATATGGCCTTTTAAGAGGCTATCAAAATCTATAAAAAGAGTGTTTGGTTCCACCTCCTAAAACTGACTAAAAGCAATAAATGCACTAGCAAAAAAGGCCATGCAGCCCTCCTCCATACCTCTGCTCCCGTCGTGGCCCTCGCTCTCCTCCTCGCCGCCTCCGCGGAGGTGACCATCTCGACGGACGGGAGCGTGAGCAGCTCCACGCGCCGCTGCCTCGTCTTGGTCGCGACCTTCCCCCTGCCCGTCAGGGAGCACGGGCGGCGAAGCACGGGTGGCTGCGGGGGCCGGCGGATCTGGCGGCGCGAGGGTCGAGGACGGGGAACGGCGGGAGGAGGTCAGAGGGGCGGCGCCGACTCGGGCCCCATGGCGGCGGGGAAGACGGAGGGTACATGTAGGCGAGCAGCGCCGTCGCCATCTCCAGGTCCAGCGCGAAGGAGCGGCGGACCGGTTTGGGGCCGACGGATCCGGCGAGGTGAGGCGGGAGGCGTGGGCGGGCGGGGCGCGGGAGACGGATCCGGCGGGCGCCACGCAGGAGAGGAGATCCCGGCGAGGTGGGGCCGCAAGAGGGAGGCGTGGGTGGGAGGGAGGGTGGGAGAGAGGGGGGGCAGGGCAATAAATGAGAGGTAGTGGGGGTCCATGATGGACTTGCTTTTAAGAGGGGGTGGAGCTCCTAAAGTTTTTGGCCCCTCCTAAAGTTTTTAGAAGCTTTTAGGAGGAAGTGTTTGGTTCTTTAGGCAAATTCTATCCAGATTTTAGCTCTAAAACTTTTAGGGCCTATGACATGGCACTAGCAGCTTTTCATAAAAACGACATGATACAATGGATTAGGACAAAGACACTACGCGGGTGATCTGCTAGTGCCAAGCATTCAACTCACACAGTTTGAGTTTATTCCAAACATAGGATACGGCTACTGAACTACTAGCTCTATGATGACTCATCCTAACCAACTGGGATGCCACCAAAGGCACCAAGCACTCGCCAGCAAACAACAAAAAAGACCCGATCTATAGCTAGCAGTCTAGTCCTAAATCCTAATCCTGCGCGCGCGCGCGAATGCATCCAGCTGCCAGCCCAGATGGCGAATGGGCGGGCCCCCTCTTACGGCTCGGCGGCGCCCGTCTCGGTCTCGCGCGACATCTCCTCGAGCGACTTGCCCTTGGGCTCCGGCACCAGGAACGTGAGCAAGAACCCCAGCAAGCTGCACCCGGCGAGCAGCAGCAAAGAGTTGCGCACGCCGAAGCCCGGCGGGTACCCGTGCGCCGTCTTGGCCGGGTCCTGGCTCTGCGCCAGGTACAGGAACCCGAAGGAGCCGATGATGGCGCCCACCTTGCCCGACGCCGCCGAGATGCCGTGGCACGTCGCGCGGAGCCGCGCCGGGTAGATCTCCGCGGGCACGATGAAGGTCGTGGCGTTGGGCCCGAAGTTTGCGAAGAAGAAGGTGAGCGCGTACATCACCACGAACCCCGTCTGGTTGCCGGGGCGCGTCCACTGGCGGTACGGGATGGCCAGCCCCAGCATGAAGACCGCCATCATGAGGAAGCCCACCGCCTGGATCGCAAACCGCCCCACCACGTCGATGAACGCCACCGTGAACCAGTACCCGGGCACCGTGCCGCACAGCGCGATCAGCGTCTGCGCGCGCGCGATGTGGAACAGCTCGTCTAGCGCGCTCATCGTCTCCGCCGCCGGGATCCACCCCACCGCGCTGAAGATGTCCTTCTGGAACAGGTTCTGCGAGTAGTAGGCGATGTCCAGGAGGAGCCACGTCGACGTCGTGCCCAGCAGGTGTTTCCCGTGCCGGTGAAAGAACTCGCAGGAGAAGAGCCCGAACGGCGGCGGCCCCGTCGTCGTCGCTTCTTCTTCCGGCCGCTCCTCCTTATCGGCGATGTCGAACTGGAGCACCCTGGACATGTCGGCCGCGGCGCGCTCCGCGTTCCGGGCCACCAGCGCCGTGTACCGCGCCGTCTCGGGCATCTTCATCCGCGAGTAGAAGGTGAGCGCCGCGGGCACGGCGCCGAACATGAGGATGATGCGCCACACCAGGTCCGCCTCCGCCGGCGTGGAAGCCGCGGGGTCGACGTCGTACGCCGGCGCTGGGAACCGGCTCCGGAACAGCGCGGTGACGCCGATGGCGACGGCGCCGGCGGCCAGGATGCCGAACCCCTGCATGGCGAAGACGGCGGCGACGAACGCACCCCGCGTCCGCTTGTTGGCGTACTCCGACATGATAGTCGCCGACAGCGGGTAATCGCCGCCGATGCCGAACCCGAGCCAGAAGCGGAAGAAGCAGAGCGTGGCCATGACGCAGGCCGGCGAGTGCCCGAACGAGAGGCCCGACGCGACGGAGCAGATGATCATAGTCAGGAGCGTCATCCCGTACACGCTCTTCCGGCCCACCCGGTCGCCGAGCCAGCCGAAGAAGAGCTGCCCCGATAGTGTGCCCACGAACGCCACGCCGTTGACGGCCGCGGACACGTGCGGCGGCAGGCTGCCCGGCCTGGGCGAGCCGTCGACAGTGTAGTAGACGCGGCCGATGAGCTTGGTGACGAGGGAGATGCAGAAGAGGTCGTACGCGTCGGTGAAGAAACCCATCCCCGCCACCACGATCGCCGTGACGTGGTACCACTGCGTCTTGGCGCCGTCCAACGCCGAGAGCACCTGCATGTTCTGCCCGCCCGCCATTATATTGCCGCGCCGGCGGGGGCGATCGATCGCTGCTGCTCCAATCGAATCCGGCCAACTATATGGTAGTTGTCTTCTCTTGAAACAAAAATAGTGGAGACTGAAGTACGCAGCCAATGTATAGTGAGGAGGAAGTGAGAATATTCTCGGCGCCGAGTCCTTCATTCCATGGATGCCAACTTCTTCGGCCACAAACTCTCCCTGCTTAACGGCTTCTTCCATGTTCCATGCAAAGCTTTGACGGGCTCCACCAGTGGCGGATGCACGATGCGGGATAAGGGGGGGCTAAAACAATGGGGATGTTGATTTGCATGAAGATTTAATGGTGAAATCAAGCTTTTGCTACAGTAATTAGGCTTGAAATCAAGACATTAGGGGGGGCTGGAGCCCCCTAGCCCCCTTTGGATCCGCCACTAGGCTCCACCGTCCTAGTTCCATACGGCACGGGGGACTCGGAACTCGGTGGGGAGCAAATGGAGGCTCAATGGGCCTCGTTTTCGTTACACATAAATAACAAGGGCCTCTTCCTTGGGACAGCAACGAGGCGGGCCGACTCCGGTATTTCCAGAAAAGGCCGGCCCGATGGCCCAACAGAAACTTTGACCTCTCTGACCGAGCACTACTACCATCAGAAACTTCTCCCGAGGCCAAAGCTCGCGCCGGCCGGTCCGGTCCAACGCGGCCAGCGGCTGATCGGGCCGGCCTCCTCCTCCCAAAGAAACCATCCCCTTCCCCTCGCCAAACCACAGGAAGAAGCGAGCAGCCCACCCAGATCCCACCCTCTCGAGCGATAGCGATGGCGATGGCGATGGCGTCGGCGCCGGCCGCGTCCTCGTCCTACGGGTGCGCGGCGTGCGGGGCGGACCTGAACCTGTCGGCGGCGCACCTGTACCCGGCGGACTTCTACTTCGAGGCCGGGAACAAGGGCACGCTGTCCTTCTCGTGGGTGGACGAGTCGCGCCTGCGGTTCGCGCCCGAGGACCGCATCCGCCCCTTCTTCGAGACCCTCAACTACTGGGGCATCCAGCGGAAGCGCACGCGCATCAGCTGCGACGCCTGCGGCGGCCTCCTCGGCTACGTCTACGACGACGGACCGCCGGTCGTGCAGGGCACTGGGCAGTTCGGGATGGGGCCCAGCCAGGTCATCCCACGCCGCCCCAGGTACCGCTTCAAGATCAAGGCCGTCGCCGCCAGCTCCTCCGCGCCTGCCGCCGCCGCCGCTTATGGAAAGTGATCCTGAGTTGTTTTTCATCTTGTTCCTATATTTTTTTTGGAGAATTGCAATTTCAAAGTACTCTTCGTAATGATTCTCAGAAGTCAGAACATAGAAGTAAAAAAAAATGATTGGAATGACATGCGATTGAAATACTGCCGTGAAGTTACAAAAAACGAAGCGTTTGGATGGTACACGTGAATCCTCTAAAATTCATATAGCTTATTCCTAGGAGTTTCAAAGAAATTCATAATAATTCAATCATTTGTACCAAAAGCTCTCATATAGGGGAAAAAATCCCTATATAGGAATTCAAAATCCTCCGAAAATTTCTTCACTTTTCGTCCGTTGCAAAGGGGCCCAACTTGCGATCAGGCTGTGTGGCTTGCCATTCCCATGAGTTCAATGAACATGTCAGGTGGGAACACCTCTCACCCCCGTTGAAATAAAAACACCCAATCAAAGACAACTCGTGCACAACGGCACAATCAGGCACATATGATTATCGCATGAGGAAATTAGAGGAATCGCTGCATTGTACTGCAGAGTGGATTGTTGAGTTCAGAAGGACTTTCGGGGGAGGAAGAAGTCAATGAATGGGAAGAAAGACTGCTAGATTTGCTTAAGCAGGTTCAGATGAACGGGGAGAAAGACAGTGTTATCTGGAAGCCGGAGAAATCAGAACAATACACTACGAGATCAATGATGAAAACTTTTAGGGGAGTAGTAAGCAAAAGGAAAGAAAAAAAAACTCCAGAAAAATAGGATGCCTCTGAAATTGAAAGTTTTCATTTTGCTAGTTGTGCAGAACAGGCTGCAGACAGGTGTGCGTGTGCCTGTTATAGGAGGTACAAAAAGTGAAAAGGCAATGCGGTTTGCTCTATCTGCTGTACTCTATAAACAGTTGACAACATATTCAATCCTGCTCTCGCTACATCACTTGGGAGTTGGGACTACATCATCGAGGCTTTGGATTGGGATGAAACCCCAGGTTTTACAGGATATTGTACAGGCTTGGCTTCCTTCGGCCTTGGGGTGTACTGATTACTGATCACGATCTGAAACTCTTCCTTCTGGCACGGAACAAAATGGCTATATAGAAAAGAGTTTCACCCCAAAGCTCCTGTTTTGTTTAATATTTCTTCGGAAGTGGCGAGTTGTCTGATGGAGCCAAGTTGGATAGCCTCGCAAGAACAGTGGCGCACCGGATGAAGAATTTCATGAAGCACCGCAAGTTCTCTTCGGCTGCTGAAGAGTTTATTTTGTCTCTGTGGCCTTGGGCCTGTTGGTGCTGTTATTAGCTCTAGTGCTAAATCGCTCGATTTGCTAGCGTGTGTTGGATGCTGTAAAACTCATTATTCGCTTTCTTATCAGCACGGCTACCATTGCACACGCAATGGGAGTTTTGCACAAACCTGCTGCTGCATGCAGCAGGCTCTGTTGGACGATCAGAACGAAGCAAGTGTTAAACAAGCAAAATTTCTTCGTTATTCAGTAAAGGCATAATCATACATATACAATATCATTGATAAACTCTGCTCGTGCAGCAAAAACATGAAATTACATCCGTTTTCTCCTAATTGATTGATCTACAGGACGAAAAACCAGGAAATAATTCCAGCTTCAGACAGGAGCAGATCAGAAGTGTTATAATCCTTGAATCATCTAGCAGTCGGTCTAGAGGGTAGACATCAAGAGCGATAGACAACAGCAACGATGTAGACCTAGAATGCTATCTAGAGGAAGGAGAAGGTGTCGAACCTGAGATCCCAGAGGGAGTGGATCCAGAGGCCTCCATCAACCTTCGGTGAAGTCTCGCTCACGGGCAAATGCGGTCGGTGAAGAGAGGCGGCGCGGTGGAGACGGTGATGCGGTCACGATGGCGACGGGATGACGGTGATGACGGTGGCGGCTTCCGTCATGGTCAAGCAAGCACCCTCTTCGAGATCGGAATTAGGGTTTGTCGGTGGGGTTTGCGGCTCACGGCGAACCTCGTGCTTTGAGCCGCCGGCCCCCACCTCTTTATATAGCGTAGTGCGACGGGGGCCCACCAACCATGTAGGGTTGGGCGCCCCGATCGTATGTGTGACCAAGGCCCAATAGGCCGTTGGGCTTATTGGTTAGGAGATCAATCTAACATTCTCCCCCTTGATCTCACTATTACTTTTATCTTTAAACTTTAAACTTCAATCCTTTTATCCTTACTCATTTCTTCACAGATGATGCATAGAGCATGTCTCATCGTCACGGTCAATCGCCGATAGATTTAATGACTACAATGTACGCCTCTACGATCTAAAATAGTTACTTTAACTTTTGGGCCCTTTATAGTCCGGGAATCATAGGCTTTCCCTTAAACCCATGCCGCTACATGTTCTCTCGAACACGTTGGGTGGTAAGCCTTTTATAAGCGGATCCGCGAGCATCTTTTCGGTACTTATATGCTCAAGACTTATCATTTGATCCCGGACTTTATCCTTCACAACATAATACTTTATGTCAATGTGTTTGGCAGCACCACTTGACCTATTGTTGTGAGCATACTGTCTCTTCTTTGGATTATTATCGCAGATAACTTCATGGTCTATTGATGTCGCCAACCACCTTCAAACCGGTATGAACTTCTTTAGCCAGCCACCCGCCCGTTGCCTCATAACACGCTACAAACTCGGCATACATTGTGGACGATGTAGTGACGGTTTGCTTTGAGCTTTTCCATGAAATAGCTCCCCCTGCGAGAGTGAACACATATCCAAACGTGGATTTTCTATTATCTCCCGCATAATCAGAATCTGAATATCCCACTATATGGAGTGAATCAGATCTTCTATATGTCATCATGAGGCCTTTCGTTCCTTGCAAATAACGCAATACTTTCTTTACCAATTTCCAAAGTTCTATTCCGAGATTGCTCTGAAATCTCATCAAATAACCCGGTAACAAATGCCAAGTCGAGGTGCGTACACACTTGAGCATATTGCAAGCTTCCGACAATTTGAAGCATATGGAACCACTTTCATTTGATCGATCTCATATTGGTTCTGGGGCATTGAAAATCCCCATATCTCTGTCGCCCTTGACTATAGGAGCAGGTGAGGGACTACATTTGTGCATACTGAATTTCTTTAAGACTTTTTCTATGTATGCCTTTTGTGATAGTCCTAATACCCCTTTACTTCTATCTCGGTGAATCTCGATCCCTAGAACGAACGAAGCTTCACCTAGATCTTTCATATCAAATTTTGAGGACAAAAACTTCTTTGTTTCCAGTAGTAGACTGACATCACTACTTGCAAGTAAGATATCATCCACATACAGGACAAGGAAGATAAACTTCCCATTCTTAAACTTTGCGTAGACACAATTGTCCTCAACATTATCTTTAAACCCAAAATTCTTTATTGTCTGATCAAACTTCAAGTACCACTGTCTTGAAGCTTGTTTTAATCCATAAATAGATTTCTTTAGGCGGCATCCCAAACGTTCTTTTTCCTCCATGAAAAAACCTTTCGGTTGTGCCATGTAAACATTTTTCTCTAAGTCTCCGTTGAGAAATGCCGTCTTTACATCCATCTGATGTAATTCCAAATCGTAATGTGCCACTAATGCCATTATGATTCTGAAGGAATCCTTACACGAGACTGGAGAAAAAGTCTCATTGTAATCAATCCATTCTTTTTGTGTAAAGCCTTTTGCCACAAGTCGGGCTTTATATCTTTCTATATTCCCTTGAGAGTGAAGTTTTGTTTTGTAGACCCATTTACAGCCTACTGTTTTGGCTCCTTTAGAAATTATCTCCAAATCCCAAACTTTATTTGCATTCATTGATCTCATCTCATCTTCCATGGCCTCAAGCCACTTTGATGAATGATCACTTTTCATGGCTTCTTCAAATGAGGTGGGATCATCCTCAATTTGAAATTCTTCAGTGTTGTACACTTCATAATCAGCAGGAATAGCTGATTTTCTAACTCTTTGAGACTATCTAGGGGCCTCCTTAATTGGCACATTTTCTGTTTGAGGCTGTTGTTGCTCCCCCTCATGTGTGGCAATAGGTTCTATAGGATCCTGAGGCACAGGTTCCTCATCATCATTCATTGTTGCCACAGGCGGGATAACAACAGGTGCTGGCACCACAGTGTCTTGTACTGTTGGTGCAGCAACAGCAGGTAGTGAGAAAAATGGCTCATGAATGATCGGAGTGGGTGCATACACCCGCTTCTCTTCAAGGTCAATTTCTCGAGCTACCATGCTCCCCCTAATCATTTCATCCTCTAGGAAGACAGCGTGTCTCGTTTCCACAAACTTTGTATATCTGTTAGGACAGTAGAAACGAAAACCTTTTGACTTTTCTGGGTAGCCAATGAAATGGTAACTCACTGTTTTGGGATCTAGCTTCCTAATGTTTGGGTTAAAAACTTTAGCCTCAGCAGGGCTCCCCCACACACGCAAGTGGTTAAGTGAGGGTACTCTTCTTGTCCACAACTCATACGGTGTTTTGGGCACCGACTTACTTGGTACTCTATTGAGAATATGAATGTCGGTTTTTAACGCCTCCATCCATAGACTCATCGGTAAAGTGGAGTAACTTATCATACTACGCACCATATCCATCAGGGTACGGTTACGCCTTTCAGCTACTCCATTCTGCTGAGGTTCGCCCGGTGTTGAATACTGGGCAACTATACCATTCTCCTGTAAGAACCTTGCAAAAAGGTCTAGGAACTTGTCCATATGGGGTATGTCGACCGTAGTACTCTCCCCCACGGTCAGACCTGACTATCTTAATCTTTAAATCATGCTGATTTTTAACTTCTGCTTTAAATATTTTGAATTTATCCAACGCTTCTGTTCTTTCTTTAATTGGATAAATGTAGCCAAACCGAGAGTAATCGTCTGTGAATGTTATGAATGAATCATAACCATCCACACTTTTCACAGGAAAAGGACCACATATGTCTGTGTGAATAATCTGTAGAATTCCTGCGCTTCGTTTGGCATCTTTCTTAATTTTCTTTACATACTTTCCTTTTATGCAATCTCTACATTGTTCTAACTCTGAGAGCTCTAATGAAGGAAGAATATTATTCTTAACTAGTCTTTCTATTCTCCCCCTCGAAATATGGCCTAAACGACAGTGCCATAATTTCGACAACGCATCGTGATCTCTCTTTCGTTTTCTGTTTCCATTGTTCGATGAGGATACATTTTCATTCACATCACATACGGAATTCACATTTTCACGAAGTGATAACAAATAAAGCTCGTCTTGTTGGAAGGCAAGACCAACACATTTATTATTAAACAATATCTGACATTTGCCATTTCCAAAATGGCAATCATAACCATCATGGTCCAACTTTGATACACTAATCAGGTTTCTTTGCAAAGAAGTTACATAAAGAACATCTCTAAGAAAAAGTATAAAGCCATCTGGAAGCTCTAGAGGAAGATTTCCAACGGCCTCAACTTCTGCTTGTACTCCATTTGCGACTTTAATGAAACTTTCGCTTCTTTGCAAAGTTCTCATCGAACGGAATCCCTGTAATGAATTAGCAACATGAATAGTTGCACCTGAATCAATCCACCAAGTAGATTTTAAAAACTTTACATACAAGGATTCATTTACGAACGTAATAATGTTCTCACCTTTATTCTTCATTATCATCTTTAGGAAATCGGGACAGTTCTTTTTATAATGTCCCGTCTTCTTGCAAATGGAGACACTTTGTCTTTAGCCACCGAGAAATGCTTGATTCTCGAGACTGTTGCATGGGACCTTTTCGGATGACTTGGAGGAAGAGTCATTATAATAGTTCTTTTTCTTATCTTTTAGGTAGTTGATGAACCACCTTGTGAAACTTTTATTCTTTCCTCCTCCTCGCACACACATGGCTATGAGCTTTTCTAAATCCCATTTTTCAAATTTGTATGTTGTAATTAACAACAAAGGTGTCAAATTCTTTGGGCAAAGAAGCAAAAATCAAATGAATAAGAAACTCATCCTTGAGTGCCAAATCCATTGGTTTGAGCTTAGATGCCGATTGCTCATTCTCAATATGTGCTCTCTAATGCCACCGCCGCCACAGTACCTTTTTTTTCAGAACCAAATGCTTGATCACCGGGTTGCATATAAATTTTGAAGAGCCAATGAACCGACTCTTTATTCTATCTAGGTACTACTGTGACCGTGTCACGATGCAGAATTGAGCCCACAATAGCAGAGCTCAATTGTGTTCTTTATCACCGCCAAACACTTCTTGTTAGCAAGGACCCATTTCTATGCTCAAGGTCATAGGACATCTTTACGGGAGGAAAATCCCGCTCTCTATTCTCGCCATGCAACATCGGTCCTCATCAGGTCTCCCTCACCGGTGCCACAGTTCTCTCTGGGCACGCGTGTGTGACAACCCATCCACCTCAAATGAGGATGAAGGCCAGTCTCTATCTTTTTCTTCCACTCATTATAGTTATCACCTTTTAGAGTGGGGATCTCTTTGATACAACTCATTAAGTTGTATCCTCCTGAAAACATAATTCAAATAGTGTGAGAACAGAAATAACAACAATAATTGCATGCCTTAATTTAACGTTGGTCAAAATTAAAACATACAATTATTTTCTACACTAATTCTACATCACCGTTGGGCAGAAATAGAATTAATGTATGACAAAAACATTATAATATTGCCATTAATCAACGTTGGTCAGAATAACAACAATATTATAATCAATTTAAAACATATTCATTTTCAAAAATAAATTCTCCCGTTGGTTCGAATTTAATAATGAAAATTACATCTTTAAATACGCAGCGGAAACTTTAACATTTAATAATCTTTTTCCTATTTTCCAGAAGCAAATTTACTATTTACTGAACAAAAAATATCGTTGGATAAATTTTGTACAGAAAATTATTATAAAAATTCAATTCAAATTGATCAAACTGTTTTATGGAAAATAAGAAAAACAAAAAAGCTGTGGATCAGATTATTTTATTTGGCCATTTCGCCCAAATAAAGACATCGCTGCCCAATGACGTCAGACCACAAATACGCCCACCTTTCTTTCGGCCAAGACGCGAGCTCTCTCTGGCCCAAATGCCATGCATGCCAATGCGTGGCTCTCTCCCCCAGCCCCAGGCACGCAACTGGCTGGGCTGATTTCGGCCGCGGCGGCGGCCGCCGCTTTGGGCCAAAGAGGCCCGAGCCCTCTGGCCGTTGATCTCAGATCGACGGTGGAGCTGCGCTTCTGGGGCATCAAAACCCCGACCGACCAGCGCCTCCCTCAGCCCTAGCTTCATTTTCACGCGCACACTCTCTCTTCGCCTCACCGCTCTCCTCTTCTCTCTCGGGTTCATCACCGAGCGACCACGGTGAAGCGGCGAGGTCCGCGCCGTCGTTGCCCCCCTCGCCGCTGTCTTGCGCTCCCGCCGGGTGGCCGCGCGCCGCCGTCAGCGGCATGCTGCCATGGCGCCCCATGGTCGGATCCCATGAGCCGTGCCCTTACCGGCCGGCCTCTCTTTTTTCACTGCGGCAGTGTGTGCTCGACGGCGAGGTGAGCCGAGCCACCCTCTTCCCCTTCTTTCCCCTTTCGGTTTCTTTGATTCGGATTTTTGAACGATTTTTCCGATTAGGGTTAGGGTTAGGGTTAGACACGACACTGTTTTTCTTTTCCCCGAATCACCTTCGGGTTTAATTCGGTTTCAAGTTTTCTTCTCTATCCCAAAACCCGATATAGGGTTTGGATGTGCGGTTCTTTTCTTTTCCCGAACCATCATCGTTTCTCAGATCCGAAGGGATCGAGTTTAGGGTTCAATCGAACCCTTTGTTGGCCGAAGCCCTTTCTTCTTTCTAGATCCACACTGGATCTCTTCATCTTTCCTTTTCTAATCGGTACCCGTTCTAGATCTACGTGCTAATAGGCTCTGGTACCATTGTTATAATCCTTGAATCATCTAGCAGTCGGTCTAGAGGGTAGACATCAAGAGCGGTAGACAACAGCAACGATGTAGACCTAGAATGCTATCTAGAGGAAGGAGAAAGTGTCGAACTGAGATCCCGGAGGAGTGGATCCAGAGGCCTCCATCGCCTTCGTCGGTGAAGTCTGCTCACCGGCGGCGACGACGTCGGTGAAGAGAGGCGCGCGATGGAGGAGACGGTGATGCGGGCACGATGGCGACGGGATGACGGTGATGACGGTGGCGGCTTCCGTCATTGGCGGGTCGCGCACTCTCTTCGAGATCGGAATTAGGGTTTGTCGGTGGGGTTTGTGGCTCACGGCGAACCTCGTGCTTTGAGCCGCCCCCCCTCCTCTTTATATAGCGCAGTGCGATGGGGGCCCACCAACCATGTAGGGTTGGGCGCCTCCGATCAGGGCGCGTGACCAAGGCCCAATAGGCCGTTGGGCTTATTGGTTAGGAGATCAATCTAACAAGAAGCACATGACCCCGGCGGCAGAAGCCGCGACGTTGTCCTTGAAACCGCCGCTTTCTTCCAGATCCACCTTCCGAGCTTGGCGCCGTGATCGCCGTCGTCGAGCCGGACCCCTCCACGCCGGCCCACTTCTTGTTCTGGCCGCCTCACATGGCGTCGTCCGCCGCCCATGTCGATCGGTGTGGCGCCAGCTCCACGGCGGCGGCCGGCCGGACTCGCTCTGAGCGACCTCGAGCGTCGGGGCGTGTCCTCCAAGAAGCCCACAATCTCCGCGGCTCCAGCGCCGCCGGCCAAGCCGCCGAGAACCGCATCACGGAGTCGGGCGGTGGCGCCCGGCGACGAGCGGACGCGGGCGTGGGCGGCGTCCTCCAGCCGACGGCGGGCTCGTGCTTTCTCCCGAGCTTGGAGCCGCCGCGGCGGCTGCCCGCCCGCTAGGCTAGGCCGACGCGAGCTTCGCGGCCGCGCGCAGCAGCGTAACCCGGTCGCAGGTCTTGCAACGCAGCAGCTGCGCGCCGTCTCGTCGTCGAGTACTCCACGAAGCGTAGACCTGCACAAGCTTCCTTCCGTGCCGGGTCGGCGGCGGCGCGCGGCGCGGGAACGGACGGGGCGATCGGCCAAGCGCAGCGTCGTGGACCTCCTTCTCGGGCGCGCGGAATGGGATGTTGCCCACGTACACCACGCCGCGGTACCGCACCGGCGATTCATGGCAGCCGCAAAGAAAGGGACATGGCGCCGCCGTCCATGCTCTCTCGGATGGAAGAGGAGGCTGCAGATGGGTAGCTGCCGCAGCGGCCATCCGCAGTTATAGGGCGTGTTTGGGACTGCTCCGCTCCACGTTTTTCAGCTCCGCTCCACGTTTTTTAGCCAAACGGTTTCAGCTCCACGCACTCTGCTCCAGGAAAAAGGGTGGAGTTGTGAGAGCACCTAAAGAGGTACTCCACAAACTCCAATTTTTTATGGAGCTGCTCCACGGTGGAATTTGTGGAGCAGAGTTTGTGGAGCAGTCGCAAACACCCCCGTAAAGCCGGCAATTCTACGTGGAGTCGGAGTCGGTATCCGTTTCGCGGTCGATTTTTCCTTATTTTCCTACCTGGGTGTGCGCTACGTTGCTTACGGTAGATGACGTCAACGACAGCCACGAGCCCAGACCGTTCCGCCGCTAACTGACCCACACCCACCCGCGGAACCGCCCTAGCCCGTCCCAGATCGGATTCGGGCTCGACCCAAACAGAGAGGCCGGGAGCGGAGGGCTATGGCCGTAGCCGGACGCGGCGGGCGCGGCACCGCGCTCCTCCTGCGGGCCCTCTCGGCGCCGAGGCCTTGGCCGCCGGCGGGCGCGCGGTGCATCCACGAGGGGCCGGACACCATCGAGGAGCTGCTGGACCGGCACCTCGTGAAGAAGCCCGCCGCGGGCCCGGACGAGGAGTCGGTGGAGGCGCGGCGGAGGCTGGCGAGCTCCAGGCGGGAGGCGCTGGCCCTGTACCGGGACATCCTCCGGGCGGCGCGGCTCTTCGCGTGGCCCGACGACCGCGGCGTGCCGTGGCGGGAGGTGCTGCGGGCCAACGCCAGGCGCGAGTTCGAGGAGGCCCGCGGGGAGGGCGACCCGGAGGTGGTGGCGCGCCTCCTCATCGGCGGCCGCGACTCCGTGCAGCAGGCGCTCGACCGCCTCGCCGACGCCTCACGCCGCGCGATCGAGGCCGAGGAGGCCAAGCGCCGTGGCGGGGCGTAGATTTGGAGCTGGACATTCCAAACCTACGCGTCCTGTGTGGCTGTGTTAGCATTTGCTTAATCTTGTTGTAAGCGACGATCTCTAATTCTCAATATGCAAATGGTTTCAAGGATCAGGCTATCTTAAGCAATACTACTATGTATGTTTGATTTTCACTTTACAAGAATCTGAGAGAGAGAAACACTTCGGTTTCTAGCATTTGATCCGTAAATGATGTGTCGAGTGCCGTACAATGAATACAATCAGCTCAGCATTTTTACTTTGTATATAAAGGGGAAAAAACAACTTTGTACATCGTCCTACTTTCAATTGCTACAAAAAGTGGTGCTTGGTTCTTGTCCAACGTGTGTAATCAGTTATGGGTTAAGAATTCCCCCAAAATTGTCTGAAAACAAGAAACAGAAGTTCCTTCCTGGAGCATCTGCTAGAGTACCTGGGAATGGGTCTCTCCAGTATGTGTCCTCAACTGAATACATGTTGTAGTAGCCTGCAATCGTGCCTTGTGTCAGTTTTGTGAAAGCCCGGGTGCTATCAGAACACTCTGCATCCAGGTGTCCTGCTCTAGCAGAATCTCATTGAGTTCAGGGATTCCATCATCAATCTTAACTGTTCACCAGTAGTCGCCACAGCAACAAGAGCCATCTGAAAATATGTGGTATATCTTTGTGTCACCAACTACAATCTTCCGTCCCGAATATTTTGATATCAACTTCAGAGCATGATGGCAGTGGTTGCATACACGCACATTCTTCTTGACAAGAACAGGGGTCCCAGCCTCAGATGATATCAGACCAAAGGCAACAGCCAGCCTTACACTATGCTTATTGGGAAGTACTGTTTTCCCTGATGCAAAAGGATCTGAATCGCGGAGATTACTTGGGCTATCTAAATCTTCTCCAATATTTCTTGATAGGATATCAGACAATTCATGAATTTTCTCACTCTGAGGGTGAGACATGTCCCCATTGACAAAACTGCACTCTTTATCATTAAGCTCGACAAGACTTCTTGCCTCTGTCCTTCGGCTCCCCTTCTCCTTCATCAGAGATCTTATCCTCTCCACATCCTCCCATCTCCCAGCATCAGCATACATGGAAGACAGAACAACATAACAGCCTGTGTTGTTGTGTTCCAGTTGGAATATCCTCTCTGCTGCATATTCTGCTATATCAATATCATTCTTATTTCTGCTCGCTGTCAGCAAGGAACCCCAAATCCTGGATGTTGGAGCAATTGGCATGTTTTCGATAAACCGCAGCACCTCCCTGAGGTCACCTGCCCGGCCCAGAAGGTCAGTCATGCATCCGTAGTGCTCAATCTGTGGAATCATACCATACTCCTGTTGCATTGAATTGAACTCCTTCCAGCCCTCAGCCTCCAGGCCTGAAACACTGCAAGCAGTCAACACAGAAACAAAGGTACTCTCATTTGGTTCCATACCACTGCACTTCATCTCATCGAACATTTCCAATGCAGTCTTTCCCTGTCCGTGAATTGCATATCCTATAATGATTGTATTCCAGGAGATCACATCCTTGCCTGGCATTTTGCCAAAGATTTCCCTTGAGGCCACAATATCGCCACACCTTGCATACATATGCATAACGGCATTCATAATGAGAGTGATGTCTCTATAGCCTAACTTGACAATGTAGCTGTGCATTTGCCTGCATTGTCTTATTGAACGTAGCAAGACGAATGCTGGTACTACTGTTGTCATGGTGAAATAATCAGGATAAAGAGGTTGATTCAGTAGCTCCAGGAACAATGCGATGGCTTCCTGGTACATTTCCATGTACATGTAAGCAGCAATCATATTATTCCATGATACCAGAGTTTTATCTGTAATCTGACCAAATATCTTTTCAGATGATTCCACTTTGCCAACCTTGCCATACATCTCCAGAAGAGCAGTCTCAAGCACCACGTGAGGAAGAAAATGTCTCCGAACCACATAAGCATGAACACTCCTTCCGTACAGTGAGCTTTCAGTTTGAGCACAGGCGGCAAGCAAATTGATAGCAGTGACCACTTCCACCTGGAACCCCTCCGCTCTCATTTGCACGAAGCAATCGAACGCATCCACAGGCTGCTCATTCAGCGCATAGCCACCTATCATACAATTCCATGTCACCACGGTCCTCAACGGCATCTTTGCAAAGACATTCTCAGCAAAGAAAACATTGCCACATTTGCAGTACATGTCAACAAGAGAAGTTCCCACCTTGACATCCTGCTCGAGCCCGTGTCTGATGGCATAGCTGTGTATCTCCCGCCCCTGCGCCAGCACCGACTCCAGGCAGCAGGCGGCGAGGGCGGCGATTACCCCGACGCTGTCATGCCCCACCCGCAGCGCGTCGTTCATCTCCCGGAAGCACGCCAGCGCCAGCGCCCCCATCCCGTTGGACACGTACCCGTCCACCATCGTGTTCCACGAGACGATGTCCCGCGCCGGCATTCCGTCGAACACCCGCTCGGCGTCCCCGACCAGGCCGAGCTTGGCGTACAGCGCGACGAGCGAGTTGGCGGTGTACACGTCGGCGCCGAGGCCGAGCTTGATCACCGCCGCGTGCGCGGCGCGGCCCTCGCCCAGCGCGCCGGCGCGCGCGCAGCACTTAACGACAACGGGGAAGGTGAAGCGGTCCGGGCGAGCGCCGGCGGCGAGCATGGCGCGGTACGCCGCGACCGCGTCGAGCGGGAGGCCCGCGTCCGCGAACCCGCGGATCATGATGTTGTGGAGGAACGCGCCGGGGCTCCTGACGCCCGCGAAGGCGTCCGCGGCCTCGTCCATGCGGCCCGCCGCGACGTGGGAGAGGACGAGGGACTTGGGACGGGAGCGGGAGCCGGAGCCGAAGCTGGGAATGGGGCGGGGAGCCCCTCCCTCGCCGTGCTTGGGCCGCGCGCGGGGCGGAGGCTCCTTGGAGGTGGCAGCAGTGAGGTGCTGGGAAGCGCAGGTGGTGGCGGAGGCGGCATGAGCTGCGCGGGAGGGGAGGAGCAGCGGCGTGGCCATGGTGGGGCGCGTGGGGCGGGGCGGAGGGAAGCGAGATGGGGATATTTTTCTGCGCCGGGTTTTTGCTCTCGCGGTTTATCGAATCAGGGAAGGGAGAGGAGGGAAGGAACGTGTCGCCGGGAGGAAGTCCTGCCGAACAGGTCCGACAGATTCGCGCATGATTCGTTGGGCTAAGTAAGGAGAATTAAATATAGATGAAAAAAAACTAATTACACAGTTTGATTAAAATCGCGAGACGAATGTTTTGAACCTAATTAGACCATAATTAAATATTAATTACTAAATAAAAACGAAAGTGCTACATTAATCCAAAATCTAAAATTCACTCAACTAAACACCACCTAATTACTATAAAAAAAACTGAGCAAAGCTGATTGTAACAGATAAGCTCAAATGACAGGGCCGCACTTCAAATGGCAAACGCGTCTGCAGCAGCTGCCGTGCCGTATTCATGTGCAGTATATATACATCCAAATAACAACTACGTACGAGACATCGCAGATCTGACCGAGTGTAGAGGCGCCAAGCACCTAAGATGAACGAACCATTTCGTGCGTTTTTTTTTTCAAAAAAATAAACATAACTGCATCACAACAGGTTATATAGATAGGGACCACGTTATCCCAATCAAAATTTCGTAGCGTATGCTTGATATTGTTGTGAAACGGACATCTACAGACGAATATGTGTCTCTTCACGAGTGATCTTATCCATCGAACACAGGATTGGTGGATAGGATTAGACAGTTAATTTTAGTTTCAAAGGACATGTCTTTTGGGAACAGTCGTGTTTCTTCGTGATATCATTTCACTTGTATAAATATATTTCCGAGATCCATAAAAGCAACTGTTCTTCCACGTCTTGTTTATTTGCATTCACTTCGAAGACGTTATCAGCACTTTGCTATGCGAACAAGAGGAAAAACAGAGGCACGCATGCCTCTCGACCATCACCGTTCCCTCAGAGTTCGCCGAGAACAAGAACAGCAGCAACGCTGATGCAGAACTGATGGCCACCAGCGGCCAGCCCCTACGCTGATCCAAGTCTTCCAAGAAGAGCAGCAACGCTTCCCTTGCTGCCGTGGAAGACGACGTACTGCGATCTTGCCGTACCAACAAGAATGGTTTTCATCCTGTTCTTCCCCATGATGAAGAGAGATGAAGCATCATCAAAACGAGAAAGAGGACAGGAGATCACCGGCCTTCATGAATGCACATCTACTGAACGGTATGACATCGTATATTTTCATTAATCAATGATGTTCTTATCTCTGATGAAGTGGAAGATGTCGTTCTCCGGCTTCTTCCTCTCCATCATCAACAAGGTTGGTGATGCCAACCATCGCCCCTGACCAGCGACGCCTCGCACCATGGCTGCCACTGCGCGCTGCTCGTGTAGATTGCACAATGCAGACGCACATGCGGTCAGCAACGCAGAGGCCGGTGCTCCGAGCGGCCGCAATTGGAGTAGACATCGAGTCGGCCTTCGCCTGGCCTGCGGCAGTGGCTTCCTCGCCGTGGCCCCTCGCGGCCTCCGCACCGTGGCCGCGCGCTAGTGGCCTCGCGCCGCGGCCGGTGGCCCCGCAGCGGCCCAGAGACGGCCCCCTACTGCTCCACGCCGAGCGGCCTGAGACTCCTGCTCCCTGAGGCTCGCAGCCGGCAGCCTCTGCGCCCCCATAGTCGGCGGCCCTGCGGCCGGCCTTCCCAGAAGCCGCCATCGGCGGCATCCTCACGGCCTCTCGGCCTAACGACGATTTTCTCCCGAGGAGAAACCGTCCGTGAGAAGGACTGGTCGACTGGATGGATAAGGCTGTGTAAATTTTGCAGAAATAACCTTACATTTTCTGTAAATTAAATAATTATCCTTCTAGATAATTATGTTTTGTGCCTTTGTGTTATAGCCAAAGGTTACAACATTAATCACACAGCCTATTCTCGACACCATTGTACAATATTTCACTATGCTTTATTTGCCTCGTGCAAATATATTTTCTGGAGCCTTAAGTATTCAAAAAATTGCATAAGTGATAAGTTTTGTTTGCTTCTAAGCCCTCGGCTCAACGTAAGTTTTTAAATTTACAAGCAAATAAAATTATTGTTTGGTACTGTTCAAAGAGTGCCCTATGTCATTTCAAATAAACATGTACTATTAGCATTACATGTTCAAAGTGTTTGTTCAAATTGACAAACCCAATAAACATGTGTTATTATTACATTGTTCAAAATGTTTATCTAAATTGGTAAACCCAATAAACATGTAATATTATTATCACAATATTTGCATTGCAACTACTTTGTTATTTACAATTTTCATTTCATGTTAAGCCCATTCATGCTTTATTTAAGGCTCATAGTGCTTACATTTTTAATGCAAAATCGATGAAGTGTATTATCTCATTATTTGTACAATACAAATGTTCCATATTGTATGTTGACCATACACAAGGTTGCACTATAGTTGCTACTGTAGGATCTACACTAGGTCCACAACTTAGTGAGTATCCTCAACGTGAGTATCCAATTCGTTTGCGAATTAACTAAGGTCTACATCAATCTTTGATGACTACCTTAAGACGTGTTCATACAATTTGCATTAATGACTTGGCATCTACTGTTAACACAGATTATGCCCATTTTAAGGTCTACACCTTTACTGTGACTACCTCCATTATGTTATTATGCATATGAGATTTTTACACTAACATTAATACAAGATTATCTTGTCTTTATTTTGCATCACATTACAACACTACCATAGCAGTTTTAAGTTACCCTTAAAAGTAAATTCAGAAGATCTATTGTTTGCACCTAGTTGGAATAATGGACACGAAAGAGTTTGATCTCTCACTCTTGATGATCACCATTATCCAACATGATCAATGGACGTAAAGTTAAACTTTATTGTTCTATGGATTTATAGCAAAATATACTTGGTGCTCCTCGTTAGAGAGCATCACCGCTTACTGAACAATTAAGTATGGAGTTTTATTTAAATAAAGCACTATACACATCCAGATCACACATATGTGTATCTCAATGGATGCAAATCGAAGCACTATATGGCTAGCTCTCAATGAGCGATATGAACAACACAAGGTAGTCATTATGCCCAATGCCATCTCTGATTGGCCACAACTTACCAAATGTATTCTAGATTAATTCCTACATTACTTCAGCTCTAAGTGTATGATAAACTCTTATCGAGGAATCATCATTAGCATTATAGTGATGCTCTATCATCTGAAGTACATTGAATTTTTAGAATCATAACAAGTTCGATGCCATGTAATAATGACATCCATAGAACTTTAATGGTAATATTTAATGCAAAAAGAAGTAGCCGCCCCGTGCATTCTTTAGGGTCAAGGCATTTCTCAAATATGACATAACCATATTTTGTCCTAATTATGTATGTTACAGACACACAACTTAGAAATGTCATGCTTTGAAATATTTAATTGATCGGTATTACAAATTCATTGGACATAAATATCCGGCTCAACAATAAAGATATGAAGCACGCTTCTATCTTCAACCTAACACCACCAGGAAGGCCAGTTGTTCACAACAAGTTTCATAAAAAATCAAGTAGCACCCAAACACTTAATTAATAAGTGGGTCTTATGAGCATGGAGAGCACGATCATCGAATTTACTTCGCTTGATCTATTTTTGAGACCAAATTTATCTTCCATTTACAAAGGTACCTAGTATCTACGTCCCCTTTTGGTGTTGTAATATAAAATATTATCATCAATTTTAATTGAATATCATAATAATGTGCCATCATATTTGATATTCTATTAATTAACTTGTATGTAATCTATATATTTGCAAAGAATATCATTATATTCTTCATGCTATATATAGACCTATACGGGATTCAATCCAAATGCAAAGAGGAATTTTGCTTAGTGGATAGTTGCATCACAAACATGGGCGGATACAGAGGGTATTCCCCGTATTCCCAGGAATACCCAACTATTTTAGCACACTTCTATGTATATATGTGTATATACTTGTATATGTATATATATAATGCCATATTTTGTAATATTTTCACTCATTGAAGCCAAAAACAGTAAAAAACAGCCTCTCAAATTGGCTCATATTTTGTAGTATTTTCACTCATTGCAGTTAAAAACAACTTATTTTTTTATTGACGTGGAAGTAGGAATACCCAAGTTTGGAATCCTGGCTCCGCCACTATTCACAAACTCTATACATAGGGAAGCAAAATATTCCTAAACTCTTATATAGAGATAAGGAAATATTTTGTTAATCGCTTGACGCGATGTCATGATAGTGGGCTTTGGTCGTCCTACTATCATACTCCTTATTGGTACTTAAATAATAATCATAAATTTATTCTTGTATTCTGATTCCATAATGTACCCAATTAAAATTATAGAGATATCTGTCAATGTGGTTTCATATGGAAACCCCAAGATGACAACTAAGAGGAGTATTTTTCTATTAACAACGGATATGGCAATACTTAAACAAAACATCATCAGTTGGATTTGACTACATATACATAACATGTATCCAATGTTGCGTACAAATAATTCTCTCTCTTAATGTCAACAAGACTTGGCACATTTGCCTTAGTTATTCAACTATAGAGATAACTTGATAATTATTGTCAATTCTATTGGTCATAGCATCAATATGAGCCACTACATTTTTTAAAGAAATTCAAGAACATATATGTGACTCTATTTATCATTTTATGGACCATAAAGATACTATGTAATGCACATTTATACATCCATAATATAGTCCCAGGTGTGTCTCTTAGTCATGAGAACCATCACTATACCAAACTCATTGCTCAAAATCTTCAATTTAGATCAAATTATCCTGGATGCAGGATCAAATCCATTTTATATGGAACAGTTTGGTTTTTGGGTACTATATATCAAGTACCTTATGTCCATACCAATAATAGTTTTATTAAGTCTCTTATTGAGAATCAAATTGCATGACATATTAAAATAGATTTGTAATTTACCAGAACTTAGTTGTTTTCATGCAGCCTTACACACCGCATCGTTAATTCAAATTCATCAAGCTGCACTTATACAACTCCCTCCGTTGCAGTATGTACGTGAAACTTTGGCCATAGCCAAACATTTCCCATTTGCGCATCAAGTACGTTTTCACATACCCATATCACCACCCCAACATACCAATGGGCATTAGGGATCCAAAGAGGTAACTCTGCAGTGGATTTATAAATTACCCGTATGTTGATCATATTTGAGGATAATTCCAGGCATTAGGGGAAGATTTATACCACATTAAGAATGCCAGGAATCAAAAGAGCAATCCTCACATCCACGTACCAAAAATTCTAAACCTAATCATTTAGAATATCTTCTATTTGCATCATATTACAAAGAATCTGTCAGAAATATTTACTGATAATAAGGGTGTCACAAAATCCTCTTATCCTACTTATAATGCGCCCAAAAGAATGAATGTACCAATTAAAACCATTCAACTCCCACTCCTAAAGAAGAGGAGGATAAGTACGGCCGCTCCTAAGTATAATGCTCTAAATAAGCATCCGAGGATACCGAGGACAATATCCTCCAAATCGGTAAATCCAAGCCAACCTCAAGTTGGTAGACACCCAAAATGGATGAGCATCCAAAACTCGGATCAAAATCCATCCGGATCAACGGTGCACCCAAATTCTGATACTGGGATATTGAAACACCCTGACTCCATATGGGAAATGACTCAGAGTCCAAAAGGGTTAACATTTTCACATGCTATATTGATTTTAAGAACCGAATCAATCATTTAAAGACTACAAATTGTCGCGGCATATACTCCTAAAAGATTGTTTTTTTACCTTATTAGACCCAGACAAAAAGTCCTAGGCAAAGTGTCTTTACACTTAAATTTGATCAAACTAAAAGGTGTCAATTAAGGAGATTGCTCTTGTTCAATGATGAGAAGTATTACCACAGTAATATCTTCCTTCATAGAGTTTCTTTTCAGAAGCAAGGTGGTGAACAATGAGAGCTTGTAGCATATGGTTTCACGCAGAGACCCAGCATATACTATACCCCATGGTATGTGTGAAAATGAAGTTTTCCAAATTCAATAATTGACATATCAAATGAATTTGATAGATTCGGACGTATAAGTCCCAATGAACTTCATATTCTGAATCCAAATATAAATCGCAACATACATTGTATATAATGAAGCATGATTGTATATATTGGTTATTTTGATATCATCGTGATACAGAAATAATTATGCAATTATTTGAGATACAATTTTCATCACGTGGATTCGAGATGGAGCATTTAGGTAAGATCAAATATTGCCTAGGCTTACAACATGAGCACCGTCCTTTAGGGATTTTAGTGCATCAATTAGCCTATATTCAGAAAATATTGGAGAAATTCAATATAGACAAATCATATCATAACAAAACCTCGATGGTTGTTTGTTCTTTAGAAATAGAGAAAGATCTATTTAGACCACGAGATATTGGAGAAAAGATATTGGGACCAAGGTTCCATATCTTAGTGTCATTAGAGTACTTATGTATCTTGCAAATTGCATCAAGCCTGATATCGCATTTGCAGTGAACATACTAGTTAGACATAGTGCAAATCCAACTCACCGTCATTAGACGGGAGTGAAGCATATCCTCATATATCTTAGTGGCACAAACGATCTTGGTTTATTTATTTAAGAGAAATCATAATCCCAATATGATTGGATACATGGATGCTGGTTACTTATCTGGTCCCCATCCCAAGCTGGATTTGTATTCTTACATGGAGGTACAGCTATTTCATAAAGTCTTCTAAACAGACTCTGACGACGACCTCTACTAATCATTCTGAAATTATTGCTCTATACAAGGCATCACATGACTATGTATGACTTCACATAATGATTAACCACATACAACAGGCATGTGGTATTGGTTCGATTAAATTACCTACAATTATCTATGAAGATAATTTCGCTTATGTTACATAGATGCAAACAGGTTACATAAAGAGTAATGTCGTTAAGGACATTGCCCCTAGGCTGTTTTATCCCCATAAGTTACAAGAAAGCGGGAAAATAAACATCTTGCAAATCACCGTATGCAATAATTTCGCTGAACTATTTACTAAGTTCTTACCAACTTCTATGTTTCAAAAATCTCTACATAAGATTGGTATGCGACGCCTTTGAAATTTGCAAGAAACAGGAGGGGGACATCTCCTAGATGCTGACCTGTACCAGTATTATATTATACTCTTTTCTTTCATAAGTTTTACTCATAAGGTTTCTTATTAAAGTTTTTAATGAGGTAATATTAACATAAGCATGTGTCATATTTTCTATTTTTCCCATCAGGGTCTTTGTGGGAAATATCAAAGACACATATTGCCCTTATAACTCATTAATGGTTTTTCCCTGAAAAGGTTTTTCATGTGAGTTATCCAAGAGGCAATACCAATAATATGTCGTCACACTTTCTCCTAATTTTTTCACTGGATTTTTACAGGAGTTTTAGCAGCATATCACTTTATATTGCTCCTCATATTTTTCCCGAAAGGTTTTTGGGGGAGTTATCTTTATGTCGTATCTCCAATATTTTTCTCCATTGGGGTTTTTAATAGAATACCAATGACATAGTGGTTTATTTAAATCACAAATAAATATGTTATTTTCTCCTTATTTTCAATAACGTTTAAAGGAGTTTTTGTGGCACATCATATATTCTTCAGATTTTTCCCATAGGGTTTTTCGAGGAATTTCAGCTTATAGCTGCATTGATTTCAAGGAAGATTCAAATATTCGATCAAGGGGGAGCGTTGTGAAATGACACCTATACGTGAACGGACGTCTACAGACAAACATGCGTCTCTTCACGAGTGATCTCATCCATCAAGCACAGGATTAGTGGATATGATTAGACAGTTAATTTTAGTTTCAAAGGACATGTCTTTTGGGAACAGTCGTGTCCCTTCGTGACACCCCTCCACTTATATAAATATATTTTCGAGATCAATGAAAGCAACTGTTCTTCCACGTCTTGTTCATTTACATTCGCTTCTAACAGATATTACAAGTTGAAGATTAAGCAAGTGTCTGACAAAAAGAAAAGACTGATTCAGCTGCACCTCACTTGACCCTCTAGCTTCTTGCTTGATGTCCTACACTTCAGGGGCGTTGGGTTTCCTCGTTGTATTGTGCTGCCTTACGTTTTCTCGTTGTGTTGTGCTGCCTTGACGAGCGAGGATTCCGAGCAAAGCTGTGTATTTGGTTTCTTTGCCTGAGTGCCTCGCGGTGTTTATTTGGTTTCCTTGCCTGAGTGCCTCGGGTGTGTGTATTTGGTTTCCTTACCTGAGTGCTTCTGGGTCTACGCAGGCAAAGATTTGGCTTGCTGGCGTGAGATATGTCCTACAGCTACACTGTAACATGATAGAACGCAATGAGTTCAGCATGATAGAACACAGAGTCCACGGTGATACAGCATAACAGCAAGCACGGCGAAGGCCAGTACCTTGTTGTCAGTTAACAGATATTGTAACATGATAGAACGCAATAGTACAGTAGTACACGGTGTTAACAGAGTTGCATCCTGGAGATCAAGGAAGCCAACTTTGCACAGAAAGGAGGATGTGAACTTCAGCCTCTTATCAAAGGGTTCCAAGACCTGAGCAATTGCTACCTAGAAAAAAGAAGCATCGGAAATACTTCTAAAAGGTTGAAAGAATGAAAACTCCAAATTCCAGTTTGGTTACTTGCAGCAGAATTTTTAGAGTTAACAAAGGCATCACAAAAAATCCTAGGTGTTGAGAGAATGAAAACTCCAAATTCTAGTTTGGTTGCTTGCAGCAGAATTTTGAGTCAACAGAGGCATCACAAAAAAATCCTAGGAGCACTGTGAGGGGACCAATTTTCAGCAAAAGATGTGTTGCACCATGTCTTGGCAGGACATGCATGAATTTGTGGTTACAAACTATTCATACATACATGGTACAGTTTGTACAGCCACCGAAAAAATGATCTGCCGTTGCGCCATTGCTATGATTCAGAGAACATTATCTGCGACAAGACTCGAACTAAACGAATGTGTAGTTCAGATTTCTGTAACTCGCGAACCATCTTGATCCTCAGATGTTTTCTGCTGTGTGACATGTCATATACATAGTACCGAATCATGCATCAGAAAAAAGCAATTAACCACATTGTTTCCTTTTCTGGGCCTGCAAAATGGAAAAGCATCTATTAGTTCCATGTATTTGAAACATTTTACGTTATTGTCTATCATATAAAGGAAATACCAAGCTACTGAATTCTAAAATGGATCCTTTATTGTCCACAAATGGAGGCACACTACCAATCACAAGTCATAGCTAATTACCTCTTGAAGTTTTCGGAACACCGACGCTTCCAAATCATTAAATCCAGTTCCATCAATATTGTTTGTCCTTGATTCATGTGTTTGTGTTGACCTCGCTGATAATCCACCCGATTCTTGAACAGGAGCAACATTTAATGGAAACAGAGAGAAATGGTTCTGTATTACTAATAACTGTAAAAAGAGAAACAAGTATTGGTCATTGCACAATGCAAGTAATATAATTCAAAGACAGGAAATGTCATTCAGTAATTATCCCAAATATTTAACAGAGGGGAGGACCCTACTATGATCAGATAAATAAAAACAAGAGCATATGCACAACCATGGAAAGAAATAATGTAGTACAACAAGAAGAACCTAGTTGCCTGGTAACTTTTTAGAATTTGGTTTGCTCTCTGGATAACCACTCCAAACTTGTCATTGAATTCTCCATGCTATCAGCATAAAGATGCATAATTATTAACTAATGCAAGATTACAAGTAATACATAGTTATGTAGCCTTGTGCATTAAACTGGGAATATTTTCCAACAATCCTATCTTATTATGAGTTTTTGCATGTCACTTTCCTGGGATAGTATGAGATGCATATTTGCCCCTACCAACCATGTAAGATTCAGATCAAAGTAACACTAACACAAAAAGACATAGCTCTGGTAACTGACATAAGTCAAACTATTCTTAGTCAAATATGGAATGCACTCAAATGATAAAGGGTAGAGAAACAGGAATTACTGCAGCTTCTTTGGAGCCCATTACTACAATTGCTGAGCCCTTACTCCTTGATTTCCTTGTCTTGATAACAATGTCTTCAACTTTGCCAAATTTCTGGAAGAGAACCTCCAACTTTGCCGCATTGTACGAATCAGCACTCCCATCCCATGAAACCTTCAAGATCTTGCCCTTGTCCGTTTTCACTCCGTCCTGTGGGGTTCCACCCTTCTTATCTCCATGCGCCTGGACACATAACCAAATTGTGGAAATTGTTAACCAATAAATATCAATGACTCTGTTGGACAACCTCTTGCTTAGCCTTAGCACGGACTAGATAGGTACAGCTACAACCAATTTCCCCTCTGATCAAACTACTCACCAATAGCCTTGAAGAAATGCGATGCTTCAGGTGAACCAGAATGTAAATGAGTCACAATTCAGGAATTTTCCCGACACCCAGGATCCAGAACATATTAATTTCTAATCCAATGAAATGGAAAAACAATAGCATGGCAACTGCATTCTATGCAATTCCCAGCCTCTTGCACATCTTAGCATGGACCAGATAGGTACAAGTACAACTACAACCAATTTCACCTCTAATCTAATCACACTACTCACCAATAGTCTTGAAGAAATGTGGTGCTTCACGTGAAGCAATATGTATATATGAAACACAATTAAGGAAATTTCCTGATACCCAGGATCCGAACTAGTAATTTCTAATCTAATCTAACTAAATGCAAAAATAATAGCATGGCAAGACGCTATGCATCCTGACCAATTCATTCAACAAACTAACTGAACAGTTTTCCAGAGCACGAAAAATACGAAGGAGAAATCGTTCGAGACACTTACCGAAGTCGATGGGGCACCTGATGCAGAAGCCTGCTTGGCGGCGCGGAACGCTGCGAGCTCGCGCTCAATGTCGGCGGCCATCCGCTTGGCCTCGCGCTTGGCGAGCTCGTCGGGGTCGGCGGGATGGCCCGCGGCGGCGGCGCGCTCGCGCTCCTCGAGGTCGGAGACGGCCTTCCGGCGCTTGGTGCCCGCGGCAGCGGCGCGGGCGGCAGCCTCGCGGCGTCCGCGGAGGCGCGCGTCGAACTGGCGGCGGAGGGACTCGTCACGGAGGAGCTTGTAGGAGCTCGAGAGGAGTTGGAAGTCGGCGGTGGCGTTGGGGTTGTCGAGGCGTTTGTCAGGGTGGCGCAGCCGCGACTGCGTCCGGTACGCCTTCTCGATCTGCTCGGTGGTCAGCGCCGCGCCTTCCTCCCCCGACGGGAGGCAGAGCACCTCGTAGTGGTCGATGTCATCCTCGTCGTGCCCCGTCGCCGCCATGGCGCCCGAAGAGAGACGACGCCGCGGGCCCTAGATTCCGCTTTGTGGGATGGAGGCGCAGGGTGAGGGGTCGGCGCCGTAAGCAAGCGGAGGGTGCCCAAACCCTAGATCGAGGTAGAGAAAGGCAGACAGCCGATGGGGAGTTGCCGAGCTGGGGGCACGACGAGAGGCGGCTGGGAACCCCGAGGCCCGAGCCCGGCGCGCGTCGGGCTCACTGGCGAAGCAGTAAATTAAGGACGGCGGGACCCGGCCGGCGGCAGGCGTCGGCGGTCGAGGGAGGAGGCTCGGGCGGCGGCGCTGCCAGGTCGCGACTTGCGCCCCACGTCCGACTCATGCGAGTCGCGAACACAGGCAGACGAATTCCACCCAGTTCAATGAGATTAATTAGGAGGAGGGGTAGTTGGTCTTTTCCGGTGTCCTCAACCATGGCCAACGAGCCGGCCTGCTCCGGCACGGCACGGGCCCATGCTAGGTACGGCCCGATAGGGCACGGCACGGAAGGGCCCATCGGGTCACCGGGCCGTGCCGTACCAGTCCATCGTGCCTGGCCGACAGCTCAGGCATGGCCTGTTGGGCCAATTTCCGTGCTGGGTTGGCCCGATGAGCCCGGTCTTTTTAGCAGGTCGGGCCGGCCCGAGGCCCACCAAATGCGACAGAGAGGAGGGGGAGGCGAGGAGTGGAGGTGGCGGCGGCCGCCGACGAGCTCCCCTCAGGTCGCTTGATGTTGGATCCGGCGAAGTAGCTGGCGGAGGAGGCGAGTCCGATGAAGTAGCGGCCGGATCGAGGGCGTAGAAGGCCAGATCGAGGCCGCTCCGCTCGAAGCCGCTGCAAGGGGACGCGGAGGAGGTGGCCAGACACGCGGGGGTCGTGGAGGAGGCGGTCGTTGCCGTGCTCTTCGCCGGCACTGCTGTCGCGCTGGACTTCAGCGTGGTCGAGGGACAGGGAGGAGCTGAGGAGAAGCGGGGTTGGCGCCACGGAGGGGATGGAGGCCGCTCCGCTCGAAGCCATGTGGGGGCGCGGAGGAGGCGGCCACAGCCAGACGCGCGGGGGGCCGTGGAGGCGGCGGCGACCGTCGCACTCGACGCCGTCGCGTGGTGGAGGTGGAGCTCTGGAGGCGGCGGCATGGGGATGGGGGAGGTGGAGTGGAGTGGAGTGGAGGTGGAGGTGGCGGCGTGGCCGGGGCTGGGGGAGGCTGGATGGAGGGATTGTGGAGGCGGAGTGGAGTGAAGGTGGAGGTGGTGCCCCGGGCGGCCGCGTCGGCTTCCTCACGGTCACGGCTGCGCAAGTCGAGGAGATGGGAGAGCAGACCCACGAGAGAAGGGAAGGGATGCGGGAGGCGGCAGCGCGACACGTGAGGACCCGAGGTGCGTGACTGCTCGAGTCAGAAGGGGAAGGCAACGGTGGCTGCGGCGGCTGATAGGGAGTTGGAGTTAGGGTTTGAAATTAGAGCAGCTATATATGTTATGACTAGCGGGCCTCTATCGGGTCTAAAGCTTTTAGCGGGCCGTGTTGTGCCGGCCCACGTGCCTGGGGTAAGGCCCAGGCATGGCCTGCTCCTCCGGGCCGTGCTAGCCCGGGCCCGCTCATCGCCGTGCTAGGCCGGGCCAAAAAAACAGGCTTTGGGCTAAGCCGACGGGCTCGGGCTGCATGGCCATATATATCCTCAACAGATAATTAGGCTGGCTGGAATTATAAAACGAGACAAATCCTTCGTGATGCCAAATATCAAAAGAATTTGAGAGCTCAGGGTTAAGGGTGCGTTTGGAAGCCTGAATCGTTTCCGTTTCTAAGAGGAATCACCAGAAACGGTGCCACACGGTTTCCAGCGCAGAGATTCGGATTGGAAACGTTTCGACCTACCTAGCCCCCAAACGCCCGGCTTCAGGGGCGCGTTGGAACGCACCTCGGGTCCTCCGAGTGTCCCGTCCCTCGTTCGCTCCCCAACACGCTCCTGTCCCCCGTTCCCAAACGTAACCTGTTACCCCACCATGCCTCTGTCCTAAAAAAAACATGTAACACTAAAACTGCAACATTGAAAGACATATAGAAATACTATGTAGTGCAACATCGGGTTGTAAATACTGCAAAATAAAAAAAAAATATGTATTGCAACATGAAAAAAATACGCTGCAACATCGAAAAATATCTACTGTAACAACAAAAAATATGTACTGCAACATCGAAAAAATATGTACTGCAATATTGAAAAACATGTACTGCAACATCGAAAAAACAATTACTGCAACATCGAAAAAACAATTACTGCAACATTAAAAAAATATGTACTGCAACATCGAAAATTATGTGCTGCAACATCGAAAATTATGTACTATAATATCTCAAGCAATAGTACTGTAACATCGCAAAAACATCTGTTGCAACAATAGAAAAAAATCCCATTGCAACATTCGAAAAACATCTATTGGAACATCTCAAAACACCCATTGGAACACGGGAGGAGCGAATAGGGACCCAGAGCTCACCGGAACCCTAGCCACCGCTGCGTTCCTCAGCTCGGAGGAGGAGGAGGAGGAGGAGGAGGAGGAGGAGGAGCGCTCGGATCCAGAGGAGGAGGGCTCAGATCCAGAGAAGACATGACCTACCTCATCGGAGCCGCCGATGTCGTCATCGTCTCCCGTGGGGTCGCATGAAGGTCGCGGAGGGGGGAAGGAGGGAGGGGCGGCAGCATCCTGCCGCACGGCACGCAGCGTCCGTCCCGGAGCATATGAGGCGAAAAGGAGGAGGAGAGGCAGAGGAACCTAGCTCCCGAAGCGGCCGAGAGCAAGAGCTGCACGACCTCCGAGAAGGGCCGACACGAGGCCCGGAAGGCGAGGAGGAAGTGCGCAGCGGCGGCGCGGCGGCGAGTGGGTGCGGGGGGAGAGGGGACGAGCGGATCAAGCGAGTAGGAAACGGGATGTGCAGGTCTATGTGGGCGAGGAATGAGAATGAGCGAACGAGCCCGAAGAACGGCTCGGTCGAGTATGTGCGGGTCTGTCCGGTGGATACCCGCACAGTCAGCCTGTTCGTTTCGGCTTATTTGCTTGTATCTGACTTATAATCCACGGCTTCAACAATATTTTTCTCTCACATCAAACTAACCAGCAATACTTTCAGCCATGAATTATAAGCCGATTCAGTCGAAACAAACAGGCTGAGTATCGTTGTTGGAAACGTTTCGCTTCCGTTCCCGGAACGGAACGGTAATCGCGTGGTTTCGCACCGATTCACTCCGTCTTCCGCTGCCCACCGTACATGATTTGTTGAAAATTACAACAACGGCCACCGCCTCCCTGGCCGTTTCCCCCTTGGCCGTTTTTCCATAGAAAAATAAACTAAGATATCCAATAGAAATACAAGTATATATATTTTGGCTGTTTTCCTGTAGAAAATAAAACAAGAAATACAATAGAATACCAGCATACATACTTCGGCCATTTTCCCATAGACAAAAATCTATTACCAGCTAAAAATTTCTAAGCGTATCGTGTGTGTCCGCCCCACCCCCGCCTACGGCAAAAAAAAAAGTTTCGCCCCACCCCCACCTAAAAAAATGTTTATGAAATAAAACATATACGGCAAAAGGAAAAAAACATCCCAAAAAAAAACTATACGACAAGAAAAAATATACGGCAAAAAATAAAAAAAATGTTCTGAAAAAAAACCTGCCCTAGACGGCAACAAAAAATATGCGTCAAAATATAACATTTGGCAAACGGAAACTAGGAGTGAGGAAGAGAATAGGAAGAAATACATGGTTCCAGATGTAAAGATGCCAGAGACAAAGAAAATGTGTGAGAGCCTTAATAGTTTTTGAAATAGATCAAGATTTCTGATACAAAATGTCTAAATTCGGATGGGCCTGGCCTTTTTTATTACCTAGGTTGAATCCTTGCAGTTGGACCGGCTTCGTTGTGGGCTGAATCAAACCCATACAAGCCTTTTACCTTTTCTTTCGTTTTTCTCTTTTTTATCTATAAAAACAAAGATCAACTCCCCGTTTCAGAAAAAAACAGATACGACAAAAAAGACATTTCTGAAGAAAAAAAATATACGGCAAAAAAAACAATGGCAACATAGGAAAAAGTGGACGGTTCTCGGTGAAAAATGCAAAGAAATGTAAACACAAAATAAATAGTAAAAGTGAATCGCACGATTTACATAGACTTCAGGTTCCCAATACAAAGTGTTTTGTTAGCTTTTTGTCTTTTTCGAACAATGCACAAATTGACTGAAACTTAAAAAAACTATATAAAATAAAAAACAAATCCAAAAATTATAATTCAAATTTATTCAAGTTCCTTTCAACCCCGAGTGGGTGTGAAATATAAATCAAGCCTAAGAGCATGTACAACCAAATGACAAAGTTAGTCTGAAAAACTTGAAAATTGTCAACTCAAAAGTCAGCATTATAAATCCGTACGTGCGGACCAAAAGAGACTCAATGTGAGGGCCGTACTCAATCTGAAACAAAAGAATTGGCATACACGTGAATTATTACGAATACGATCAAAAAGCCTAAATACATTTGGAAATAGTTTAGGTTCCTCATGCAAAATTATTTAATAGTTTTTAAATATATATTTTTTAAAATGATCGAATCCTTCATAGTAGATATGGTGTAACACACGGACACATATCTAGTAAAATAGAAAATATACAATAGAAATACCAATAGACATATTTCAGCCGTTTTTCCATAGAAAAAATAAAACAAGAAATACAATAGTAATACCAATGCTCATGTAGCAACTCAAGAAAACCTCATCATATATAAGGGCACTTTGATCTATTCCACCACATTCATCACTATTCAGAATCTGAAACCAGACAGCCAGCCAAACAGTTCCAGCAAGTGATTCTCTCATATCTGAATCCGAAACGTTTCTCCTAGAATCTGGATCCCTACCAAACGGATTCTAAATTTTAAAAGACCTGCAAATTGAATGTCAAATATTGAGAGGCACGCAGAGTTAAATATCAAAATTTCTCTAAATTAAGGCGATGGAAACACAAAATCTCAAATCCTAGTCTGACTGTTCTCGTGCGGCTTCCGTATCTTTGCCAAATTTACTGATTTTTTCTTTTGCAGCAGCCTTTTTCTGACTCAGGTTATTCTGAAAGCACAAACTAGTCTCCAAAAGGCTGAATGACAACCATAAGTCTTGACTTCGTCTAAATGTGTATTAATCCCTTTTCAAGTTTTCTTGGCTTAAATTTTATTGGTCTCTCTTTTATGTTTTTCCTAGAGCAATATCTTGTTAGCTTTTATATTTAACTCGGGAACATAAAAATTGGTCACTACTCCCTCTAGTAACACACACACACACACATCTGACTTTGCATGATTTTCAATGTATATTTTGACCACTATTTTCTTCTAATACGGAGTATATTCCAACATCCTTCCAATTCAAGGGATTTTGTAATTAATTTAAATAACGTAACTTACACATTTTCTTTCTTTTTGAACATGGAAGGATTCTCCATTACTCATAAACTGCCGCCAAATCGTCGGCAATCAGTACACGAATACAAATTGGAATGCTGTCCATAATCAGACCTGCACCCGAATTCAAACTCGCCCCCAGGGCAGCGAGGCCATCAGCGGCCATATTACCAGAACGAGGAGTGTGAATTACATCATGGAAAGCAAAGTTGCTAGCTAATAAATCTTTCAGCTCCCAGATGAGGCCGCTCGCCGAAGAGCGCTCCAACTCCGCTGATTTTGCTGCTTGCACAACCATGGAAGCATCCGTTTCCAAAAGCACCCTCTGAATTCCCAAATCAGCCGCTCTTTGAAGAGCTTGTAGGCAGGCTATAATCTCAGCATGAAAGGCTTCTCCTATGTTTTCCAGCTTTCCGTATCCTGAGCTGATCACGCCACCGTCACATTCACGAATCATGGTGGTGGCCTCCATGATTTCTGGACCTGTGCTTGGCTTCCCGGTTCCTTCACTGGCTTGAAAGATGACCACTCCGCTGCATATGTACTGGTCAGGTGTGCCAGGCGTCCGCTATCCCGCTGTTGTTCACCTTCCCTCACCCCGCAGCGCTCAGACCACCAAAGATAGAGTAGGGTGATCACCTGTCTTTGCACCTCATGTTTCATCTTCAATATTGCCTCCACTGTCTCTCTTGCTGATTGTAGACTCGCCAGCTCCTGCCGCACCCCCTCGAGCTGCAGCTCTGCCCATACATGCCGAACACATTTGCACTTGAAAAAAAGGTGTGCTCCATCTTCATCGAAGCGTCCACACATAACACATGCTGTGTCTAGCTTCATTCCACGTCTTTTCAGGTTAATCCGCAGTGCCAAGCTGTTATGCCCCAAACGCCAAAGGAAGTGGATCATCTTTTTTGGACAACTTAATTTCCATACCTGCTTCCAGAACAGATCATCAACTCGGGCAGCAGTCGCCGAGGCCGAGCCCCCTCCTCTGCGATCTATGCTTTTCTTTTTATCTGCCACAAAGACTTTATATGCCGATTTAACCGTGAACTACCCATTACTATTGAAGTGCCAAGCTGTCAAATCATCCATGCCTTCATGCACTGGGATGCAAAGAATACAGTCAACATCCTCCTCCCAAAATGTGTCCCTGATCAGTGCCTCATCCCAGGAGCCTGTGGCCGGATCTATAAGCTCATCAACATGTGAAAGTAGATTAGAGCCCCTTGGGGTGAAAGGTCTATGTGATTCATCCCTTGGAAGCCACTCATCTTCCCATATACGGACATTAGTTCCATCTCCGATGTGCCAAATGAGGCCCTTCTTCATCAGATGCAGACCAGATAGTATACTACGCCAAGTGTATGACATATTTCTCTTTGGTTTGGCTTTAAGAATATCACCTTCTGGGAAATACCTTGCTGCAAGCACCCGAGCACACAGTGATTCAGGGTTTGTCAATAGTCTCCATGCTTGTTTTGCTAACATGGCCATATTGAAGGCATGTATATCCCTAAAACCGAGGCCACCATCCTCCTTTGCCTGTGCCAGTTTGTCCCAGCTTAACCAATGCATCTTGTGATCATTGTCTTGCTGGCTCCACCAGAATTTAGCAACCATCGAGCTTATCTTGTCACATAGCCCCTTCGTAAGGTCGAAACACCCCATGGCGAAGGTTGGGATGGCTTGTGCTACCACTTTTATCGAGATTTCCTTCCCTGCCTTGGACAACATCTTCTCTTTCCACCCAAGCATCCTTTGCCAAATTCTATCTTTTAAGTAATCGAAAGTAGAGAGAATTCCTTATGAGCCATTAAAAAATATCGCAATCCTCTATGAGCCACTGGAAAAGTTCAGCGGTCTTCAGCGTCACTGCTCTAACTTTTTTTTTTGCCCTCCATGCCACTGCCGTCAGATTAGGCCCTAACGGTGTCAAACCGCAGGTGTGAAAAGTCGAAAATACCCTTAAGTCTAAATATGTTATTAAATTTTTTTTAGCATCTTAACGACTTCAAATGGAAAAACTCAAAACTAGAAAGTTATAGATCTCGTCGAGATCTATAATTTTCATATAAAAATTATCTTCTTTTAATATCGCAAAAAATATATAATTTTTCTAAGATATATTAATCATATCAAATCATATCTTTTTTGCGGTATTAAAAGAAGATAATTTTTATATGAAAATTATAGATCTCGACGAGATCTACAACTTTCTAGTTTTGAGTTTTTCCATTTGAAGTCGTTAAGATGCTCAAAAAAATTAATGACATATTTAGACTTAAGGGTATTTTCGATTTTTCATATCTGCAGTTTGACACCGTTATGGCCCAATCTGACAAGCAGTGATATGGAGGGCAAAAAAAAGTTAGAGCAGTGGCGTTAAAGACCGTTAAACTTTTTCAGTGGCTCACAGGGAATTACGATATTTTTTAATGTCTCACAGGAATTCCCCTTGAAAGTACCTGGCTTGGACAGACCGACGTGGACCGGCAGTCCCAAGTATCGATCATTCACAGCTTCATTTGGAATTTGCAAAGTTTCCTTCACAGCCAGCCGGTCAGCATCACTAGAATTGGCACTAAAAAGCACAGCAGATTTTCCTTTGTTGATAGTTTGGCCTGACACTTGTTCATATAGGTTTAGAATTCTCTGGATCTGCACTGCGTTGTCTCGGTTTGCCCGGACCAGAAGGGAATCGTCTGCAAACAGAAGGTGGGATATACTTGGGGCATTTTGACATATCCGTACTCCTCTAATCCAACCAGCATTTTCAGCTTCACTTAGCAATGCACTGAACCCTTCCGCACACAATAGAAAGAGATAAGGGGACAGTGGATCCCCTTGTCGCAAACCTCGACCAGGTGCAAAGCTTGTACCGATGTTACCATTCACCTTGACTCGGTAGGACACTGAGGTCACACATTTCATGATCAAGCTAATCCATTCTTGACAAAACCCAACTTTACCATCATTGCTTGTAAGAAAGACCACTCCACACGATCGTATGCTTTGCTCATGTCTAGTTTAATAGCCGCCCAACCATCTGCACCTTTTCTCTTATTTTTCAGGAAGTGTGTAAGCTCATAAGCTATCAATATATTGTCACTGATTAGACGACCCGGGACAAAAGCACTTTGATTCTCCTGAGATTATGATCGGGCGGTATCTTTTTCAAACGATTTGCTAGGACCTTGGATATGATCTTATATAGCACATTACATAGGCTGATGGGTCGGAGATCAGTCACCTTATCCGGGTGAGGGACCTTTGGGATTAGTGATATGATAGTTTCATTCTAGTGCTGTGGCATTTCTCCCCCGTTGAGGAATTGTATCACCTCTGCCATGATCCTCCTCCCTACAATATCCCAAAATCTCTTATAGAAAACAGCCGCCATTCCATCGGGTCCCGGGGCTTTTAAATCACCAATGCTGTCCAAAGCACCTTTAATTTCTTCCTCTGTAAAATCCGCCATTAGATGCTCATTCATTTCCGCGTCACCCGGGTTTGGACAGCACCTAGGAGTTGTTAGGCACCACCATTTACATTTGATGTAAAGAGCTGCAGAAAACAGTTAGTAATAAAATCCTGCCTCTACTTCTCCTTCCACCCAAACCCCATCTTCATTTTTGATAGGCCCTATACTATTTCTCCTCTTTCGATCTGAGCAGGCCGCATGAAAAAATTTGGTATTCCTATCTCCCTTCTCTAGCCACCGAGCATGCGACCTCTGCTTCCAAAAGATATCTATCTGCTCCTCTACTTTGTCTAGCTGAAATCTAAGCACCGCCTCCCTCGTCACCCCCTCCTCTGAAACAGACCGTCGTCTACACAACTCCAGCTCCTTTTTTATCTTTTTCCTCCGCTTCTCCCAGCCCACTAAGACATCTGAACTCCAACACGGCAGATTACTAGCCACCTGACCAACAAGCTGCTCAACCGTGGAGAGGCCCTCATCCATTCCTTGCTCCCAGCCCTCCTTCACAACCTCGGCACATTTCTCTTCCTCCAGCCAACCGGACTCAAAGAAGAAAGGTTTACTCCCCTGGACCAATAGGCCCAACGGCCTATTGGGCCCTATCTCTGCTCCCTGATCGGGGGAGCCCAACCCTAATTCGGTTGGTGGGCCTCTGTCGCCCAGCACACATAAAAGGAAGGTGGGGGTGAGGGCTCGGACTACGAGGTTGACTGGAGCCGCCACACCCACCTACAGAGATACCCTAATCCGATCCTAAAGCGTGCTGCCAGCGACGGGATGAGCCCGCCACCACCACTACCGTCGCGCCTGCAGGGTCTCCGACGCCCCCACTGCCTCACCACCACGCCGAGCACTGGCGTCCGCGAGGCTGCATCCAGGGCGGCATCGGCGTCCACGCTGCCGTTGCGGTGAAGCTCCGCAAGGTCGTGGAGCCTAACTACGGATCTACGGGTTACACAGAAAGGTACTCACATCGATCCTAACAATGGTACCAGAGCCAGGTTGACTCTGTGTAACCCTAACCCTAACCGGGTAAAAGCAAAAAGAAAGAGAGACCGGCTCACGGTCTACCGGTCATCACCGCCACCGCGCGTGGGGGAAAGGAGCCACACCGTTCGACGGCGCACGGCAAAAGTAAAGAAAAGAACAGATCCATTCGGATCAGAGAAGAAATAGGGCCCTAGGCTCACAGAGCCGAAACCCTAACCCTAGAACGGGGATAATCTGTTCGGGAAATTCAAGCGAAAAGAAAAAGAACAAAGAAAAAAAAAGATGGGTTCAACCGAACCTAACCCTAACTCGCATGGAGAAAGAAAAAGATGAAAACCATTCGGATGAACTCCGAAAAGGAAAAGAAAAGAAAAATCCAAAGAAGAGAAGAACCTAACCCTAGATCCATTCGGATGTCAAAGAAAAGAAAGGAGAACCTAACCCTAGATCCATTCGAATGTCAAAGAAAAGAAAAGGAAGAACAACAAATCAGAGAAAAGAAGAGAAAAATCCAAACCCTAATCACCGGGCGAATCGTCCCTTCATCGTGCGCTGGGAGAAGAAGTGCCGAAGCGAGGCGCTTGCTCACGGGGGCTCGGTCAAGGGGGCGCCACGGCCAGGCCACTTTCGGCGGTGTGTGCTCACCCATCGGGAGCACGCAGCAGCCCATGCGAGGGGGCAACGACAGCGCCAGTGGCTCATTCTCACTCCCGCTCGGTGTCCTCTCGATAGGCTGCGGTAATACTGAGGAGGAAGAGAGAAGAGAGAGCGGCGAACGAAGAGAGAGAAGGGCAAGGGGCGAATGAAGCTAGGGTTGCAATGAGCCGAGCGGTGCTGGGGTTTTGACCGGCCGAAATGCCCGCTCGGCCGTCTGATTGGAATCAATGGCACCGATTGATCGGGCCGGCTTTCAACCAGACGGGTCTGTGCGCGCAAAGTCAATTCCAGCCCAGCCCAGTTTGCGGCTTTGGCGCTGGGGAGCGCAAGGAAGGGCGTGTGGGTCAGGGGCCGTGGGCCGTTTTAGGCCGAAACAGTAAAGAGCAAGAGCCAGTTTTCTTTTTTCCTTTTTCTAGAAAATTGAAAATGTAAAATGGCTCAAAAGAAAAATAGAAAAAGTAATTTTATCCTGTGGGTAAATTTCAAGAAATTGTTGTAAAGTTTTTCCGCTGCTAAAGAAAAGGTATATTCTCCGGTGATTTTGAACAGACGTGATATTTAACTGATCAAAGAAAATATAAAAAACAATTTTCCCTGTGGGTAAAATTCAAGAAAAGGAGAAGTTTTTCCACAGCTAAAGAAATTGTTTATTCTCCAGTTAATTTGTACCAATGTGGTATTTAATTGAAGAAAAGGAAAGTTTTTCCGCTGCTAAAGAAAATGTTGATTCTCCAATTATTTTGAACCAATATGGTATTTAATTGGAGAAAAAGAGTTTTGACATGATTATGATGTTGTTATTTTCTGACCAACGTTGTTAATAACAATATCGTAATGCTAATGATTTATGCATTAATTTTACTTCTGCCCAACGGTGATGTAGAATTAGTGTATAAGAAAAGTTGATAATTTTAATAATTTATGCATTAATTCTACTTCTGCCCAACGGTGATGTAGAATTAGTGTATAAGAACATATGTTAATTTTAATGATTTATGCATTAATTCTATTTCTGCCCAACTATGATGTAGAATTAGTGTGTAAGAACAGTTATGAAAGTTAAAGATTTATGCATTAATTCTATTTCTGTCCAACGGTGATGTAGAATTAGTGTATAAGAATAGTTGTATGTTTTGATTTTGACCAACGTTGGAATCAAGGCATGCAAATGGTGTTAATTTTATGTTAAGAAAAGATTTGACCTGGTTTTCATCTTGTTTAAGGTGGACTGGGTAGTCACCTCACCGTGTTCCACTGAGTTTGTGGCAGCGGTGAGGAAGACAAAAGAGAATGATGCCACTTGGGCAACTAAAGAAAGGGATTTTGAATCCCAAAAGATATCCTATGGCTTTTGAGCATAGAAAGTGGGTCACTGCAAACAAGAAATGTTTGACTGTGATAAAGAACATGATTGAACCTATAATTGTGGGCTCAATCCCAGAATGTGACACGGTCAACAAGTACCTCGATAGAATAAAGAGCGGTTCACTGGCTCTTCAAAGATATGCCACTTAGCTGATAAAGCTGGTCACAGAGTGTTACTCTGGAAATGGTGGCATAAGAGAGCTCACGATGCGTTGTCGAAATTATGGCACTGTCGTTTAGACCATATTTCGAGGGGGAGAATAGAAAGACAAGTTAAGAATGATATTCTTTCTCCATTAGAGCTCTCAGATTAAGTTCAATGCAGAGAATGTATAAAAGGAAAGTATGTAAAGAAAGATGACAAACGAAGCACAGGAATTTTACATATTATTCACACTGACATCTGTGGTCAGCTTTCCTGTAAAGAGTGTGGATGGTTATGATTCATTCACAGATGATTACTCCCATTATGACTATATTTATCCAATCAAAGAAAGAAAAGATGTATTGGATAAATTTAAGATATTAAAGATTAAGATAGTCAGGTCTGATCGTGGGGGAGTACTATGGTCGGCATACCCTAAAAGAATGGCATAGTAGCTCAGTATTCTACACCGAGCGAACCTCAGCAGAATAGAGTATCTAAAAGAATCAATCGTACCCTGATGGATATGGTGGGCAGTATGATAAGTTACTCCACCTTATAGTTGAACCTGTGAATGAAGGCGTTAAAACCGCCATTTATATTCTCAATAGAGTATCAAGAAAGTCGGTGCCCAAAACACCGTATGAGTTGTGGACAGAAAGAGTACCCTCACTAAACCACTTGCGTGTGTGTGGGGAGCCCTGCTGAGGCTAAAGTATTTAACCCAAATATTGGGAAGTTATATCCCAAAACAGTAAGTTGTCATTTTATTGGCTACACAGAAAAGTCAAAAAGTTTTCGTTTTCTACTGTCCAGAGAGACATATAAAGTTTGTGGAAAACGAGACACGCTGTCTTCCTAGAGGACAAATTGATGAGGGGGAGCATGGTAGCTCGAGAAATTGACCTTGAAGTGAAGCGGGTGTAAGCGCCCACTCCAATGATTTATGAGCCAATTTTCTCACTACCTGCTGTAGCTGCACCGACAGTGCTAGATACTATGGTGCTAGCACCTGTTGTTATCCCACCTGTGGCAAAAATGAGTGAAAATGAGGAACCTGTTCTTCAGGATCCAATAGAACCAATTGCCACACATGAGGGGAGCAACAACAGCCTCAAACAGAAGATGTGCCAAATATGGAGGCCCCTAAAAGGTCTCAAAGAGTTAGAAAATCAGCTATTCCTGCTGATTATGAAGTGTACAACACTAAAGAATTTCAAATGGAGGATTATCAAAGCCTCGTTTGAAGAAGCCATGAGTAGTGATCAGTCATCAAAGTGGCTTAAGACCATGAAAGATGAAATGAAATCATTGAATGCCAATAAAGTTTGGGACTTGAAAATAATTCCTAAAGGAGCCAAAACAGTAGGCTGTAAATGGGTCTACAAGACAAAACTTGACTCTCAAGGGAATATAGAGAGATATAAAGCCCGACTTGTGGCAAAAGGCTTTGTGCAAAGAGAAGGAATTGATTACAATGAGACCTTTTCTCCAATCTCATGTAAGGATTCTTTCAGAATAATAATAGCATTAGTGGCACATTACGATTGAGAATTACATCAGATGGATGTAAACACGGCATTCCTCAACGGAGACTTGGAGGAAAATGTTTACATGGCACAACCGGAAGGTTTTGTCATGGAAAGAAAAGAACGAATGGGATGCCGCCTAAAGAAATCCATTTATGGATTAGAACAAGCTTCAAGACAGTGGTACTTGAAGTTTGATCAGACAATAAAGAATTTTGGGTTTTAAAGAGAATGTAGAGGACAATTGTGTCTATGCAAAGTTTAAGATTGGGAAGTTTATCTTCCTTATCCTGTATGTAAATGATATCTTGCTAGTAGTGATGTCAGTCTACTACAGGAGACAAAGAAGTTTTGTTCTCAAAACTTGATATGAAAGATCTTGTCGAAGCCTCGTTCGTTCTAGGGATCGAGATTCACCGAGATAGAAGAAAAGGGTATAATGACTGTCACAAAAGGCATACATGGAAAAGATCTTAAAGAAATTCAGTATGCACAAATGTAGTCCCTCACCTGCTCCTGTAGTCAAGGGCGACGGATATGGGGATTTTCAATGCCCCAGGAACCAATATGAGCTCAATCGATAAAGAGAAAGTGGTTCCATATGCTTCAGTTGTCGGAAGCTTGCAACATGCTTAAGTATGTACGCGCCCTGACTTGGCATTTGTTACCGGGTTTTACTTGGCAGATTCCAGAGCAATTCTGGAATAGAACGCTGAAATTAGTAAAGAAAGTCTTGCATTATTTGCAACGAACGAAAGGCCTCATGATGACATATAGAAGATCTAATTCACTCCACATGGTGGGATATTCAGATTCTGATTATGCGAGAGTGAATGCATATCCAGACGTGGATTTTCTATCATTTCGCAAAAGGGAGCTATTTCATGGAAAAACTCAAAGCAAACCGTCACTATATCGTCCACAATGTATGACAGTTTGTAGCGTGATATGAGGCAACGGGCAGGTGAACTGACTAAAGAAGTTCATACCCGGTTTGAAGGTGGTTGACGACATCTATAGACCACTTAAGTGATACTGCGATAATAATCAGGCAGTACAGTATACTCACAACATAAGTCAAGTGGTGCTGCCAAACACATTGACATAGAGTATTATGTTGTGAAAGATAAAGTCCGGGATCAAGTCATAAGTCTTGAGCATATAAGAACAGAAAGGATGCTCATGGATCCGCTTACAAAAGGCTTACCACCCAACATGCTCAGAGGACATGGTGTTCAGAGAACATGTAGCTAGCTTGGGTTTAAGGAAAAGCCTAAAATATTCCTGGACAAAAGAAGGCCCAAAGATAAGTATCTATTTCAGAACAGAGTAGTGAGTTGTAGCTGTTAAGTCTATCGGCAATGGACCGTGACGATGAGACATGCTCTATGAGCTAATCTGTAATGGAATGAACAAAAGCAAATGATATGAAAGTAAAAGATGGAATGAGATCAAGGGGGAGAATGTTAGTTGATCTCCACCAATAGGCCCAACGGCCTATTGGGCCCTATCTTTGCTCCCTGATCGGGGGAGCCCAACCCTAATTCGGTTGGTGGGCCCCTGTCGCCCAGCACACATAAAAGGAAGGTGGGGGTGAGGGCTCGGACTACGAGGTTGACTGGAGCTGCCACACCCACCTACAGAGATACCCTAATCCGATCCTAAAGCGTGCTGCCAGCGACGGGATGAGCCCGCCACCACCACTACCGTCGCGCCTACAGGGTCTCCGACGCCCCCACTGCCTCACCACCACGCCGAGCACTGGCATCCGCGAGGCTGCATCCAGGGCGACATCGGCGTCCACGCTGCCGTTGCGGTGAAGCTCCACAAGGTCATGGAGCCTAACTACGGATCTACGGGTGAAACACAGAGGTACCAGTACTACGATGCTAACACCCTGGACTCTCCTTTCGGCCCTTCTCTCAGTTGAGATGATGACCGGACGATGATCTGAGTGTCGCGGATCACCATTCACTACTTGGACAGTTGAAATTTTATGAGCCAATCCATGTTAGACAGAGCTCGGTCCAGACGCTCCCTGACATACCCTTGCGCCCTATGATGGTTATTCCTCCATGTATATACATCACCCTCAAAGCCCAAATCTTGAAGATCACAGTCCACGATGACCTCTCCGAATCGGTCCATCTATGACTATGGTCTCTTGCTACCTCCCTCCTTTTCATGTTGGAACAAGATCTCATTGAAATCTCCTGCACACAGCCAGGGCAAAGCCTTTTGTGAATGCAAGTCTCTCAACAATGTCCAGGTCTTATGTCTATCTTCTGTTTGTGGATAGCCATAAATACCCGTAAACCGCCACTTGTACCCATCATCCTCCAAAACGTCAACATCAATGTGATTATCGGAATAATTCCTCAAAACCACATTTATCCCCCGCCGCCAAAACACTGCAATTCCCCCCCAACACAATTACGCACCACCATGTTACTTAACCCCAACAACCACCTGAAGTGCTCCATTCTTTTTGTCTGTTTGGTAGGACTGAAAAATAAACTAAAATACTATTCCGGCTTATTGTTGTGAGAGAAAAATACTGTTTTGTCTAAAAACACTGTTCACATGGACAGTGACCGTGTGAGTGGGCTGGCCAGCCAGTCAGCCAGCCGAACACGGCCTTTGCTTGTCAAAAGCTTTGTTTCTGACAAGAAAGGAATATCCGCACTCTCCGTCTTCTAAAGCTTTAGAAGACTACGATTCCCCCACCCCACTTTTCCAACACAATTACACACCACCATGTTACTTAACCCCAACAACCACATGAAGCGCTCCATTCTTTGCTTGTCAAGCTTTGTTTCTGACAAGAAAGGAATATCCGCACTCTCCGTCTTCCGAAGCTTTATAGCACATTTCAGACGCTGGCGGGTCATTGGCTGGTCTTTGGGCTTATCACCCCGACCGTTCGGCAGACCAAAGACCCAAATGACCAAACAACGAATTAGCGGCTAGCTTATATCCGTTGCCAACTCGTCGCGTCCGTCACTTTCTCCCCTTCCTCCCGTCGCTCGCGGTGGCTAGGGTTCCACGCTGACGCCGCTCCTCTCGCCAAGGCTTGGCGCTTATGCGAGCGGTAGCTCTTGCGCGTCCACAGTACTGTCGTCGGTGGCCCCCAGATCCGGGCTTGGCCGCCTCTGTACTCCGTCCTCCCCGGCGAGGCTACGGGGAAAGTGTCGTCGTCCTCTTCCCCCACCCCGCCTCCATCGACGACGACTTCGGCTAGCGAGGTAACCCGGATCCCACGCCTTTGTCCTCTCACCTTACCGCCTCTGAGCCGCAGCTGGTCGTCTTGTAGGTTGAGCTCCGCGTGGCTAGGGTTTCCCTCACTATCGCCGGCCTCGGTGACAGTGGGCTCAGCCTTCCTCCCCGGACCCCGCCTCCATCAACGACGACTCCTTCCACCACGGTAAGCCCCCCCCCACCCGACGCCGCGCACTTTGACCCCGCCGGATCTGAGATCCAACATGTACTCATGTCCCTTTTTGATCTATTATTACCAAACACTAAGTTTGATCTCTTCCCCTTGCTTTTTTGTACCTGCTAAGTATTCTATGGAATGCAGTCTTAAACTCCTAATCAGTATTGTGCCTCCTGTGTCACTGTGTGCTTGCAAAATATTAGTTGAGTGCTTGAACTAATGTCTTCAGTCACTATCAGCATTCCATAGGATTCCATTTCATTGAAGTGCTATTTTTGTGAACAATATTCTTGCTATTTTACTATATGAGTAGGAGATACCATATATAAGTTTGTTCATATCATCATATGTTCATCATATTTCAAATTGGACCTGATTTAATGAGTTTCTTCTATACTTGTATATTGAATGCTAAGTATGGAGTGTTACAACTCATGGTTTTCATTGCATTTAGCATTCAGTTGGTTCATCCAAGTGGTTTGTTTTTCTTGAACAATTTTTGCTGTCTTCAGTAGGTGAGTTGGGTGATAACTGATAACTAGAAAATCCTATGAATGTTCATGCATTTTTAATAGGTATGATTTTAGATTTTTTATTCTAGATTTGTTATTAAATGTCTTCTGTACATGAAGAGATGCTAGGTTACTCAGATATATATCTTCAGTGCACTTGTGTCATTTGATTCTCATGCAACTAGCTGTGGAATCATTTTGCTTGCATGGTCCAACTTTTACTAAGATTCATGTTTGCTTTCATTGCGTTTTAGTCACTTATGACTTACAGGGCATATCTAATGGTTTGTAGATTACAAAATGTGCTTACCTATACCAACAATTTGATTTACGATTGCAATTGAACACAATATTTACAATGCCCACCGATCTTCGCTGTTGTCTATTTGACTGTTGTATCAACGCAATTAGTCAATGATCTTTGCCTGATTTATCATTGCTTCGATATTCATACGTACTATACATAACTCGAGTTGGAAAGCGAAGGGATTATGTTACACAGTACACATGTTCAGTTGTTTACCCCTTTCAATGTTAAATGTTTCAGATTAGGTTTTCAATCTTACAATTGACCTCTATGATTGAACTACAGACTTAGAAGGGACATTTCGTCCGGTTGTGATCAGCGCTACCCAAACTGGCAGCGTCGTTGGCTTTGTCTTGCTCTCCAACTGGTGGCAGGCCCTACAACCTCCGCTCAAAAGGCCGAAAACGACCACAAAAGGCAAGTTAGGGATACTATTGGTCACTTTGCATTTTGCATTTGCTGTTTAGTTGGCCTTTGCGCTTGTTACGGTCACACTGAATGGTGCTCCTTACGCACCATGGTCAATCCTGTGGTTATTTTGCTTCCTTCATCTCTTGCTTTTCACCATGACATTTATTGAATGTATGCTCAGTTTTCACGTTCCAGCAAGTTCTGCCTTGTGTGCAGTTCCATCCTCCATTCTGTTGACACAAGCCACATGGCTGTGATTCCTCTGTGTTTTTTGTGTGTGTTGCCTTTGTTGTTGTCTCCTTTTTGTTCTGTATGTTCTCTGAGGGGTTGGCTGTGGTGGACAATTAGAACAGTGCCAATTCACTCCTATAATTCATTTATGCGACTAGTGTTCTAGTTATTTAGTTCTTTGGTTTGATGTATGCTTTGTACACTTTGAGGCAACTAGTATTATCCGTGATACAAGAAAGCATTATGAATCAATTAGTACATCTATACCAGCAGATTTTGCGACTGCTGCATTACTAATAGCTTTGTTGATCCTTGAATCAGATGAGACAGGACCGTGCTGTCTGGGATGACAGAGCAACCTCTCTGCTTCTTGACCTAATCATCCAGCAGAAAGAGCTCTGTCATTGGACCCCTGCCAACGGCCCAACCCCACTAGGGTGGACCAAAATCACTCATGACTTCAACCAAGTCACGGACCTTAGGTACAGCAAGAAAGTGTGCCAGAACAAGTACAACGAGCTGAAACGTTGTTACTTCAACTGGCGCGACGGCCACACCCATACGGGGCTCGACCGTGACCCGCTGACTGGAGAGGTTACAGCTGACCCCGAGTTGTACGGCGCCAGCCCCGGGGTACTAACTACACGCATTTCTTTGATTTTTTGTAGCAATTAGGTTCCTACTAACTCAGTACTAACTTCGACATCACTACAACACGTGCAGGAAAGTAGCCAACCCGGTAGAAACAAGTTCAAACGGCCCCAATGTTGTGAGCAACTGATCACGATTTTGGGACGCACCCCACGTGACAGGGGCCAGTTGGTATCAGCGGGGGGCCATCGACCTGACAAGTCACCCAGTAATGGAAGCCCTCGCACTCGTCCATCCTTGTCGGACGAGCCGGTCGAGCCACCTAGTACTCATCAGCCCTTGAAGAGAGTCCATAGGGAATTTTCAGTGAACAGTCCTCGCAGCAAGAAGAGTAGCCAAACTCCATCTGTAGAAGAGTGCCTTGAAGACCTCAGCCAATTTCTCAGAGAGGCTAGGTCCCAGAAGGCCCGTCACAAAACCGATGCTCAGGAGTTGGCCCAAGTCCGAAACATTCTGGTGCAAGATGGTATTAGCAAGGCTGATGAAGTGTTCGTGCAAGCCCTAAACCTTTGCAGAGACAGGCTCCGTCTCCAGGGTTTTCTAGACATGCAATCTAAAGAGGGTCGGCTGAACTAGATCAAAGTGACGTGGGCCTTTGTGTGCTCCAACAAGTCCCACTGATCAGCACATTCCTTGTTTTTCGTTTGCTTGCGGATATCCACCATGTGCATGTTGAGTTCATTCGGTTTGTTGTATCCTTATGTTCGTTTTTTTCTTATAACCAAAGACCATTGTTGAGAACTAAGTGCATGTCGTTGTCTCGTGTTTTGAATAAAAAATTAGTGTACTGCTGTGAGTGTTGTAACAAATTATGCGTGCATCACTTTTCCCATGTACATTCCAACCTATTTTGAAGGTGCTACCGAGTTCAGGTATCGTCATATGTTCAATTATTTGCACTTGTGTTGTTCCTAATATCGGCATTACAATCTGTCTTATGTATGCCCAATTATAGGTAGCATCATGAGCAGCATGAGTAGCACTGACGAGTCCTTTTACAGCGACACTTCCAGTGATGGACCGAGCAATGTGACCGTGGCAAAGGCAGCATTTGTCCTGCTGAAAGGGCTTATGTCACAGCAAAGGGCTGAGGTAAATCCTCCTTGTCCCATTCCTAAGCTAACGGGAGCCCAGTGGATGCATCTTACACTAGCCGACAATACCAGATGTTTAGAGAATTTGCGCATGTTGCGTGATGCCTTCATGCATTTGCATGAAACCCTGCCGCCGTTTGGGCTGCCAACAACAGATAAGTGCACCTCGGTAGAAGCTTTAGGCATGTACATCTGGACATGTGCCCACCAATCAGCTAGTAGAGAGTGCAAGGATAGGTTTGAAAGGTCTTTAGATACAGTTAGCCGGAAGATTACACTAGTTGCAGAGGTAATGTACCAGTGGGCAAATACAGTCCTAGTCCCAGCAGATAGGAACTACGCACGCGTAAGCCACAAACTTGTTGCACATTCACCATGGTTTGATGGCTGCATAGGTGCTATAGATGGCACGCACATAAAGGTTGAGGTTAACCGTCAAGCAAAGGCTGATTTCTACAATAGGAAAGGTGAAACAACAATTAATGTTTGTGCCATCGTGGATATGGATGGCCGTTTCACATACATGGGGGCCGAGAAGGCGGGGCATGTCATGACATGGCAGTGTTGAAAGACTGTCAGGACGACGCTTCGTTCCCACATCCCCCACAAGGTTCGTGATGCCTTGCTGTTCACATACCCTATTTGTTTGCTTGTAGTAGATGCATTGAAGCATACTTGTGTTCAATTTGCTAAGACAGCTGATTTCTCACTGTTTTGATCGCTTGTAGGCCGGTACTACCTGGCGGACGCGGGTTACAAGGAGATGGAAGGCTACATGACCACCTACAAAAACACAAAGTATCACATCAACGACTTTAGAGGCATAGATATGCAGCAATTGCAGAGGGAGGTGAAATTCAACTACATTCATGCTAAGTTGCGGAATGTAATTGAAAGGAGGTTTGGGGTGTTGAAAGAACGCTGGCAGATTCTGGACGGGGTGCCCTACTGCAGTAGGATGAAGCAGGCTATGATAATCATTTCATGCTTTGCTTTAGATAATTTTTTGTGGATGCATAAGTACGGCACAGATCCACCCTCCTATGAGGTGCCAGAGTGGGTTGACCTAAATCTGGGAACCCATATCTCTTGACTTAGGGAGTTAATATCCATGGCGGTGTGGAGTGTTGTCAGATATAGGTCAAGGCTGTTGTTTTACAAAGCAGTAGATGTAGGTACAATTCCTTGGCAGTCTTGTCGTGTGCATGTGTAAGGTTGTGTGGGACTGTGTTCGTTTGGAAAAAAGGTTTATGGGACTATCATATTATGTTTATTGATGTATGACGAATTGTAGTGACAGAACTACAAGTGTCAAGTTCTGTACTGATTGGTGTTGTGATGTAATACTCTGGTTCTCAAAGGTATGATTTCATAGTAGTTGCTATACTGTTTCTGTGATTGACCATGCCAAGTTCTATACGGTTTGGTGCTGTGATGTAATACTATGTACTGTTTAGTTGCTACTCAAGGATTCTGTTCCTCAGAGGTATGATTTCATCATATTTGTTTTGTATTTGTTCATATGGATGATTGAACCAGAGGTAATTTGAGTTTGCAACTGGGCAGGAAGAGGTGCAGAATAAGAGAACCTTCCAGTTGATGGAAGAAGACGTGCTTCGTGCTTCTCAAGCTGTGCTTCCGATTGCAAAGGGTATGAGGTGAGCGGGGCCTGGGATCTCAAGGCGCTTCTCGAGGTGGAGGTGAGTGGGGCCTACGATCTCAAACTCTCAATTGAGCTTCCTCTCTGAAGCTTTGCTGCTACTGCTTTGATCTCATATTGCTGGTTCTGGCTGTGTGTTTGTGTGCGGCCAGAATCGAGTACTGTTGCTCTTGCGGTAAGCCTTTTTTCTAGTATACCAGCATATCATTTATCGCTGGGTTCATAAAATTCTTGGAGCAGTGAACTCATCATGTATTGCATCTGTGAGTTGTCACCTATTGTGTCTTTAAAAAGAAAAAAAAGAAAAAGTATATTCATGATCATAGCTTAAATTTCAACTATGGTGTTGCAGGCTGTGTCTATACTTGTTCTTGCAACTTATCCCTCTATGACATACCTATCGGGAGTGAAACTTTCATTTGCTCTTTATTCTGCTGCCATGATGAGAAGTGCTCTTGCGGTAAGCCTTTTTTCTTTCAATTGTTTCTTTATAGTTCAAATTAATAAATGATAACTTTCTGAACAACTAAGCTAAAGTAGTGGCAAATAAATAGAAGTAGTTTTCCATAATTTAATGGTATTTAAGTCTACATAATCTTATTTTGCAACATATACAGATCACTGTCAACACAGGAATTTCCCTTCTACAGAATAATGTTGTGGTATGTATGGACTCAAGTGAATCATTTATTTTTGGGATAGTATGCTTACACAAATCAAACAAAACAATGTAATATATCTGAAACTAAATTCCAGTGCCAAGAACAAAGAGGCACCGCAAATGGTATATCAACAACTGCGATGCCATTCTTCTAGTCAATTGCTCCAGTAGGTGCAGGGGCTCTGTAAGTCATTATTTCTGTCTCTCCTTTTCAAACAATACATGAGTATCCAGCATTCAACTAGTTAACCCGGTAGAATGTTCTTAGTTTCTGATGATGGATATATGTGTTCACTACCAGCATTCAGCTAGTTAACTGTCTATTCTAACTCTGAATGCATATGGGCCATACAGATTCTCATGGGCACAAAAACGTCAAGATGCTGCTTTCCTGCCAGGTAAACTATCAATATTAGTATTAACTTGCATCAAGATCCATTTTATTTACATAGTGAGCTTGCCATCTTACTGTTCAGCACAAATTGCTTCCCACCAGTGAAAGGTGCTCTTGCTGCCCTTCCTAGTGTATATAAAGGAGATAAATTGACATGTGCTAAGTATAGCTGTGTCTTTTATATGAGATGTTCTTGAGATGCTACGTAAAGTTGTGTATTAGTTTCTTGCACAATAAAAGGGTTTAGATTGGTACAACTAAATTTTTTCTTTTCTGTTTTGGTGTCTAGATGGTTTGTCTTTCTTTAGCTGCTAGTTTGCCTTCAGTACATCTTGATCAAAACTTAGAATCTGTGTTTTATCAAAAATATGCATTTGCTTTTATTCCTCGTATCTAATTCTTAAGAATCAGATGGCTCCAAAGCACCAATGCTTTATTTTGATTTATGGGCATCATATTAAAAGAGATGCAATAGGTTATCTTGTTCAAAACTTTGAATTAGCACCATATCGAATGACATACAGGACCTTTTCTTAGTTTAACTACTAATCTTGAGAATCAAGGAACCACCAAAGCATGAATTTCCTCCTAATTTCTTGTTTTGGCTGCAACTCTCAGGTCATCTCAGGATGATTTAAGGATAAATCCTGCTGATGGGACTGCTGTGAACCCTCAAGCTTTTCAACAACATATTCGAGATGATTCACATCTTATCCCACAGCTCCTTCAGGTAAACTTTTCTTGTGGCCTCATTTATTCACCAAGGTGTGTTAGTTGCCAACAAAATGCTCTTGTACAACAAAGTTTCCTTGATTTGCAGAATGATCCTCAACTAGCACAAGCTATTCTTGGAGATGACACCAATGAGCTACAGAATATCCTGCGGTCCCGCCACGAGCGGAAAACGGAATTGAAAGGTAAACAAGAAGAAGAGCTTGTGAGAATCTCTATGTTGAATTTTATTTTGTCAGCAACAGATCATGTCAAATGAAATATGGGATTGCTGAGTTTTCATGCATAGACTTCGTACTACAGAAGTATAGATCACTTGTGATTTTAATCTTCACTGGTTCACATGAAAATTCGTTGAATCTCTACATGCATTTTTTTTTGAAAAGTATCACCTTGCTGCTTCCTATATTACTTCATTGAAAACATATTTGCAAGTTCTATCAGAAACGTATCAATGTTTTGTGGCATGTTTTTTTCATGTCCAGTCTGTTGCATTGCCAACTTGTTAAATGATAGTGTGGTCACATAGCTAATACATTTGCCTTTTTTTTACAGGCTTTATTGTATGCTGAGCCTTTTGATGTCGAAGCTCAGAAAAAAAATTGAAGCTGCAATCCGACAGGTAGGCATTACTTTTCTCAGGATAGCAAATGTTGGTTATGGCAACATTTATTTGCTTTCATATATCACTGGTACAATGACATATGATGGACATCACTACATGAACATCTACTGTGTTAAGGAGGCTTGAACATACACTAAAAAATAAAAAACAAACAACAAATCTGCATGCTCCATGAAGCTGTCTGCAATTTCCAGGAAGGCTGCCCCAAGAGGACCTAATATGAATTCTATGGTCTTATTTTGACACTTCTAGTTTCCAAGTTGATGTCCCTGGGCGGGTCTCACTACTTCTGGCCAAGACGGATCCGGTCCGACCTTCCACCTCTCAGCTCAGAGACCCGTAGCCTGGAGAATGATGTTGCAGCGCAACCACCTGAACCCGAAGAGCCTGTCCATGATACCATGGAGGAGAACAAGGTGGTTGCCGATGGTGCATTTTTGGGTGTCTTAGAGGACGATGGAACAAAGCATGGTAAGAGTGCTGCAATGTTCGAGTGTAATATCTGTTTTGAAATGGCTGATGAACCAGTGGTTACCTCCTGCGGCCATCTCTTCTGCTGACCTTGTTTATATCACTAGTTGCACTGTGGATGTAACATATTTACTGTAAATTTATGGTTAAACCTGTTGTTGTTGGCTGTAATTTCGAACTCATCATGATCATGACATGGCTGGAAGAAGTTTGAATTTGAAATGTTAAAATATGACTTACTGTTGACGCTATTATTTAAACTTTTAAAATTATGCTGCTGGCTGGAGGCTGGTCAGAGGCTGGCTGGAGACTGAGGGCGTGTTTAGATCTAAAAATTTTTGGGTTTTGGGTACTGTAGCACTTTCGTTTTTATTTGGTAATTAGTGTCTAATTATGGACTAATTAGGTTCGGAAGTTTTGTCTCGCGATTTCTCACCTAACTATGTAATTAGTTTTTTTTTCATCTACATTTAGTACTCCATACATGTACCGCAAGATTCGATGTGATAAGTACTGTGCAAAAAATTTTAGTTTTTGGATGGAACTAAACGGGGCCTGAAAATGGCTGGCCAGTCTATCGAACAGGCTCTTAGAAGGCTACGAACTGTCGTGCGGTTTCCTAGACCCCGGCAGTTCCAAGCAATTAGCTTCATTGGGTCCCGCAAGACCGGTCCGCCGGCCCCGCGCTCTTAACAACATTGTCCTGGTACAGCTCCGACACCTCTGCCCCCTTCACTTTCTTCACTCCAGCCTCCTCCGGTACCTCATCTATGTCCATCTTCCTCTTTTTCTCAAGCTTCTCCCCCTTCCCACCATCTCCCTTCGCTGGCCTGATTTTGTCCAGCCGCTTGAACTTTCCATTTTTTCCACCTTTCTTCCCACCCTCCTCATCTCCCTTCGCAGCACCCCCGCCATCTACTGCAGCAGCAAAATTAGGGCCATTCGGCTGCAACAGCAAGGCCTTCTTAGCCGGTAATTTATCCCCAGTTCTATCCTTCGGACGTCCTATTTGGGGGTGTGATGGTGTATTGACAACACTGTTATGTAACTGAGCCCTGGCCCCTAGGGCAAAGCTAAAAAAAATATAAAAACAGTGATTATGGTTAAAATTTTATCATATATGTACCTCTAGATCACATGCCTATGTCCTCACAAGACAAATGCAGACCTATGCCCTCACAAGAATACACCATAGATCGCATGCCTATACCCTCACAAGGCAAATGCACTCGGTACACTCTTTCAAGTTGCTCTAGCTTCACAACGAGCTTTATTGCCCAGTATTTCCCTTCTGTTTTTTTTTTCGTATGGAGCAGCTCCAGATTTTGGGGCCTGCATGACAGTTTTACACCCCTCAGTTGCTTCAGGGTCATTACCAGTCGAGCATGACACGTAGTAAGAGCCAAAATACACTCACTGTAACAATCAGCTTTCGTAACAATCGTTTCAAAATTGCTTGAAGCAAATGGAATAATGGCTTCACCTGCCAAAAGGTTCGTAATACAAATCTCAAACAAAATCTGCTCTTCGATTGTTTGCAGTACTAATTTGAGCACCACAAGATAACAAGAACAGCTTTGAACTGCATCAGTGTTAAGAACTAGTGTCATTTACAGCATGTGAAATCATGTACCGAATGTATATTCAGATATTGCAGAAGTTGACGTATTATTAACATAGCGTCTTAAAGAAGGCAAAAGGTTACTATCCCATCCTCATGGCGCTCCATTTCACTAAAATTTCAGACAGCTCACTCTGAGATACTCAGAGGTTATTATAAGTACTCCTCAAAAATGTGTTGTGCTAAACAAACCGTTTACACCAATTACGATTCACCACATCGCAATCCTCTCAATGGTACAATCTATTGTTCCGCAATCTTTCTGGTGACATATGGTAGAATGCCACCATGATCGTAGTAAGCAAGCTCCACCTAGAGGTGATCAGTAACGGAAACATCAATAACCAGGATACATAGGCAGCATCAGCGAGTAATGCATGGAAAAGAACAATCATACCTCAGTGTCGAATCTGAGTGTGCAAGTGAACGACTTCCCATTATCAGTTGTCACGGTAACATCTTGGCCAGGCTTGATCTCACTCACATTGGTTGGAAGGTGGACAGTGTAGCGCTCATGGCCGGTTAGGCCCAGGGTGTCTGCATCATCCCCTGCTTTGAAGCATAGAGGGATGATTCCCATGCCAGCAAGATTGCTGCGGTGAATCCTCTCAAAGCTCTTCGCTATCACAGCCTTCACTCCCTGAAGTCAAGTGAAGTAATCCCGTTACCCATTAGTGAGACTCAGAAGGTTAGTTAGGCTGAAGAAACTATTGTGGAACCAACGTTACCTGCAGCATTGGGCCCTTTGCAGCCCAATCCCGAGAGCTTCCACTCCCGTACTCGGCACCAGCCAGGATAATAGTGTCATGCCCTTCATTCTTGTATTTCTGTGGCAAGCACCAAACAAAATTGGAGGAAATGGAAAATTAGATGTTACTAGTGCATAGATGTAGCTTTTATCACTGGAGTAGAAAATATGAGCAAGAATTATATACCATAGCAGCATCAAAAACTGCAAGCTTCTCCCCAGATGGAACATGGATTGTCTTGGGTCCAACCTCACCCTTCAAGAACTTATTCACAAGACGAATGTTGGCAAAGGTTCCCCTAGCCATGATCTCATCATTTCCTCTTCGGCTACCATATGAGTTGAAGTCCTTCCTTTCAACACCACGCTCCTTCAGATATTTTGCAGCTGGGCTGTCTGGGTGAATGTTTCCGGCAGGTGAGATGTGATCAGTTGTGATACTGTCACCAAAGTTCAGAAGGCAATATGCATCCTTCACTGGCCGCGGGCCAGGAGGAGTCATTGTCATATCCTTGAAGTAAGGAGGTTCATGGATGTATGTAGATGATGGATCCCAGGGGTAGAGAGTGCTTGTTGAGACTGACAGCTCATTCCACATAGGATTTCCTTTGGTGATGGACTCATATGTGCTCTTGAACATGTCAGGGAGCACACTTGACTTGACAACCTTGCAGAATTAAAAGCACAATCATAAAGCCTATTCTGACTATATAAAAGGCTGTTCTGACTATAAAAGGTTTTACAGCACAAGTTAAAGGAAATATAGTCAAAGTTACAGTGTTGGGTGCTGACCTCGGCTATCTCTTCTGTTGATGGCCAAACATCCCGGAAGTAAACCTCTTTCCCATCTTTCGATATGCCAATAGGTTCTTTCTCAAAATCAATATTAACCTAAGCAGAAGTTAAAATTTACAAGTTACAAGCAAATGAAAAAAAAAAGAAAAAAGGGAAACATGGAAGTTCAAACATTGACTTGGAAAGTAAAATATTTTTTTGATGAAAAAAAAACTAAAACTAACTACATGATGATGAATTATTGGAACATAAATAGTAGGTGCATATACAGCTTTGAAGTTCCATTGATTAGTCTGATTCAACTACAGAAGTTGTATTTCTTAAGTGTATTATAATAGCATTTCATTTAAAAACGTGTAGGATAGTCAAAACAACAGTGAGCAAGATTCAGTAAATCAACATTTTTATTCTACTGAAACTACATAAAGGATAATCGAACACTAGAACGAGAACAACATACCGTGCCAGCCAAGGCATAAGCCACAACAAGAGGAGGGGAAGCAAGGTAATTTGCTCTGGTTAAAGGATGCACACGTCCTTCAAAGTTCCTGTTTCCGGACAATACAGCAGCAGCAACAATATCTATACAAAGAAGAGGAACGATAAGCAATGTACTCTATTTCATAACTTTAAACTTGAACCATCCAATGACGTTAGAAATTACCATTCTCAGTAATTGCAGCAGACACGGATTCATCAAGCTCTCCGGAATTTCCAATGCAGGTTGTGCAACCATAACCAACAATATGGAAGCCAAGCTGGTCGAGATATTTCTGCAAACCACTGCCAAAAACAAAACAAAGAAACAGTCACGAAGCCTAGCCTGGCAGCACAAGAAATGAATTCAATTCAAGGAACCAAGATTTACCTCTTATCCAAGTACTTCTTCACAACACCGGAACCAGGTGCAAGGCTCGTCTTAATCCATGGCTTTACCTGATTGACACAAACCAGCGTTACTAAAGGATGGTTTCCATATAAAACATAGAGCAAAAGCAGCAATGGTTTTAAAATTGTCATGGTAATTGCCAGAGAATTTTAGCCACAGACCACCAAAAAGGAATATACCAAACCAACAAAGAAATTTAGTTGTGAACCAGTGTATCAATATTTTAGTCATGTTGGAAGATGAAGTCCAGAACCAAACCTCCAGGCCTAACTCACAAGCCTTCTTGGCAACCAAAGCAGCTCCCAGCATTACATTAGGATTTGATGTGTTTGTGCAACTGGTTATTGCTGCAATTACAACATCACCATGCTTAATCTTTGCAGGAGTCCCATGGAAAGAAAATTCTGCAACTTTGCCCTGTGATTCTTTGGGGACAGCAAAACCCTGCAATATTGTTGCAGTGAGCATAGCAAAAAGAAACTGGGAAACAAAGTACAGAACAATATCGAGTATAAACTGATTGGATCTATATCCTACTCCATCCGTTACAAATGTCCTAAGTTGTCTAACTTTGACCAAGTGTTTAGAAAAAAAACATCAAAATCTACCATATCAAATTAATTTCATAAAATTCTCCATAAGAAATGTCTTGGTGGTGCATTTATTTTAACTTGTAGATGTCAATATATTTTTCTCAAACTTGGTCAAAGTTAGAGAAGTTTGACTCATAGAACAAAGCTAAAGTAAACTATAATTTGGAAAGGCGGGAGTGCTATTCAGTGCAATTGATTAACTTACAAGAGCAAGGCTGTGATTCAGTACATACACAATAAGTTGCAATCCATAAAGGAAAACCTTACCTTGAATCCTACATCACTGTCCAAGCAAGAAAGCCAATCAGACTTCATATTCTTCAATGTCACTCGATCATGAGGCCTGTCAATAAAGTTCATCAAATTTAATACTAGATGAGGATAAAGATATGCTTATAGCTGAATAGTGTGATTTAATCAAGAACATTACCGTTTTGGTCCTGATAGACATGGTTCTACCTCTTCCAGGTTAAGTTCTAGATAGGAAGAATATACTCTTTCAGCTTCGACCTACATCCAAGACAAACTTTAGGTAAAACAATATGCATATACTGAATTATCCGCTTCTGCTCAACATATAAAAGACAAGCACCTGGCTGTGATCAACAAACATCTTATTCGCACGCAGGTAGGACTCAACCATGGCCACCTAAGAATTGAAACAGCAAAAAAATTAGAATTAAGTGCTCAAGACTCAAATTGAATATACACTCCAATTAGCTTACCGTATCATCACTTCGGCCAGTAAGCTTCAAATAGTCCAGTGTCTTTCCATCAACTGGGAAGAAACCCATAGTTGCGCCATATTCTGGAGACATATTTGCGATGGTCGCCCGATCAGCAAGTGACAATTCACTCATGCCTTGCCCTAAAATATAGAAGTTCAAATATATAATATTAGAGAAGCTCTTAATATAATGAAATCTAGAAGCTCTTAATATAATGAAATCTAGAAGCTCTTAATAGAAGATGTTAATTGCAAAAGGTAAAAATTATGGTTACCATAAAACTCAACAAATTTCCCAACAACACCATGTTTCCGAAGAATTTGAGTTACTGTTAGAACCAAGTCTGTGGCTGTAACTCCATTTTTCAGCTTGCCTGATAACTTAAAGCCAACAACACCTGGCAAGACCATGCTCATTGGCTGCACAAAGAAACAAACAACAATCAATATGTACATATGCAGGTTACTGAAGCAGATTAACCAAAAAATAGGCCATACTATAGAGAACAGTACTTGTGCATAATATCTCTGAAGCTCAAGTTTGCGAACATTTGTTCTTTTCATTGAACATAAACAAAGATGAAGAAAACAAATGCTCCACAGTATCAGAACCACTCTTTAGATATCAAAATGTACTTCACCTGGCCAAGCATTGCAGCTTCCGCCTCTATACCACCAACTCCCCACCCAGCAACTCCAAGACCATCTATCATAGTTGTGTGAGAGTCAGTGCCTACGACGCTGTCAGGGTAAAGGATCCCACCATTGTTAAACACAACCCTGGCCAGATATTCAAGATTCACCTAACAAAGTAAAATGGTGGATTATAAGTTTTCAATAGATAAAATAACCTTGACTGGATTAAGTTATTTAAAAAACAATCAAATGAAGAAAAATACCTGGTGGACAATGCCAGATCCAGGTGGAACAACAAGCATGTTGCGGAATGCAGAGGACCCCCATTTCAAGAACCCAAACCGTTCCTTGTTACGATGGAACTCAAGCTCCATATTTGCCTGAGCAGCATTTGCTGATCTTGCGACATCGACTTGTACTGAATGATCAATAACAAGGTCTACAGGTACCTGCAACCAGATGCCATATAATATCCGTATCAACAAAAATAAGCAGGTACACACTAACAATATCTATATGCATGCAAGCTATCTTAAGGGAATGAATGGAAAAGGAAGCATTAGAGGCTAAGTTAACAGGGTGGTAAATGGCTTCACAGAATTACTTTCAAAAAAGAAAACATTAATAATTTACAGGAGGGTTAAAAAGCTCCACAATCAAGTGAATCAACTTAACATCCAGAGCCTGCCTTCATCGTGGGGGAAGGCCCACGACAGGACGCGCATGGCGAATGCAAACAATGTGGGCGCATGGTCAACCCCAACTGAAAGCAAGACTAACATTTTTCTCGAGCATGCAGGAGAGATGTGTGTATCATTGCCTTATAGAAGAAGAGAGTTCACACACACACAGGAATCACATTTGTGTCTGAGCAACATAAATAAAGGATAACCCGACCTAGAATTTATCTACTGGAGCTAGGCGCTGTAATGAAAGAGAGTCCCTTAGGATCTGCCATATTCCAGAGCTGTGATTCCTCTCCAACGAGAGATGACTGTGGATAGGCCCTAACTAACTCACATGACACAGCAAATTTGTTATAGCTATACCAGACTCCAGGCCCACCAGAATAATGATGTAGGAGTAATATGCTTGGCACCAACCTAAAAGGACATCAAGAAAGGCTGGCCAATAACGTAAATGCATTAGAAATTTATCAAATCTTGTCTTATATTAAAAAGGTGACACCTATTGTTGGTAACTGCAATAATAATGACAAAAATTATTATTATTAGCTAATACAAAGTCTCATAAACAAGCAAGATTCTTCCAGTCATGGTTCATAGCAGTTAATGAAAAGGGTTTAGCAGTCTACATAACAGGTAGTGTCCACACTGAAATATCGATTATGTCATAAAGCAAAGATTCATATAATAGTAATTGATGGTATATTGAGGGAAAAATGTGAAGCACGTCAACAATCAACACAGAAGAAAGAAACTAGGACAAATGGCAATAAGGAAAGTGACATGAATGGCTAAAGAAAATGACAGACCAAATCAAAGATAAGATTGTCAATATCAGCATTGTGCTTAACTTACCAGAGGATTAATTTTGTTTGGGTCACTGCCAAGTTTGCTCATAGCATCCCTCATGCATGCAAGATCAACAACAGCCGGGACACCAGTAAAATCCTACCATTTAGGAAAAGTGAGAAGACTGAGTCATCAGTCAACTAGCCTCAACGACAATATGATAATACTCCAGGAAGTAGAACTTTATTCCCATCAATTACAACTCGACAAGAAGTAACGTCAGACTTATATAATCAACTCAACATTAAGAAATATATATGGGAATGCAATAATGCCACCTACACCTTCTGTTGTTGGCTACTATATATTTTTCATTAAACAAGTCAACAAATAGTACCAGTCAGGCACCCTAGAATTGGTGCATGGACAAAAGATAAATCATGGGGAACTCCACTTTCTTGATAGGATAGGAAAGTGGAACTCCAATTGCAAGATTCCTGCCACAAAGCCATTGACAGGAATATTGCCAGCTCACATTTATTCTATCCACAGAAGTTCGACAAAATGGAATAAGAAAAATTGAAAACATGTTGCACGATCAGTACCTGGAGGAGGACACGGGCGGGCTTGAACGGGATTTCAACTAGCTTCGGTGCACTTTTCTCCCAATCCAAGATCTTCTCAACATCGTTCCCGGTGACCTGGAAGTCATCGCAGTTCCTGATTGCCGACTCGAGAAGAATCCTTATAGAATATGGGAGCCGATCTGACAGAAGGAATGGCCAAATACATGGGTCAAATCATCAGTATTTTCAGCTAACTGAGACATACAAACCTACAAACCTATATGGGAAAAAAAATGCGCTCAATGGATACACCAACATCATCGTCTCAGACAATTCGCGCATCCCAACATTAATAGAGATCAGAGACTGTGTGGGCCTGTGAAACGAACCCACCAATTCATCCACATTACACGCAACTGAGGCAGGAAAACAGATCGGAGGAGACAAACCTCACCAAATTTCAATTCAGCAACAAAAAAATCATGATGAAACCACTCACTGCTACCAATCAACTAAGTCACACCAAAATTGAGGACGGGAGCGTATCGAAAAAACATCCAAACTAACTCACCAATCCGCGGATCGGAGAGCGCAGGCAGGCTGTAGTACTTGCCGAACTCCTCTCCGCCTCCTGGCCTCTTGAGCCCCGTCAGGATTTCATCGTACGAGTTCCTGGTCGCTGCAGAGTGAGAAAAAAACAAGCCGAGACAGAGACGTCATCAGATGGCGCGACCCAGACCCGATGCGATGATTTGACCAGCAATCCCGCCCAGGTCGTCGCAAACCATACCAGCTGAGGCGAACCGGCGCTCGAAGACGGCGGTCGCAGACGACGCGGAGCGGGCGGCGGCGCGGTGGCCGCCGAAGAGGCGGCCCGCGAGGCCGGACGCGAAGGGCGACGCCGGGCTGGGGCGCAGCCTCGGGGTCGGGGTCGAGCGGGCAGGCGGGGACGAGGAGGAAGGGGCGGCGTCCGCGGCGGGCCTGGAGATCGCAGCGGCCGCCCCCACGCCGCGGGCGGTGGAGCGGGAGAGGAGGGAGCTCGTGAGGGGAGGCATGGCCGCTGAGCCAAAAAGGGAGGAGGAGGGTGGGATGGCAAAAGTGGTGGGGGCGGGTCTTATATATAGACGGCCGCGAATTTTGGGAGACGCGTGGTGGGAATGCGCGGCGCGCCGCGGCGCGGCGCAGAGCGAGCGAGCGAGCTCCCGGTAGGGTTGCTGCCCTTGCGGAAGATGGGTTTCGTTTCGTCTTGGGCTCGCGCGGGTTGTGCGGGTCTTCAAGGCCCCGCAGCCGCCGCGGTGGACAGCCGAGCTGAAGCTTCGCTGCGATGTTTTCTTGGAGACGGGGCCAATCGCCGAATGTGACGGTGACGGTGGGAATCTCTTTCGCTCCAAAGTGGGCGAATCCCGTAGGCCCGCATGGCAGAGGCCATACACGCTGGGACGGGCCCGCTGGTGCATGGAATTGGCAAGGCCACCGCGAACCTTACCAGACTATGCGAAGTTGTGAACCATACGTATCCATCGTTATACGTCAGGTTCGTTTGGGCTTATTTTGGTTTATTTTTAGCTAACGAATAGTATTTTTCTCTCACACTAAATCAGCCAATAGTACTTTCAATCATGGCTTATAAGTCAAACACGACCAAGCGAACAGGCTGATAACTCCAAAGAAGATCTATTTGCACCTCGATTTTATTTTTTTAAGAAAAAAAATGCTATGCTATACTGTGTCAGGGTGAAGGTTTTTCTCCCTCAAGCTATTTTTTTTTCTGTTTCATCTATTCCCTTCTCTGATGTATTATGCAACTTCGACGGGATTTCAGGGCTAAGAATATTTGCAAGGAGATATTCGTCTTAGAGGGAGGTTCATCGGCGGTAGGGTGGCCGATGGCGTTGGTGGACACATAGCGGAGCGGCGAGACGATGGTGGTAAGGAGGCCGTCGGATGTGGAGAAGGCTAGCTGGGTAGGTGATACCATGAATCGATGGGTCAACGTGGGAGTGGGAGTGGGGGACTCCGTGACAGAGACAGAGAGTGGAGCATGAGTAATGTGGGATGGAGAGGTTCGCCATTGCCAAATTTTATTAAACAACATGTCTTGAAGAGGGGGATGAGGCGGAGTATATTTAGAATGTTTCAGTAGCTCTTCAATCTAAGATGCAGCACTCGATTCATCCACCAAACTTTTTAGCGTCAGTTTCTACTGCATGCTATGATACTTGCAACCATGGTTTATGGCACGTCCAACTTTCGTGCAAGCCAAATGGCAACTCGATAAATTACACGGCAAATCAGATTTCTACACGGAGATTTCAGGATGCAATCCAAATACACCCCAATGCTTCAATGTGCTTTGAGGCATATAAGGATCGTATAATAGCACGATATACACCATATACGATGACCGACAAGTAAATAAGATGGTGCCTAACGTAAGAGGTATTCGTTGTTGAAAATTTCATGATGTGTAGCACTAAAAGCAAATAATAAATGGATCCCACCGCAATATAAAAAAGTTAACAACCAAATATGGAGATAATGTGCTGCAAAGAACATAGACTCGATGTTTAATGTTTCTTACAACCAGATCATGGTGCTATTGTCTATTATTTGTTGCTTACTTGTTTCATAGTTCCACAACATTATTATCCAGATACGATAATTGCATTTATTTACTCTCCCCTACTCGGTGATTGTTTCATTAATTGCATCTATGTATTCTAAGGATGGGTGATTCCATTCTACTTTAGGGCTTTGGGTGCACTGGCGTCTATCTTGGTGCGCGGTCACATTCTGAAGAATTTTTGAGGTGAACTTATTCAACACCTGAGAAAATATATACCTCGGCAACAAAGTAAGCACCAGGTATATTAAAAGACATCCACCGGAAGTTAAGTTTGACGATCGTTCACGAGTTTTCTCTGGTGCAATAAAAATGGTGCACGTAGGTAAACTTGTGCCTCGGCATCTGCGGTGTGGTACCCTAGCCACGTGAATGTCGCTAATGCGTGCTCTATGTTCTCTTGCTTGGCTTCTTCCGATACCCTTTTTCAGTTTTTTCTGTACCCATTATCTGGGAATCGTGTGCACGCCTTGCTCTTGAGTCTTGAGGCACAATTTATTGACTTCTGTTCACAACATAGCCGCGTCACATCGACGTCATATAGGGAAAAAAACGTCACAAAAAAGAATTCGCCTTTTGTACGTACTCCGGCCATTTTGTTCTAAATGTTATATACCCGGGAAATGAAACACTATACTGTATCATGGAGCACGCATCTAAAAATGTCACCGGTTTGCAGTTTCTACTTCTACCGAACGGCAGGCTTAACTGGAACCCAGACGCTGGCAGATCCAACGCTACGGTGGATGGATCGGTCGTAGGGCCATAGAGAATATGTTCTGCTGACGATGAATGGTGAGGAAAGCAGGCCAGGTCAATCCGCTGTCTTTGCAAGTTGCAACAGCAGAAAAAATCAAGGCCATTTGATCGAATGATTTTGAACACAAGTAGTACGTGCTTTACGAGACGCCTTTTTTCGTTCCTGCTTTTAAAATTCAATAATATATTGTACGGTTGCCAATAGATTATTCCAGCATTTGCATTATTATTTTTGTCGGTGCAGGTGGAAGCCAAACGGCGATTCCCTCTCGTTAGAGAAGTTTCGGTTGCATAAGAAAACCGAGAGCAGAGGAGAACAAACTCTGTTTCGCTTACTCGATGCCCCAATTCCAGTTGTAGAGGGGATGCAGTGGACTCTCTCTATCTTCTGCTTCCGTTCGTTCCACTGAATTTCTGGTTCCAATTCCAGTCCAAAAGGGGATGTAGACATGCAGTGGACTCTATCTTCTGCTTGCAGCTTGCGTTCGTTCCTCTGAATTTCTGGCTCCGAATTGTCAACGGTGAGTTGCACGCGGCATCGTATTTGCCCCCCTTTTTTACTGGAGCTGGGAAGTCTACTGAATGTTATATACGTCGAGCTGCAGCTCTTTTACTGTTGTTTGTTGGTGCCCGTAGCGGCTATTAGAGTTTCGCAAATGGCAATCTCTCCCTTTTCGATCTCAGTCTGCAAAAGGAGAGCTGCACCTGCCAGACATGGAATGGCGATTGGCATGGTGCAGCTTTTTTTCCTTTTATGCCGTAACATGAACTCTTGTCACAAGCATTGTTTGTTGCAGTGCTCTCGTAGCGCTGTCACACGAGCTGCACTGGGACAGGGATGGATTCATGGATGGCACACTCAGAAGTGTGTATTTGATTATCCCTAAAAATATGGATGCCAACTTTTAATGGTTTTATCAAAGGCTCCATTGATATATAAAAAACTTGGTCCATTGATATTAATTGGTCCACTTTTTCTATAATTTTTTTTTCAGAATTGAAGGTTTTTAACAAAGCAATATTAAAATGACTTTGTATATTGGAACAGATAACCTGTCCATCAAGTGCTCATCCATTAATTCTTCGCTTTGTCAATTCTCACCATTCATCTTCTGTTGAGGCAGCTTCTGTAATACGACCATGTCAGCTGCCTATATGGTCATGGTCGTGGGGGACCTATAGTGAAATTGGCGATGCTCACGAGACTACGCATACGCTTGACCCTTCCTCCATATTGCACGAACCTGTAGCATCACCGAACAGCTTGCTGAACTATACTGCTAGGGATGATCTTTTCATTTTGTGTTACGTCTACTAGATGACGTGACAGGGACACAGTTAGTCATAGCTAGTTATAACTGCAGACCTTAGACTTTTTTTTTTAAAGAAACAGACCGTAGATTTAATGGTTGAAATCAATTGAATTATTTGAAGACTGACAATAGCTTAGTTATAGATTTTTTTAGGTTTATGCTTGTTAAATATAAATAAATCTATAACTAAGCTATACATGATCGAATGAGTATGAAATTTTTACTACAGTTCAATCATACAATAATTAGCCCACTATAAAAATTTCATCACAATTGAACCATAGAAACTGCAGCTATGAATTATTCTAATTAATTACATAAAAGCATAGATCTAAAATCACAGTAAAAACTTTATACTAAAGCGTTCCATATTCTATGTTCACTGTGTAGATCTACTCATGTGGAGTCCAACAAAATTGGATCTTCTATTTTATGATTTTTCTGTGATTTACTATTGACTTTTTGAAGATTCAACCGAAATAAATAAAAAAGAAAAAGACAAATCCGCCTTCAAAACTGCTTATAACTAGGTCAGGGAGGTAACATAAACGGTTTTAAAAGTTGAGGATGTGTTTTACCCGTTTTGAAGTTCATGGAGGAAAAGTGGACTTTCACGAGAGTTGAGGGAGGTAATGTTTATTTTTTCCTTGACCATTCTGCGACAAAGAAAAAAGAACTCTCGGCCCATGTACTGCAGGCCTCAGCCAGACACGTGAGACGGCATACATATGTTCTTGCCTTTTTTTCCTGCTAAAAAAATGTTCTTGCCCCTGTTATTTTTTTCTCCATTTTTTATCACAGAATCTAATACGGGACCTGAGCGTGACCGCACGACGGGGCCAGCCCACCGGTCCTCCCCCACCCCACCCTCACGGCCGGCGTCGGAGATAGGGACCTCGCCGGCGTTAGGGTTCCGGCATCTCTCGCTCCCACACTCTCCCTCTCTTCTTCTTCATCTCTGTCGGGCTTAGAAGGAAGTTTTGGAGGAGACAGCCGCAACACAGCGGCGGGGCAGTGCGGCTGGAGAAGGCGGTTGGACGGGGGCGTCATGGCGGAGCCATGGCGGCGGCAGGGAAGGGGGTGAAAGGAGGGCCGCTGGCGCAGCAGGATCTCGCCAGCCGTGGAGCTCCAGCTAGACCCTACCGTGCAGCGGCGGTGACGGCAGCGGAGGCGAGGACGAGGGCGGAGCTGAGCCCTTACAGAAATCCTTCGTGTCAAAGTAATAAAACTACTACACAGAAATCCTCAATTGTCACAATTCTCCGATCTGATTGCCCTTAGATAACCCATGTGGACATATTAGATGTAAACCTGAAGAATGAAGTGCACAATCATTTGATGGCCATTAGGCAAACTGATCTTATACACGACCCCATAAGCTTTACTTGTATCCAAGTGCTTGTATGTGCTTTATGTACAAGGACACCATAATTACATGGAGTACAGGTTAGCACATCCGTTATGTTGATCTTACAACAGCACGAGCCCCTCACGCATGCATCAAATCCGCATCTGTTGGATACTCGTATCAGCAGCAAACAGCTCACTTGGACAATATAAAGCTCCCTCTAGAGCGAAATGCAGCATTGGAGGTTCCTTCCTAACCAACACAGCAAATCGTGGAAGCCCTAACATACCCAGTTCTACATGATCGATGGAATCGAGTCATTCTTATCTGAGAAGAATGACAGGTTTCGAAATGCATCGAGGCTATTTGCCATCAGGCGGTTCCAACTATTTTGACTGTCCCCTATCAGCATGTCATCGGCTTGATATCTCACAGACGGTACGTCCAAGTCCAGTGGTCCGAGTGAATCAGGCTGCCAAGAAAGGGAAAAAAAAACAAGGTAAGCTCAGCTAAGATAATGCCAGTACAAAAGAACATTATGATTTCTTCAAGTACCCAATATATGTCAGCTAAAGATTGATCCTTCAACTCATTCGTTTCATCATTTCGAGGTGGTGATTTAGCACACAACTCCTCTTCGTCTTTGGCATCGTCGTTATAAGGATTATCAGCATCATCCTCTCCAGTCAAGTCCTAATAAATGAGATAACACATAAATAAACAAGGTCAAAAACTCAAACATATAAGCTTATTTTGCTTCTAGGAGAACCCAAAAGATGTCAGCAGACCTGAAGAAAAGCTTGAAATCCTTCCGAATTTGAGGGATGAACTTCATTGTCAGTATCAGGAGAGCTGCTAGGAGTGTTTGAGCCTTCTTGCTTCCTGGAGGCTGACAAATTAAAGGTGAACTCATCACATGTTTCTTCTGCTCCCCATATAGTTGAATGGGGAGCATGGGCTGGCTGCTCGGATGCTTGATAACGAGAAGCATGAAGGGCAACAGCAGCATCAAACGAGTCATAGCTGCATGGGTTCTCAAGAAACAAAGGATTCTTTACACTAGTCCCTATGCAATCCAAATGAGGACCTTTGGATGCTTCTGTCAGTAAGTGCCCAACACTGATATCTGTAAGGGTGTCTGCCCACTCTACTTCAGATATTGCCACACAATTCATTCCCTGATCACCCTGAAGTATAAATGCATACTAAGTTATAATAAGAGAAAGGAAGATCGCCCATAGAAACATTTAGTTGTCACAAGGATGCAAGAGACAAAAAATATAACCTCAAAAGCTTGGGTTACAGGAACCTGCACTTGCTTTTGGCTGCCAAACTGAGAGGGGGGCACATTAGCTGGCTGATCTGGAAGCTCAGAATTCTTGCCTGTACTAGATGGTGTCATATGCAATAACACTGAACTACAAGGATATTGCTTGTGAGTGCAATTACTGAGCAAAGTACCATCCTTTTGCACACAAGCCTTATCTCCTGATGGCGATTTGACTTGGATGACTTCTGGTATCATGCAATCCTCAAAATGGGTTAAAGATATTTCACTTACTCCTGCTCCAAGCTCAACAAGGGAAAACCAACCATACCTTAACAACAAAATGTTGACACAACAATTAGCAATCATTATGTAAGTGACCCATTAGGTTGACTTTCTAACAATCAGAGAAATAATATACCTTAAACGGAAAACAGAAGGGCTATTCACAGAAAGAAACACATCAGCTACTGCAACAGTATCTCTTGTTGTCCACCTCTGATATGTAGCCAAATCCTCTTGATTAGCACAATACGGAAAAAGAATAAGCTCTCCAGATGCGATGTTTGAGTTACCCCATTTTCGGTTTAGATGTTCTAGCACAGATGATATTTTCTTCCTAGAGCTTAATGTGAGCTCTAGATGAGGATTATGGTCATCCTGATAAGAGGAGAAAAAGCACCATGTAATGTTCAAATTGCTCAAAGATTGGAGAACTGAACAGAACAACTCAGACCCAAACCAAATATAAAGAAAAAAAGTTTGAGCAAAATGCAAAGGGACACTAATCAAGTTATCTATTCATCATCTTTCATCTATAACATGCATGAATTTGACAACAAGAACCTGAGTGCTTGGTCAATAATTCACCAGTAACAACTGACATGTTAAAAATACAGTGACTTGAGGGAAATTGTGATTCATATGCAGTTTGCTAGTAGCAAGAAACCATGCTTTACCTTCTCCAATGCCTTCCGAGTAGCTTCATTTATTGGAAATAACTGTAGCTTCAGCTTCACAGGTGCTTGTGAATCTGCTTCCTTCATATGATTTGTGCTGATGCCTGCAAATGCAGAATAAAAACATCAGGACAATAGACCTGTATCTGCTACTGTTAACTTCAACGAGTGTGTTCAACAAAGTTCAGCAAATACAAGAACTAAAATCCAGATGCTAAAAGCCATACCATCAGCAGTAGAAAGTCTATCTGATGATGAAGTCAGTGTTCTTGCATCAACATTACATAAAATGCCCGGGTTAATTGTGTTGCGCTCGAGCTCCTCAGCTGCATCAGCAACTAAAGAAACACCAGCCATGGCCGCTCTCTCCCATTTTTTATATGCAGTAGATGCAACAGCGCCACCTAAAACACAGGTCACCAGCTATCCACATTAATGCAACAAAGGTTCACCATGAGAGAGATCCTCTACATGCTAGTTTTAATCATCAACAATTTCACCAAAAGTCAAATCACACAGATTGTGTGACAAAAGATAAGCAAGGCTAGGTCATAACAAAGGAAAAGAGAAGATGCGCCCACCTGCCTTCCTTTTTTGTTTCACGGTTCTTGTGGCGGAGAGGTCCCCTTTAGTTGTTCCTGACTTGTTAGAAATTGGTTCAGCAACCCGCTTGAAAATTGTCCCTTTAGGAGATGCTACTCTGCTACCATTTTGAGCATCTACTGACAGGAACTTTACAGGAGGAGTCTCATTTCCAGGAGCCTTGCTGATAATTGGAGATGGACAAGGTAGGCACATATCCACTCGTGAACGCTTTCTCCTGGACTTATTTCTGTCCTTTAGCAGTTGTTTTCCCTAGCAAACAAAAGGAGAGACATAGCATGAGAAAGAAGAAACAAACTGACAACATTTGATAGTGAGAAAAAAACATGGGGAAAACGCAACTCACCAATGCTTCTACAAATGTTTTGAACCTCCGAGGCTTCAGATGCAGCTTTGATGCACTGCAGCTAAATTTCTCAAGCAGAGACCACCTGCATCAAAACCAGCTAATATTGAACTGCCAGCAGTCGAGCAAGCACATCCTTAAATGAAATTGTCATTATTTATTCGCTTTCTACAAAAGCTAAGTTACCTGTTTTCACAAATTATTAAGAAAAGAATTCTCTAAAGAAGGGAGGAGCCGTATGAGATGAAACCTCATGTACAGTTTGGAATGGATTTTTTTAAAAAAAAAAAAATTGAATGCACAGCCAAAATGGATGTTGGCTTAATCTAAAAGAAATGATGCAGAAGCATTGCACAATTATTATGAAGCTAAACGACAAGAAATTGAATTTAGATCGTGTATGTAACACAAGAGTAAGCCAATCACGTCAAAATCAGTAGAAAGGTCCACAACAGATCAATAAATATGACAAGATATCAACTACATAACGGAACTATAATGAGTGGTAGTCAGAGCCTTCAGATATCATAGATGGCTACAATCTACCATCATGATCTGTAATAGAAAGACAAGATGTCCAAATTCCTATAAATATCATATGCCAAAGAGAGAACTCAGAAAATATTACAAAGTAACCACTAGTTTTTGCTCCTATGGTGTATAAATAAAATCAACAATGAACTATATTTTCAGGCAATTTACAGATGATAAGATATATTCAATTACCAGCGAAGCATAGCAGCAATGGTATCCTTGGAGTTTTTTGCATCAAGTGAGAACCTAGGACCCAATAGCTTCTTCATGCGTCGAACAAGACGGTAATAGTAATGCCTGACCTGTATGGCACATAAAGCATTGAATCTTTTTACATTAGATTCATATACAACAGAATTAAACTTTTAATATAATAAGATAGGCTAATGTTGCAAGAAAAAGATAAAACATCTTTATAGTAAAATATAAAATATAAACTCTAATCATCATAGAAACAGGAACTCCTTAGGACAACTCATACATAACTAAAATCCACGGCCTAATGTGTATCCGAACATCTTGGTTGAAAAATAAATACCTGATCCTTGTTTTTACTCTGAACACGGTGTGTAATCTTGTCGAAGTTCTGGCGGAAACAATACGGGATTATCCATCAATCGATTATTATGTGCTACTTAGATTGCAAATAGCAGAAGAGCATTGCATCCAGAATTTATGCCTCTTACTTTTCCTACTTGCCGCAGTGCATTGAAGAAATTCTCCTCCTCTTGGTGTGTCCACGCAGCCCATTGTCGAGTCTGCTTTTTCGCTATGAAAATCAGACACAGAGCAAAAACTATCACGCAAAGCCCAGAACTGTCATAAACAGGGAGTCTAGAAAAAATACAAAAATAGTTCACGAAAACGAACCAGGTTTCTTGTTGGGATCAGAAGGCTCAGGGGCGGACCCAGTGAAGGACATGGGTGTACACATGTACACCCAATAACTTCTGCAAAAAAAAAAAAAATCGAATTTATTAGGCATATATATAAACTTGTAATCAGGGGCGGATCCAGTAAAGGGACATGGGTTAAATAGCTTTAGATTAGGGTTTCGTTGCTCAGCTTGAAGGAAAGGGAAGAGAAGGGGTGGGAGTACCTGGTGGGTGCTCGTCGCCGGGAAGAAACCAACTACTGCCTCAGCACCTGGCTTATGGCGGCCGCCGCGGGGTGTGTGCGGCGGCGGCCCACCAGTCGTCGGAGATCGAGAGGGGGCGAGAGAGGCAGACAGAACGCACGAGCAGGGATGCAGTCATGCAGCGGACGGAAGGGGAATGCACATTAGGCAGCGAGAAACACACACACACACACACACACGAATGGGCCTTCTTCTGGGACGTTTTCTTTTTCACAATTTCTTTCTAAATTTCTGTTTTCTTTATTTTTCTTTCTCTCCCTTTTAATTTTTTTATTTTTGTTGACTTCATATGTCTTCTCGTCATGGGACACTATCAATGGCTGATTGGCTGGTACAACATTTGTTCTAAATAACAGAAATAATATTGATATTTATGAGTATATAGTAAATTGTAAATAAGTAAAAAGAACTTTTTATATTTTATCAAGGTTGAATATTTTCTCATAGAAGCTGGAAGCCATTTCACAAAATCACAAGAACATATAACAATTTCACAACGGTTAAATGCACCAGCGGCATCTCAACTTAGAAGCATGTGTGACATAGGTCCATAAACTTTAAAAATGTATTTTTGGTTTCTAAACTTATTAGATAGTGTACCGCAGGTCCATACCAGCCATGTGAGCATTTCTCACTGACGTGGCATGCTAAAGTGGCTTGTATTTTTTATTTAATCTCTCCTATTTATTTTTCTCTTGAGAATTAGATCCTCCCTTCTCCTCTCTCCCCTCCCGCAGCGGCACTGAGGCTGCTCTCCATCGTGTCAATGACAGAGCCAATCGGTCGATGTTGCATTATACGCTAAAACCAACTGAAGGACCTAGAGAAATTATCTGCCAGTTTGTTGGTTGATCTATCTAGGTGGTTTTGCGGGCTTGAGCACTACCGCTCGCCCCGCACCAGGGGAGTCGGCTTAGCCGACTGGACCAGTCAGTTAAGCCGACTAAATGGGGGAGCCGGCTAGGCCGATGGCTCGCCTCCTTCTCCGCGTGTTTCTTCGCTATTTTGTTTGCGCTATTTGATCTCCAACATGCTCAAGACATTTATAACTTGTTGGAGATACCCACGAACCACGTCGAGACATTTTTTAGTGTCAACAGATCCTTATACACAAACTTCTCACATGATTCTACGTTTTGAAGTTCCTCTAGAACAAAACTTCTAAAGTCGGATTATTCTGATTGTGGGAGATGACAAATGATCCGATGAGAGAGGATGCCATCTTGTCATAAGCTGGTCTTGTCACTGTATGTCGTTTGGCTGTGGCACAACATAACAAGAAGCAAGTCGGAGATGCTTTTTAAGATTTGTTACATCCCAACCATCTGTATCATATGCTTTTTGTACCATCTCTAGAAACCCACTTGTAATTGCTGTCATCGAGCTAGTAAGGCATGTTTAGTTCCTCTAAAAAATTTACACCCTATTTCATCGAATGTTTAGACACATGCATGGAGTATTAAATATAGATTAAAAAAATAACTAATTATATATATTGCGACTATTTTGCGAGATGGATCTTTTAAGCCTAATTAGTCCAAGATTTGACAATAAAAGTGCTACAGTAATACATGTGCTAATGGCGAATTAATTAGGTTTAATAAATTAGTCTCGCGGTTTACTGACAGATTCTATAATTTATTTATTTATTATTAATATTCGAACACCCCATATGACACCCGATGTGACACCCCAAAACTTTACACCATGAAACTAAACAAGGCATAGCTTCTTTCTTATATATGGCATAACTTCTTTCTTATGTATGGCCACGTTATTTGTTAGCATGGCCACGATAAGTTGCAATTTGGTACATTCGGATTCCACAAACCTAAAATTTTGATCCATGTTCGCTCTTGTGTATAGCAGCAGCGGAAGATGATGCCTGACGGAACAAAGGCGAAACATCTACGCCCGGCTTGTTCGCTTGAACTTATCAGCTCGGCTTATCAACCATGGTATAATTTTTTTCTCACAATAAAACAACATCAGTCGGTTTATCAGCCGTAAACACCATTAGCCAGCCAATCTAAACTCGAAACAACCTGGCATTAGATGAGCAGATGTACTATGCACTATGTTCTGTCTCCTTTTCTGAAAGTAGTAGAAGCAAGAAACTATCTGCGTTGGGTTTTGTTTTTGACAGCTTCAAGTATGAAATTTTTGCCCACCACCCAGGCGAATTCAGCCTTAGACTGTCTCCAACAGGCTATGCATCACACTACCCATACCCAAAAAACATCGTTCACAGGGGAAAAACACCCTCCAACAGAGTAGGCAAATGGAGTACCTATTTTACGTCCAAGGTGAGAGGGAACCAAAAACTGCGTCATCCAAGAGAGAGGGAGGGAGAGAAAACAGAGCAGACATGGAAAGAGAAGCAAAGCAGGACGACGGTGCTTGGCTGCGGCAATGCCGTCGGCGGCTTTGGAGCGCTCGGCTCCGGCACGGCGGAGTAGAGCGGATAGGAGAGGAGAGGAGGAAGAGGAAGAGAGATGGAGGGAGAAGGCAGCGGCGGTCTCGACTGTGCTCCTGGGAGCGGTGGCTCGTGGCTCCGGTAGGCGGAGGTGCGGCAGTAGCCACGGCAGTCGTGGGCCTGCGTCCGGCAGCAGGGGCGCAAGGCAGACTCGAGAGCTGAAGGCAACAGCGGCTCCAGCGAGTAGCGAGCTCGATGGTGCTCTGTGGCTTCCTTGGCGCGGAGGCTTCGGCAGCGGGATTCAGACCACGTTGAGCATCTCCAGCGGCGGGGGCCCTGCAGCGGGCACCGCGCGCCTCGGCGGCGTGCTTTGCGAGCTCCGGCGGCGGATCGAGGCGGTACGAGGCATATGCGATGGCGTGCAGCCGGATCCCTCCTTCCTCGTCCAGATCCGGTTGGGGCGATGGTGCTCCCCTCCTTCCTCGGCTAGATCTGGCATGGACGCGAGCGAGGAGGAGGCGGGCGGCGCTCGGCGGGGAGGGAGGCGGCCGGCGCTCGGCTGGGAGAGAGGCGGGCGGTGCTCGGGGCCTCTCTTTTTGCGTTCGCTGTTGGAGTTTGCCAGTTTTGGGTGCGATTTTCTTTTCGCTGTGCGTGACCCAAACGGTGAAATAGGTCTCGTGTTTAGGTCGGCTCTGTTGGAAATAGTCTTAAAATTCGTTGTTGTCCACAGAATATCCATTGCATCCATACGTCGCCGAGCATGGAACATGGCATGCATCAGGGCGATCGATGACGACAGCGATTAGCGAGGCAAAAAAAGCCGGTGAATCAGCTGCTGGCAATCTGGCACATCATCACAGCGATTGTCGATCGATCAGCGCGGCGGTAAGACTATCTCCAACAACAACACCTAAAATACAAGACCCATTCAACGTTTGTGTACGTTTGGATAGCGCTACAGTCAAATGGTTCAATACCCATTCGACATCTGTTTACACTAAAATTTGAAAGAAGAGTTGCAGGGACTCGAAAGCTCCCAAGATCGTGTCATCAAGGGGTCAATCGCGTGCAGATCGAAACTAGCTGATTCGGTTGCAAAAACTAAAATCGGCTTTCTTCAGATAGCGCCAGCAGACAACGACAAAGGCTACGTTCGGCACCAGGACGAAACATGTTGGACTCTAAAAAAAGAAATAGATTAGAGTCCAAGTTATCTTAAAATTATGAATGTTTTCTTTAGGGTCAAAAATTGTGATGAGTCGTGCTTAAACAGGAGTCATACACAAGTCTCGGGTATAAATATCAAGCCCCGGTTATTGTAAAAAGGACATCAATCAATCCAAATACAAGTCAATTACTTTTTCGGCTCCGGGCACCCCTTAGGAGTAGGAGTAAAGTAGATTTCGGCGAGTTCTTCAGCGAGTACGGCTGCATCGATCCTACCGACCTCCACTGCTTGTCTGTAAGTACCGTCATGGTTTATACCTCTGTTCGTATGGCTGCATCGATCCGGTCGACCCCCACTGCGGCTTTGGTATAAACTAGTTATCGACTCTTGTTTAATTCAAGTATGGCTTGTGTGATTCTGCTTCACACCCCACTGCTTGAATTAGATCAAGGTTAGGTTATCGGCTCTACCTTAGAATGACAGTCTTTGGTAGATTCATTAAGTTACCGATATTGCTTATTGCTTTCATTATTTATCTAATTACGATCCCGATTGATTGAGATTGATTTAGACCCCTTATATCTTATATGACCCATCGTTTGCTAACCTAAAATCGATCTAATAAAAACGATGAGTTATGTTTTATCTCTTTTTCAATAATTTTAAGGCATGTGCTCGTTGATTAGATTTATTGACTAGCAAGAACTGCTCCACGGCTCGTGTATTTCGCCTCACATCAAAGTAGATCTATTCCGATAAGGCATGACTTTAATCATGCATTATGCCTAATCACCTTTTTAGCCGATATCGAATGCTTCTTTAGCTCGCATCACGAGACCGTTGAAGTAAAGATAGGTTGGAAGATATGTTAGCCCCATGATCTTATTATTGTATTACGACTGCGTGATTAAAGATGGCATTGCTTACCCATTATGGATATCAAATTATACTGGCGACAGAGTATCCGCTAGTCCACGGGTGATTGATTTGTTAACGATTTAAGAAAATAGCCTATCCAGATCCGCAAACCCGCCTTACCTATCTCGACATATATGGGGTCACGCCCAACAAGTATATATTGGAAGACAAACCCAATCCCCACCCACCACCACCCAAATGTCAAGAATTGACCACTCGCCACGCCCGGTAAACCCCACATCCAGCGGAAAGATCGCTTCCGCTTAGGGGTCCACTCTAGCCTAAGCCGGCGGTGGAGTTTGAGATCAAGGGCGGCTCTGGATCGGCGACGGCGTCAATCTCGCCATGCGGATCTCGCCCGCCTTGACCTCGGCACCATGGGGGATCTCGCTCTGCTTGACCTCGTCGGCAGCCTCGCCTTGGGTGTCGCCACCTCCTCGCCTTGGCGCTCACCCACACCCTGCTGCGAGAGAAGAGAAGGGGCCGGTGGAAGAGGAGGAAGGTCGCGACCACGAGCCTTGACTAGCGAGAACGGCTTAGGGGATCTCGCGGTGGCGACGGTGGATGCGGTTCCTTTGTTCGCCTGCAAGGCGCATCCTTCAGCGAATCGCCTCTGTGGGATCAAGCCCATGGCCGCCCGCTCGCGCCCAGGCCGCCTTTTGCGACCGCCATGCGGCCAGTAGCCGCCGCCCGCGCCGCCTTCTCGCTTAGCCATCTTCGCCCCTACACCGCCGTGGACCGCGGCCGGGGCCATCTCCGCCTCGCAGCTACCATTGTCTTCCCCATTTGGCGGGTACGCTCTGCCCACGGGCGAGCCTTGCCCGCGGATAAGACATGACACAAGTTTCTTTGCCGTGGCGGCGGTGGCGGTACTGGCACGGGCACAAAGATTTTGCACAATGGGCGTGGGCATGCGGCCACTATCTGCGCAGATATTGCCCGTTGCCATCTTTATGCATGATTCTGTCTCATGCCCCACTGGTATTAGTAATGAGTTAGGGTCGTCTAGTCTATTGTTATTTCTACGATCTGTATGATTCTGCCTCATGCCCACTGGTCATGGCGATAGATGAGATCTAACATGTTCATTATATTTATTTTTATTAAACGGTTAAGTAGTGTTGAATTGTTTTTTATATAAAAAGGGGTTCGATTATTTGTAATCATTGGCTTAACATAAACCAATCATCGTTGATATCTTATTACCATTGATTCATATTTGTTTAAACAATGATGTTTATCCTGAATAATAACCGATTCTTATTACACAACTCCATAAGCTTTAACTGATTTATTCTCATGAATATGCTGGAATCGACTATTTAGTCGATCTCCTTTCATATCAGCTTTCATAGCCGCACATTCGGGACTGTCTGGCAACACCGGCAAGTTCCGCCCTTAATTACTGATGAACTTTCTCTCCTTGTCAATTGCAGAATCAAATTGACTGGCACGCCTCGGGAGGATTGCGCAGAATCGACCATCCCTGCGCTGAAGCTAGGCGAATCTGCTCTATCGAGCGGACCCTTCCGACTTGCTGCGTGTGTCCTCGGCACGGGATGAAAATTATGTGTTGACAACATCCTCTCCAACAACGGGACCTAAAAGAGAATCCTTTTTGCAAATGATTTTTTAGGAGAAAGGATACTCATATTAAGGTCGTACATCTCAGACAACCTAAAATGAGTCTCTATAAAATGAGTCTTCCATATAGATACTTTATTAGAGGCTAATTTTAGATATCCTAATTTGGATACACACGTGATCACCGAGTCGATCTAAGTCGGCGGAAATGCGCTCCGCGGGTCTCCACCCAGAGTCCCTACACTGTAACTGCACAAGCCGCACAGGGATGGCGCTTGGCCACGAATAGGAGATGTCGGAAAGGAGAGGAACAAACGACCCTAGCTGCTTGCTTGCTTCTCATCACAAGTACACACCGTGCGTACCTATAGTTTTGCTGTGCTGTCAGCAGCCCACCTTTGCGCCGTGGGGGGTGGACGGCGCGCGACGATTGCAACGCAGGTACTCCAGTATGCAGCCGTGTCAGTGTGTCACGCTCGAGCTGCATTTTTTTTTTGAAACGAAGCCTCGAGCTGTACTCGTCCACAGACCATTGAGCACTGTTTAGCTTTTCTGTAATCTTCTGCCATATTATATTATGGTAACATATCGTGTGCAAACTGATCAATCTATACAAGCTTAGAAATTACGCTTCAGATTCTTAAATGCTGATCTAATAGATAAGGTGAGGGAGCTTAAGCGTAAAAAAAAAAGCATGCAGATGGAGGGTTTAAGATGAGCATCCAGGGTTTTCAACTTTACATGTTTTTTTTGGTTTGTATACGAACCTTATATTATTATACCCTTATTTGTGTATACCATTTACTGATCCCACGAAAGGCCACGTCACCCGCATTTCCTGTCCCTACGATTCAACATCGACGGCCACCGGATCCGATTCCAGGAGCTTCCTGATCCATCCAAACCCCAAGTCTGTCTATACCACTTCTCTCCCCTCAGTCGTCTCCCTCCGTCCGGACCCTTCCCCTCCGCCGCTGCCGAGCCCGCGCCAACGCCGCGCCGCGCCTTCGACCTGCAGGCACGTCGCACCCGTGTCGCTCGACTCCCACGTCGCGGCCCCCACTGCCCGCAGCGTTGGCCGCATGGGCGGGGGTGGTGACCGCACGTCCACCGAACGCGCCTCCGCGGGCGGGGATCCGCCGGCCGGCGCAGGGAAGGCCTCACGAGCGACCACGTCCCCAGGCGGCGCGACTGACACCGGCGCTCCGATCTGGTCTCCACTTCCCCTCTCTTGCGCTTCAATCTCAGCATACACTGCGTCTTTGAGCACCGTGAGGGCCCCCTCTGCTGTTTCCTTTGCTCTTGGTTGTCTGTGCCCTTCAAGTGCTCGATGAAATGCTCAAAGGGCTCTGCTTGCTGATTTTGCATCCGTTCGGTGCCTTCCAGTCATTAGCTTATCATACTGTCCTGTACTTGATCATTCAGCTATCTGTGGAGTAGTTTCGTCGGGTGCAGCCGAAGGCTCCAGGCGGACACCTACTCATGTAAATCAGTCACATCACACGGAGGTAATTTTGTCATTACTGTCTCCATGTCTTCAGTATGCATGTACATAAACATCCATTAGTTTTGCTTTCTGGCGTAGGTAACGTTACCAATAAATAACCAGACAATGTTCAGTCCTCTACCTCAGCTTTGCATTTATCAATGCCGATTTCAGAAACCCTGCGCGTCAACATATAGGTAATGTTGATTCATCTACTGTCGGCTTCGCATTTACGGATGCCAATTTCAGAAACCCTGAGCCAGTGGTCCAGCGATGCATGGTTTTACTTACGTCACTTTGTTTCAAAGTAATATACCAAATAGGTTCATGATTTGTTTTATGATTTATTCATTCAGGGACTCCATCGGGTTGTTTATCGTACTGTCCTTGGCCCTCTAGCTGCTGCCAGAGTAGTTCCTTCAATTATGGATAAACGCCGCAAGCACAGAGCTACTCATATACATCAGCAGCAAAGAGGTGATGCTGTTACCATCAAGGCTCATGATTACATTTATTTTGCTGCTTCAATGCCTGCCTTCAGTATGCATATACATAAACTTTCATTTGTTTTCCTTTGTGATATAGGCAGCGGTACCAATGAACAACTACCTGCCATTGCTTCATCCGCCTCCTCAGCAGTGCTCCTCTGCCCCGTCCTGCTTCCCGGCGTTTGACGACTTGAGCTTTCATCCCCACGCTAGTGACCGATCTAGTGTAGTAGGCCTAGGGAGCAGCTGATCCCCATCATCCAGTCCTCCAGGTGCTCCAGGTTGTCTTCCCTTTTGTTTGCTTTCCTCGGTTTGTTTGGACATGCTGTTGATTCAAATTTTAGTTCCGTTACAGATTATAGTATCAAATCAATTTCTTTTTTGTGTAGTCACATCTATAAATTCTACTTGCCTGTCATCTATGTCAGATCCCAGAGATCTCCATCCTGTTTTCAAAATCCACTTTACTCTGAATATTTTATTAATTATGCTTCCTGATTAGAGCTAATAGTTTCATCAGTGTTATTTATCCTCTTTTTTTCTCTCTTCGTTTTTTGTGCAGATCCCGGTCGCTTGCTATCAAAGCATCCTCCTTCAGCTACTCCCCATGATTGCTCACATTGTTAGTTTCTTCTACTATTCCTGATTTGTTTTTGTGGCTAATTATGCTTGAAAATTTACAAGAGTATAAATTTTGCATTTGTTTCCATTGGAAATTAGGTTCTTTTCGAGCCTTGCTAATTTTCCAATTTTACACATTTAATTTATTATGGCTTCTTTACCTTCCAAATCATTAGCACTAGTTCAGGCTGTTTTTGCTAATTTTAGTTAGCCTTCTTCACCAGTAGGAGACGTTGGCTTCATCTGCACTCCATCAGCAACAGTGGCGTGCCGCTAGCATGATAAAGGTATACCAAATATTGCACTTCACTTGTTTGGATTGATCGCTGTCTCCACCAGGCATAAAATTTGGCATTGATTTTATCTATCTTGATCTATGTATGCACTAGTTGGTATCACAGATTTAAGGTTTCTGACTGTTACTAATTGTGGTATGCTTTCGACAACTGCATGTGTGAGCACCTGATGCTCATATGCTCTTGAATCCGAGAGCTTATCATTGTTGTCCATATGCTCATGTATTCTAAAATTTGTGTATCCTATTATGCATGCTACTTTGCTTCCTGCAAGACCATTTGTATATTGTTCATATGCTCATATTTAAATATGTACATCACTGCTGCAGGTTAGTTTCACCTTACAGTTAGAATTTGTTTTTTATTTTTACACTGTCAGAATGTTAGTTTCTTTGTTTTTACATGAATTCTACTACTACTTGTTACGATGTTTCTCCACTAGCACTCCTGCGCTTTATGCAGAAACAGCAGTAGCATTGGGCCGGTAGTAATTTAGATGCATTCTTTGCTTCTACAATGAAACCAAATTTCTTCAATTTGCCTATGTCTCGCCTTGGAGGATTTAGTGTTCAGGTCATATTGCCCTGGATTTTGCACAAGGTGAAACAGTGCTCAGTTTGCTTAATTTTTAATATGTTCAATTATCAAGCTACAGACATTATTAGTAGTCGAAAAATCTATTGCTTGGACATATGAAGTGGTGTATCAGCTTACCTTTAACCGTTTCCATTGGAATGTGGGAACATTTGCATTGCAGTCAATTGTGATGATTATTGGGGATTGGGAAATACGTAACATGATAGTAGGTTTCTCTGATCTGTTCAAAGTCTGATGCATCCTTCTAGAAAATAGTTGAATAAGTTAAATTAATCTGGTACTGCAGTTGCAAGATAACTTCAACATTTAAAGCTGGACTACAGCTAATTTGGCATAATGGGTCACACATGTTCTCCTAATTCAATTTAACTTTGCTTAGAGACCACACTTGAACTGCATGGATAAATTAGTAACTGAAATAGTTCCTACGCTTGATTCCACACAAAATTGAGGCCCCATAGATGATGTGCTAGCTAAGCTCAATTGGTGCTAGTATTTACTTTTTAGAATGCTATGACTGCAAAACCTAAGATGTTTTTATGGTCAGAAGGATTTGTGTTGAACAAATGTTTCTTTATGACTGCAATAAAACTGTGTCCAAGGAACCTCATACCTAAATGGGGAATCATCACACTAAGAACATATGATCCCTTGACACAATTTTACATAACAATTAATATGTATGTATTTTTTATTTTACGAGCCCAAATTACCAGTATTCTTTCATTGCACTTCGTCTTATACTTATCTTTCTCTCCTTATTAGATATACGTACTCCTCCTTAGTCAATTATCACTGTTCAGCATGTTATTCTGAAAGCTCGTAATACTCACAATTTTTTTTGAATCATCTACCTTGGTTACAGCCAGAAATTTCACCTTTGTTGTTTATTATTACTTTTGGTTCCCCTTCTAAGAACCTTGCAACAGCTACCTCCCAGGACCACTCATAGAGAAGGTATTGTTTTTGCACATTATGATCCTTTTGCATACTCTCGCAGTATCGCTTACTAAATTCCTCTCCAATATGTCAATAACTAATCACCTTTTTTTGAGCCATATCTGTGTACTTTTCTAATTGGTCAATCTGATTGTCCTTTCAATTAACACTTGAGTCATGCAAGACCTAGTTTGTTGACTGTTCCGTTTCCTTTTCTGTTCATCCTACCCATGGCAAAGGAAGCAGCATTTTCCGGATACCGCGGAGCTGTCTGGATGGGGTGTGCGATTGATGCTGGCCAACCTCTCATCAAAATGCTCTTGGTTGTGAGTTCGTAGCCATCTTAATTAAGCCGAAATGAAATGTGCTCGCAAATTTGGTTGAACTTTCAGATGAGCAGTTTCGGCTGAAGCTTTTAAACTATTGTTATTCCTCAAAATGGCCACAAATGCATGCATGTTTGCTTTCCTTTTACTACCTTGAAATTCGTTGAACCAAATATATTATCAAATGAGAGATTTAGATTCGTGTTGTCAAGCTTGTTGGAAACTTTTGCTCTTCTTGTTTGAGAGTGCTGGAAGCTTTTGCTCGTTGTTGTTTGTTTTAGCCTTGTGGAATATTTTCTGTTTCTGAGGATCTAGAGATATACCCGTTTGGCTTACCCCATATTCGGCTTGTTTTTTCAGCCGGAACAATGTTTTTCTCTCACAACAATTCAGCCAGAACAGTGTTTTTCAGCCACTTTCAGCCAAGATTCAGCAAGCCGGTGCTAGGAGAGGTGGTGGAAGGTGGTGTAGTACATAGGTCAAACTTTGATGCTTTTTCCTTGCTCAATTAGCTAGCATCGCCTAATTTCTAAATGTGACAACTAATGCGTCAAGCCATAATTCAGTACATATTTACATCTAGCATAGAGTTTACATTTCTAATTTTTTGGTAAAAAACCAATTAATTAACTTCAATTAACTTAACAATGGTTATACGCTTGCACAATACATATGGGTGATGCTAAACCTGCAGGAAGTTGAAGGTGGTTTATGTAGCCTATACACTAGGTCATATTTCTTTCTTGGACTCTTTTGTTCGCTTGCTCAATAAAATGATTAGCCTCTTTTTAGTGAAAATTTTGTTACAGTAAAAGACAAGTATGTGCAGATCCATTCTTTTCTGTTGATGGAACATATATCTTTGACTTCTCAATGACTATTGATCAAGTAAGCCATACACTGTTAGATACTTTTGGTAAAAAAGATAGGGAATTTTTTAATTATTTAACGCCAGATCGAATTGTGATAATTTGTCATGGTTTATGTTTGAGATATAATAGATATAGCTTTCCCTTGTTTTCTGATCATGTTCTGCTACAGTCAACCTGGGGCAAATGTACCATTCGGAGTCGGCACCATTCCAAAATCGTTGGTACCAATTGCATCGACAAGTTCTACAAGTACTAATATGAACTGTAACAGCGACCACTGCGCAACAGAGCCTGCTTGGAGTCATGCTCTCCCCCATTCTTTTTTTATTTTCCAACCATCTTCCTTTCCTAGTCATTGTATCATGATCTATCAGTACATTGTAAATGTATTTTTTCCCATTTTAACGCTATCCGTTTTCAATCACGGATATCACTGGTTCATATTCATTGCTTGTAATATGCACTGTCGTCTATACAAAAAACACAGTGGAGGAAAAATAATCTTAATCGCAGAACATGACTTTGGATATTTGCAAAACCTGTTTCTGTGAAAAAACCTGTTCACGTGAAAAACAAAAGGACCAGATGCATATTCTGTTCACGTGAAAAATAACAGAGAACAATAGAGACGGCGTGAAAAAAATGCAAAAAAAAAACCCAGAGACGGAATAACTGATGGCGTGAAAAAAAATGAAAAACAAAGACGGAAAAACTGCAAAAACGGAATGAAAAAAACCAGAGACGGTCAAGGATGCAAAACGTGGTCACGTAAAAAATGAAAAAAAAAATCTGTCGCTGGAGATGTACGGACTGTCAAAAAAACCGATGGGAGGAGTCGGGGGTGCCTCGGTGCCACCGACTGCGGACATAGGTTCGGGCGCGCCAGGGCTCGGCTGCTGATTATTATTTAGTACCCTAGATATCAATTAGCGTAGTCACACACACACACATATATATATATATATATATATACACGCGCGTGCGTGCTTGCGTGTGCGTGCGTGTGTGTGTACGTGGGGTTCATCAGCGTTATCTACTATCTTAAAAGGAATGTTTCATGTGGCATGGACGGTTGGACGGGCAGACAAGGGACAAGAAGAGCAGTCAATCAGCCATAACTTAACGCTGCCCGGCCCGGCCTCAACGTCAACTTGCATTGCGGCGTTGCTTGTGAATTGTTATAGAACACTCGCGTCGCGTGCGCCGTGCGGTGACGCGGCGGCGGCGGCCAGCAAGCAGCGAAAACGCGCCTAGTACGCACGCAAGCTGGTGGTTGTTGCCGCTGGCGAGGCTTCGCAGCTGCGGCTGATACATGATGCATTGGCCAAATATGGCGTCCAAATGCAAATTCCAAATGTACTACTAGTAGTCAAATATGGCGTCCATAATATATTTTTTTTTAAAAAATTGCTCTAGTAGTAGTTGTCTAGTTGATGATGTGAAAGGGAACTATGACACGGGTTTTTTTTTTGAAGGCAATATACGTGGGACTGGGGGAGGGCTCGTCCGAGGAAAGCGGGCCGCTGCCGTGAACAGTTGCAGTGATCCGATTCCATATGGATACTTTACTTTCCATCTCTATCTCCAATATTTTACTTGAGATTTAAGTCACGGTGCACTCTATGCGTGATTAACCCAAGAGACCGAATGCAGTGGTTCCTGAATCCACATTATTCATCTTCTCACACATGAACTTACCTTGAGCAGGATACCTCAGTATTGGTTTTCAAAACAGTGTAGCGCACACACTCACCCCTATAAATATACATGCACACATTCTACTTCTATATATAATCATCTTCAATTAAAAACTACGTTGATAGATCTCGAAATTAATAAAGTTATCATAAACGCCTCGATATCAGTGGGCATTGTCACTTACCAGTTACCACTGGTAAATAATATTGTTAAATCTTAGCATAAATTCAAAAAAAAAAGGTACGAGTACACACGTCAAGAACTTGAATCCAAATAGGAAGACTTCACCGTGATGGCGTAATGGACCCATTCCAATCTTGTGCGAACTCAGGGAACGCATATATATATATATATATATATATATACGAGTATACAAAGAGGAATAAAAAAAAGAGAGGGGCCACCACCAGCAGTATGCCTTGGCATGCAAGGTTTTTTTCGCTTGAGCTTATAAACTAGAATCAGCTCAACTTTTTCAGCAATGGAATAGTATTTTTCTCTCACGATAAATCAGTTCTACTAATCAGCCGCAACAGCAATAAGTCCTACCAAACAGAGCCCAAAGCTCTAGTATAGCTAGGGTCAAATGGTTGTGCTGATTGACAACACACACACCCCAAATGGTTGTGCGCCCCTTTATCAGCTTGATGCATATGAATGCATGCATCGCGTATCATTCCCTATGCACTTATCTAATCGTCAGATCTCACGAGGTCATCATATCAATATAATCCACATCTGCTCAGGGGAGGATCGATCGGTCACGGTGCAACGCACTAATGCACATGTGGCGGATGTATCAGCAATGCGTGCGAGCAGCTGGGTTTATTTCTTTTTGATTCAGCAAGCGGGTTTATTTCTATATCGTGTATAAGCAGCGGGAGTTGACAAAGTATATATAGGAGGCACACGTGCTGACATACTAGGACGAGACGACGGAACTTATTTTTTTTACGTACGCCAGTACTAATCAAACTGGGCCTGTTCGCTGGTTGGTGTTGGTGCTGGTTTGGGCTGGCTGGTGCTGGTTTTGTGTGAGAGAAAAACACTGTTGGCTGGCTGGTTTGGGCTGGCTGAAACCAACCAGCGAACAGGCCGACTAGCTACTACTTACTAGAGAAGAAAATGTCATGTAGCTGGAAAATGTATGGGCAGGGCCAACTTGCTGTGCTGCCTTGCTGGTGCAAACGAAGCCTACCAACTAGGCTCATAGTGTATGTCATATGCCAGCGTTCTTATATATGACCCCTGTATCCCCGACTATCCATGGTCCCTGACGATCGAGCACGATCCATATGCACTCTTTGGAGCGGTGGCTCCTCCTCCTCCTCTTGTGCACTCTTGGCGCCGGCAACCCTGATGTCTGCTCTGCTGATGGCGCCTCCCAACAACGTCCGCACCGGCCCCTCGACTCTCGTATCTAGCACTGGAATTAGTCTATCTTATCTCGTGTCCTGTCTTCTACTCCCTGGAAGAATCAATTCTTGGAGCAAAAATTGTCCACAAATAAGTCGATTCCTGGAGGATGTAGTCCATCGGCCCATTTAATACTCTTCGTATTCCCATCTTATTTAGGGCGTGTTTAGTTCCGAAAATTTTTGGTTTTTGGCCACTGTAGCACTTTCGTTTGTATTTGGCAAAAATTGTTCAATTATGGATTATTTAGGCTTAAAAGATTCGTCTCACGATTTCTCGGCCAACTGTGTAATTAGTTTTTTTTTCGTCTACATTTAGTACTCCATACATGTGTCGCAAGATTCGATGTGACAAGTACTGCGCAAATTTTTTTGAATTTTGGAGGAAACTAAACGGGGCCTTACTGTCCCGTTGGCCAATTTTGCTGCAGCCGGCCGGATGAGTAGTAAATGATATGACTAGCGCGTAACCCAAACACCGATTAGTGTGCAACTTAATGGTGGAACTCAAATTAGTGAAGGATAATATGATCATTTGACAGCTATACTAATCTGTCTGGAACTTGCTATGAATCTATTTATTCAAGGATAGAGGGATTAGTATTTTGACATGTAGCTTTAAAAATGTTCGGTTCAGTAGCTCTACGGGATTTGTGGAAGTTAAGAAATAATGTATACTTTTCGAATGATGTTTGGACTCCCTGAACCAATTCAACCAGTGGTTTTCGTTTTTTTCTTCGGAAGCAGCAAGCTCAAGACCGGAGATGGTTGAGATGGGTGGTCCCTAATCATACAAAACACGTAAGTTTCAATGCTCAATTCAGTGCTGTAGAAATAGCTTTGACAAAGCACAATTACCTAAGTATCTTAAATTTGATAGAATTAACTTTGGATTTAACGTGACGTGTACCGTTAGCACGGACAAGAGCACCTTCTTCGCCTGGAGGTGGCGTTCGCAGCACGCGAGTGGCATTTGGCCGCGAGACGGCCGCTAGGACGAAGAGTAGCTGATGATGGCGAGCGGCGAGACCGACGTCAAAGCAGGACCTTGAGGACCGGGGTTTTCAACGGTGCCGTGACGCACCTTGCAAACGCCCGGGTGAGGGCCAAGGGGGAATCTGGTAGCGCGACCTCGGACCTTCGACGACGCCTCTACATCCAGGGCGTCCGTTCCAGGGAGAGCCGAGTCCGGCTCCATGCCCGGTGCCGCGCCTTGTGACACCCCAAGCACGACGTCCTTTTGAGGAGCCGTCGTCCATCTCGTCAAGGGCCCAAACACCAGCTAGATCGCCGAGGTGAAGACATGATCATCTAATGCTACTCTGTGGATCCGACCTTTTGCGCCTCCGTCCGCCTCTGTCATGGCCGTGACGTTTCATGCCGTTCAGGTAAGGGGTTTGGGCGCGTTGGCCACCACGCGAGGCTGAGAGTGAGTGAGAGAGCGGAGACAGGGAAAAAAAAACTAGAGGCGATTTCCTTACCCCGCACTGATGACGGTCGGATCTCAGCAGGTCGATCGCGTAACCGTATAGCGAGCACGCAACACGCCACCGCCCAGGGTCCCTACCCAGTACGACAGGGATGGTGCTTGGCAACGAATAGGAGACGTCGGAAAGCAGAGGAACGAACGACCCTAGCTTGCTTGCTTGCTTCTCATCCATCACAAGCTCAAGTCACACCGTGCGCGCGTGCCCAATTGCCCATCCTGCAACTGACGTCCCGGCTTCAATTCTGCTGTGCTGTCTGCAGCGCAGCTCGGCGTGCGCTCCTCTATTAAATTCATTTCGATCCAACTCTGCCTTTTCAAAGACGTTTCGCTCGTTGGTTTTTAAATAAATCAAAACCAAATCACCAAACAAGATTTTTTCTCTCAAAAAACCAAAGATCAAGACCAACCAAATGAACGTACCTTTTTTTCACGCCCCCGCCCCCGGCCCCCCATAAATATGTACAGTAGATTCTATACTACACAGTACTCCTAGCTAGGCAGACTAACCCACCCATAACCCAGTGCTACTACGAGCTCCTTAATTTATATGGTGTGTTCGTTTGGCTTATAAGTACTATTTATTCATTGATTTGTCGCTAAAAAAATACGGCCCATAAGACCGGCAACAGAGCCATAGACTTCACAGTTCACACACGCACGCACACTCGTACTGTAGAGTGGCCGATGGACGGTGGCAGCGAGGACGAGCCGGTCGTCACGTCACTGTCCGATTCTGATTCTGTTTGCAAGCTGGTGGAGCACGCAGGCAGGCACCCACCCTCCGCCCACGTACGCGCGCGCTGCCTGCCTGGGAGGCAGGCTTTCTCGGCGTCACCACCAGCCTGGAAGGCCGGCCGACGGAGAAGATTCCCTCGCGAGTCCCGACCTGCTGTCTGTTTGTACTACTCGTGTGCCCGCGCAGCTAGGGAGCTAGGCACGCAGGCGCTCGCTACGTTCACTTGTTTAGATCGTAAGTTTTTTCACTCTTTCTTCGTCACATTAAATCTTTGACACATGTATAGAGTATTAAATATATATAAAAAAATAATTAATTATATAGTTTAATTATAAATTATAAGACGAATCTTTTAAACCTAGTTAGACCATGATTAGACAATAATTATCAAATACAAACAAAAATGTTATAGTGCCAAATACTGATTCCTAACCCCAATCTAAATAAAACGGCCCCAACCAGTATCGATCACATTTACATCGCGTACGTCGACCTTCCAGAAATAATAATAATAATAAGCCGGATTGACTCGTCATATGTCTCCATATACGCTCGCACACATCTAGAAAGGCGGCGTTGTGCTCTGGCTCTGCTCTCCATTTACGAGGCGTGGCATGTAGCTGGTCGTCTCTGAATTCCTAAAATGTACGCAGTGTTCTCCGCTGTCAGGAGTAAAATACGCATATGGGCTTATCTATAAACTGTCTGTTGTACGCATATTGGGCTCGTTTGGTTTGGAGCCTGGGAAGATTTTGCCTGGGGAAGGAGGTTCCTGGAAGCTGCCTGTCACATGTTTGGATTGGACCCTGGTGACTTTCCTGGCCCAGGCAATCCAGTCCGCTCCCAGGCGATCAAAAACGAGTGCCTGGCAGTTGCCTGGCCTGGACGTTGGTTACAGTGCTAAGCTAGTCATCTTATTTATATTTTTTTACTATAAAATCGTAAAAGACAGTACGGCAGACCTACCGCTCTTGCTGTTGTTCTACAGGCAACAGGATAAGTATAGGTGATGTCCGAAAAAGTTTTTGTATATTTTATATTTTCTAGTCTTTCTCCCCTCGGTGGATCATGTTCACGTTAAAATTAGCATAATGTGTGCAGTATAACTATAATTATCTTTCTTCCTCACACGTTCTTTCCTTATGACATTTTTTAAATAACTAGGAAATCTATTAACTTTATTTGTAATTATAATTTCAAATATATTATTAATTGAGAAAATATGGATGCTTTTATTTATTTATTATTATTTATAACCATAACCGTATAAGTTTAAATATAGTATTATACCTTTTATTAGCTTTTAAATATGTACTGTATTTTTTATTAGCCTTTTTCAGGCATAAACTTTCAACAAACACATCTTAACTCTTAGACAACCATTTTTACCAGGACAAGTCCTCCGGTCTCCAACCAAACAGACCCATTGCGTGTGGTGCGGACCGCGGACTCGCCGCGCTGCCGGCCCGGTGCTCTGACCTTTTGTTTTTGGTAGCAGCAAGCAGCGCAGCTACCTCGCTGCCCACCCGGTGCTGACTGCTGACATCATGAACAGCGTAGCAAGGCGCCGTGCTATGGTCATGCGCCTTTTTGGTAGTACATCTGCTATCAGCAAGCAGCCGCGCGTGTTTAGTTGTTACCCTAAAATCTAAAAAAGTGCTACAATATCTATCATATCAAATCTTGCTATACGTGTATGGAGCATTAAATGTAGACGAAAAAAGAACTAATTTCACAGTTTGGTTGGAAATTACGAGATGAAGGTTTTAAGCCTAATTAGTCTATGATTGAACACTATTTACCAAATAAAAACGAACGTGCTGCAGTAGCCCAAATTTCCAAATTCAGACAACTAAACAACTTTTGAGCCAACTAGCCAAAGCCAAGCACCACCCTATGCTAGCGCTGGTAGTGGTAGGGTAGGTCAAAGCTGTAGGGCAGCGCCGTGCCATCGGTTTATCCACCCCTCGCACTGAATCACCCATGCCAATTTCCAACCACACACGCACACACCCACCCATGCTCGTCGTCTCTGCCGTGCCGGCGGGTTCGTGGAAAATGCCTCCGAGCAGTGCTCCCACAGCGACAGCCTCTCTTCAGGGTGTCACACCTGACCTGTACATTATTCCATTTCCAGACCTAACTCAGCACGTAGCCCGCTGCCCATAGTATCATTCGGTTGGTTAGGAACGCATTTTTCTTTCAAGAACGTGTAAGAACGGTCTCCAACGAGGAATCATATCAACACCTAAATTTAAAATAGGTAGCAAGAGACCTAAAATCAGTCTTCAATCAGAATCTATATATGGAGATCTATTTTGGCTTACCTAAAAGGCAAAATCCAAATATGTGTATCCTCTCTCTGAGAAATCCATTTACAGAAATGATTCTCTTCTGAGTCTCGTTGTTGGAGAAGATGCCGAATAGGTATTGAATCTTTTGCCTGTAACGCTATTTAAAAGATGAAGTCTTGTATTTTAACGTTTTTGCCTAAACTTTCTCCAATCCTCGACCCATCATCTGACATGGAGGCGGTTGTCTTGGCCAGCTTTTGTTGCCCAATAGTTGGAGTGCGTGCTCGGCTGGTCCCTCTGCAGCGTCCAGTCCAGCCTTGCATTGCACCTCGGCCGGCGTCCCTCGCTAGGAGCCTAGGACTAAGGACAGTAGGACCCTGCATCCGTCCATCTATGCCACGGGCAGCGTAGCACGGCAAGGTGAATGTGTCATGTGTAGGACACCTGCTGGCAACAAGTCACAGCGAGGCCACAGGCCAGCCACGCGTGGCCGGTGCCGGCCGCGAGCAGAGCGACGCCGGCTGGGGCCTGTTGGGGCCCGGCCGCCGGCCGGCCGGGTCCAGCGTCCGTGAGCGGCCGAGAAACCGGAACAGCGCATGCGCCTCCCCTGTCGCCGTGCCGCGCGATCGTCGTCTCGTCTCCAGCGCACGCAGAGAACGAGCGAGCCCTACGTACGTCGGTACGTGAGTTATGACTGGTCGACGGCGACGCGGTGGCCGGTAGCGGCGGCAGCCGGAGCCGGTGTAGGGCACCCGGGCATCGATCGAGCACCCGGCCGGCCCCGGAGGGCCGGTCCCGGCGTCGACGGACGGCACCCCGTGCATGCAAATACGACACGGTGCCGGTCCGTCCGACCGGGGCGGGGACTAGCTGGCGCGGAGCCAAAGGGAATGCCGCCAGCACCACCAACCCCGGCAGGCAGAGGCACCTCGGCGCGGCGCGGCGGCACCCCGACCCCCACCCGGGCCGGGCGTCCGACAGGCGCAATAGTCCGTTCGACCGGCGCGGCTGGGGCCGGCATGCACGAGCACGAGCACGAGACGAGGCTACGAGTCTACCAGAGGCGCGAGCTGGGTTGGACTAGTGCCGGGCGTTGGGGGCTGTCATGCATGCATGAGTGGGGGTGGGGGGTGGACCACGCCGCACTGTCACGACCTAATCTGGTCGCTCTCGCCATCAAATCCCAAGCTTTTTCCTTTCCTTTTCTCCCCCGGAACCTTTCCACCCCCATTGACCCCCGGCGACACCGGCCCTGGTGCTGACCGACGCACCGCACGCAACGCAACTCACCGTCGTCGCGGCCGCGTCGATCCAGTGCTTTATACTATTATTACCTTTACTTTACCGCTGCCTGCGTGCGGGCCTTCGTCTAATCGTCAATCTTTAGTCGCGCTCGGTCACCTGGGTGCCTCCACTTCCACTCCAACCGGATTCGACAACGCAAGGTTGGTTTTTGACTTTGTGATTGTATTAGTGGATGATACGTCGTCGTTCTGCGGACCTAAATTCTAGATAAGCTGGAGGCTTGAATTGGTCTACTACAAACGTTTTGCGTTTGATTGGTACTAGCAACTATTTCAAACGTAATCGGTTGGTAGCAATTGACTGTAATATGTAGTAGCACTCATGTGAAAACAGATCACGAGTACATGTAAATTGTAATTTATCAGGGGGGAGAAAAAAACTACACTAGGTTACGCTGCTATCTAGTGAGTGCAGCCACTCACTCGCTCACACAGCTCGCTGCTCGCAAATGATTTTCGGGCTTGTTTTTCAGCTAGAAAGTTTTTCCAACAAACAACTGAGAACTGGTAGGGGTACTAGTACAGAGGAATGCGATAGGGACCGCAGCGCACACACCTCTGTCTGACCCGTCCAAAGGCCCCCCCGGCCCTGTCCTGTCCGGAGCGAGTCACCATTGCGTAAGCGCCCTAGTCATGTTGTTTGGCATCTCCCGGTTCATTCTTATCATTCCCATGCATTCCAATAATAATCCGATGCTTAATAACCATAGCCCGGCTAGCTAGCTCTCTTTTTACAGCAGCAAGTGCCCTGAAATGACACGGGATCGTTCAGTTGTGACGATGAGTGTTTTGGAGCCTGTGCGATTTGTTGTTTGCTAAAAAAGATGGATCCACCCACTTGCCGTTCTGAAATATGTGAGGAAGTACCAATGGCAGTATCATCATAGTACAGAAAGCAACCCTTTAACCTAATTATTAGAGCCTATGCAATTTAATTGTCTTGCTAAAAGATGGAACCACCCATTTGCCCTTCTCACATGTGTAAGGAAAGGTTTTTCAAATATAATCGATAGCATCGTACTACAGAAAGCAACCCTTTGACCTAATGCTCAGAGAAACAACATATCATCTGAAGATACTCTCAAGTTGTTTGTACCCTCGTAAATAGTAGAACAGAAATATCTTAATGGTCTATTTTGATTTTTCTCTCTTTTTATAAGCTGCAGTAGTTGCGGAGCTAGCTCATGAGCCCTTTTATATCTCTACTAGTGGTCGGATAGTTAATATACGTACTGTTTGTATCGGTTACAACTTACCTTGAACTATGTTGGAATACAAAGTCCTGAGAAATGTGACAAGAGAAAGAAAAGCTGATCGGATAACAATAACTCTCACTAAGACCCTTTTTTGGAATACAAACTTACCTTGAACTATGTTGGAATGCATCTGATTTTCTGCAGTATTTGCTAAAAGAGCCTATATGTTACCCCCAGCATCTGATTTTCTGCAATACTATCTGTTAAAAGAGCCGTGAATGTAGGAGTACTATTATGGAAGTGCAAAAATAATACTGCCAGCACCATCAATCAAAATAAGATATGTGATCGCTCAAATCAAGGTGGAAGTGTACACATCAAGTTTTGGAGCAAAGGCCACACTACAGCAGGTGTAGTTCAGGATCTGGGATATCCCAATAGATCAGAGATCCATTAGGACCGTTGCAAAGGTTGGTGGATTGGTTGGCAAGGTGCTTGAGATCGATGAGAAAACAAGATTTAGGCATGACTATGTAAGGGCAAGAATTGCTTGTAGAGATATCACTAAGGTTCCAAGGACTGCTGAGAGTTCTCTGGGACTAGCAGTGCATGATTTTCATTTTGAAAGGGAGGTGGAAGTTGAAGGCCCTGAGAAAACTCTTAAGAGTGGAATTAAGATAACTGAAGGTGGCTATCCCCCTCCCCCCCAAGAAATTCAAAGCGGCTGAGACTAACAACAAAGAATCTGGCCAAACCAGTGGGAAAACCATAACACTTGGAAAGGGTACAGCTGAAGAGAAAAGACAGAGTAACAATGTTACTATGTCTGCACCATCAAAGATTGGTGGGAAATATGGAACTGGGAGAAATCTATATAGACAACTGTGGGGGATGATCTTGGTGGTAAAGTGCATATTCCAGACTCATTTGAGAACTCTGATTCTGACAGTGAAACTCTTAGTGACCTAATCAGAAAGATTGATGGCTACGGGGATCTTGGACAAGGTTGTTCCAAACACGGCAACGGTGAAGACTCTCACCAAATCTGGTGTATGGATAATACTGCTATTGGTGAGAACATCAAACAATATCAATGCAACAAAGAAGACTTGGAGACTTCTATTCCTTCTCTTCTGGATCAAAACAAGGATGTTTCTGTTCCTAGTCAGCAAGTGGTTATCCCTGCTCCTACTGAAGTAGAAATCTCTGAAGATGCTATAGTGAATACTCAAGAGAGTGTGATATCTAGGAAGGATACTGTGGAACAAGATGGACAGCTCAAGAATCTCTCGCAGAATGAAGACGATGCAAAGCCCAAATGAAGATGCAAGGCAAAATCAGGAGGAGTGAACGCCTCAGGAATGACATCACGGTTACAACCAAGGAGAAAAATGAGAGGATGGCCAGGAAGAGAAACTTAGAAGGTAACCCCTTGCTACCAACATGTTTTCTGATCTTCCTGTGGAATCTATCAATTGTCTTTCTGCTGATATGGGTATTGCAGTAGATAATATTAATTTTGGTACTTTCAATATGCTTAAGGACCTTGAGATTGCTAGACACAATCTTCATATTAAGCATACTAAACCTGTTGTTAATGAACAAGATGAAGAGGTTTTAGAGGATAATGACCTACATGAGAGACTGATTGAATGGCTGCAGGATGAACCCTCTGAGACAGAGAGTGATATCCTTGCACACTCAAAAAATCAGGGAGATTATCAAAAAGAAACTAAAGATTTCTCCAAAAATAGTAAAAAAACAAGTTCAGGAAGATCCTGGCTTGGATAAGAGGGGAGATGGAGGTAAAGTTGGCCTTCACTCGTCCAAACAGAAAAAGAAAAAGTTAAAAAATGATATTACAAGCTCTAGTATGGAACTGTAGAGGCCTCAGGAAAAAAGGGTCTCTACATTTCTTAAAAATCTCATCTCCCAATATCAGTTTGATTTCATTGGTTTGCAAGAAACTATGGTAGTTGACTGTGATAATTCTCTGTTCAAAAAGTTTGACAGCCTCCAGCAATATCTCTGGGAATGAATTCCTTGCAGAGGGAAATCTGAAGGGATTCTAGTAGGCATTAAGATGAGTAGATTTGATGTGGGATCTTTTAAAAAGGGTGATTATATTCTACAAATGAATCTTTGGGACAAAGAAATTAGAATGAAGTGGAATTTGATGATTGTTTATGGTGCTGTCCAAGAAGAACACAAAATATACTTCTTGACTGAACTTTCTAGATTCTGTGATGTTAGCTCAGAGCCTTATTTGGTGGGAGGTGACTTCAACATAATAAGGTATATTAAGGAAAAAAGCTCCAATCGGGGGTCCACAAACATTCTGGAATGTTCAACTCCATCATTCATTTTTTCGAGCTGAGGGAGTTAATTATGAGCAAGATCCTCCCATCCTAGAGAAATTGATAGAATTCTCGTCTCTAAGGACTGGGAGGATTTCTTCCCTCATGCTATGGTTAAAAAACTTTCTAGAGAAATTTCCGATCACAATCCACTGATTATTTCTTGTGGAACGCCAAAGAATCTTCCTCACATTCAGTTTAAATTCGATCTCAATTGGCTCAGTAATCCAGAGTTCTTCCCTCTCGTGGAGAAAATATGGACTAAGCAATGTAAAGCTCAAACTACACTCGACAAAATCCAGTAAAAGTTAAAATTGTTTAAGCAATACTTTAAGGGGTGGGGATTCAATTTGCAAGGTGAGCTCAGGAAGAAAAAAAAGGAGCTGCAAATTGAGCTATCTACACTGGAAGAATTGGAAGAGATCTCCACTCTGTCCAGAGGTCAGATCATGAGAAAACAATGGGTTATTTGTGAAAACCTTAAGTTGCTGGAACAAGAGGAAGTGTATTGGCTCCAGAGAAGTCATGAGACATGGCTTCTCAAAGGAGACAGTAACACTGAATACTTTCACAAATGTGCTAACGGTAGAAAGAGGAAAAATCTTGTCATATCATTAGAAAAGGATGGGGAACTTATGTATTTCCGTTATCTTTCGTTATCTGTTCTATTCAAACAAACTCATGTATTTCCGTTTCTCCGTAAATGAAAATAGGGTTCGACCTCGCGTTGAAAAAAAATCAATCAAAATAAGAAGGGCATTAAAAAAAAAGGTGCTTTTGTTGCAGTGGGTGAACCCAATGTAGAGACTGATTTAGGGACCGAAGTACCGAACAAAGGCCGCCATATGCCACCACCAGTCAGGCAGTCACACACAAATTAGGATTGGTAGAGCCCATCCCTGCGCGCTTCGCCCTTGCCTTGCTGGCTCTGACCTCTCCCTCCCCTCTCTCTCCTCTTGTTGCTCCCCCTTCTTTTATTGGGTTTTTTTTGTCTTCTCGGATTTGCGCTTGTGCTCACCTGGGCGCTTACTAGTCCCTGCATCAGAGAGGAGAGACCTCCGAGCCGGGGCTCTTCAAACATATAGATTGGGCAGAGCTGCCTGCCCGCCTGCCGGGTGAGAGTGAAAGAGAGAGAGAGAGCTCACGGTGGGGGCAAAGGAGAATTTTTTTTATCCAGCGTCTTAGCTTGATCCTCGGAGAGCAGCCGCCAGTCCAACTAATCCTTGCTGTTGGCGTGCCGGGGCTTTGATTGCTCTCCAGATCTGAGGCACCTGCTCTGTGGATTCCAGGAATCCGAGCACGAACTCGACAGGGGAGTTCTCAGGGAAAAGGTGAGCCCCTTTTCCTTCTCCCTCCTCATCCGCCCACCATTGCCAAACTGTCCGTCCACCACTGGAGTAATCGCGTAGTCTTAGCTCCGATTGTTAAGCTTCAGCTGTTGCCTCTTGATCTGTTTCTGCTGCCTACACTGTACGACGCTTGATGCATACGAGATAATGAGTTGGCCGCAAGTTTTCTTTGATCCTAGCATACGATCCACCAGCTCACGCGCGCACAAAAATATTGACTTTTTTTTAACTCGCTTTGATTTGATTGCATCTGTTGTTTCGGTTGCGCAGGGGAGGAAGGAAGAGGCTGAAAGGGCGGTGGAGATAAGACTATAAGCGCGAGCTGGGTCCGTTGAGGATGCCGTCAAGAAACCGCGTGGAGGGGAGGGCGATGAGATGAGGGATGCTGGCCGCGGTGATGGACTACTTCAGCTCCTGCTGGGGCCCGCGATCTCGTGCCGGGCACCGGGGCAAGGGCTCCGACGCCGCTGGCCGGCAGGACGGTCTCCTCTGGTACAAGGACGCCGGCCAGCTCGTCACTGGGGAGTTCTCCATGGCCGTGGTGCAGGCCAACCAGCTGCTCGAGGACCAGAGCCAAGTGGAGTCCGGATCGCTCTCCCTCGCTGACCCCGGCCCGCAGGGCACCTTCGTCGGCGTCTATGATGGCCATGGCGGCCCGGAGACGTCCCGGTTCATCAATGACCACCTCTTCAACCATCTCAGGAGTAAGGGCTCTCCATATCTGACAGTTACTGCTGATTGATGATTCCTCCTTTTTTTTTGGCTGCTTAGTTTTAGAGGTACTGATGATGAAGCAATGATCAAGTCCCAACTTTTTCTGTGTTGCTTTGATTCTGGGTTGCATTTCTGTGACTATTAGCATGATGATGATGCTGACTCTGTCTCAAAAAGTGCATTTGTACTTATTGCCTTCAGAATAGAAATGATAATTGGTTTGGTAGATCTGATTGGTAAACTTGCATATGATGATCGGATATTGGATGATAGTTGGAGTTGTATTAAGGTTATCCCAGAACAATGAAACACCGATTTATTTAATTATCTAGCTTGCTTCTGATACTGACTCTTGACTCAAGTGTGTTACATTACTTATTCTTGGTTTTCTTATTAATCTGTTCGGTGTATTGAAACTATTTAGTTTTTTCCAGAATTTGCAACTGAGCACAAGTGTGTGTCAGCGGACGTGATCCGGAAAGCTTTTCAAGCAACTGAGGAGGGCTTTCTTTCTCTAGTAAGCAGGGAATGGTCTATTAAGCCTCAGATTGCTTCAGTAGGCTCCTGCTGCCTTGTTGGTGTAATCTGTGCTGGGACTCTCTATGTTGCAAACCTGGGCGACTCACGTGCAGTTCTTGGAAGGCTTGTTAAGGCAACTGGAGAGGTTGTGGCCATGCAGTTGTCATCGGAGCACAATGCATGCCATGAGGAAGTTAGACAAGAGCTTCAGTCATCACATCCTGATGATCCACATATTGTGGTTCTCAAACACAATGTTTGGCGAGTGAAGGGTCTCATCCAGGTAGACAAAAATCTGTACCCTAGATCAGGTTGCTAATTTTTCACTCTATGGTGTACACATGTCTAGCCAATTAATCTTTGAATTTTTTTGAACTTTTGACGTCATCTGTTGAAGGTAATTTTTCACTCTATGGTGTACACATGTCTAGCCAATTAATCTTTGATTTTTTTGAACTTTGACGTGATCTGGAAGGTCCCGGCAAGCGGTTCTTACCGCCTGTGACCGAAAGGTCCCGGTTCTCTCCTCGCATTGACAGGCGAGGTAAGGCTTGCCACCGACACCTTCCTGCATTCTCCCGCATAGAGCGGGAGCTCTCTGCACTGGCTACACCCTTTTTTTGACGTCATCTGTTGCTCTCATCGTAATCCCACTTTCCTCTTTGTGGGGAGAACGAATAATGTCTTTTATATATGCATTATTTCTCATAAGTTAGGTATCAGGTAAGTTCTCGTTCCTAGAGCTAAAGTTGTCTGCATGCTTTATAGTTATGTCATCATAGGGTCCATCATCAGCTGTCAATAATCAGTGGGATACTTGTCATATATCTCAAAATTTATGGGTGTATGTGCTATTGTTTATTTCTTCATTCACAAAACCATCAAACTAGCTTGCACCCTCAGGTTCTATTGTTGGTTCTTATTCATGTAATTGTGTCAATATACTTTCTAAGATATTACTTATGAGGTGAGGTCATATCTGCAGATCTCAAGATCTATTGGAGATGTATATCTAAAGAAACCAGAGTATAACAGAGAACCTCTTCATAGCAAGTTTCGGCTTCGAGAAACCTTCCAGAAGCCGATTCTTAGTTCTGAACCTCAAATTACTGAACATCGAATACAGCCAAACGATCAGTTTGTTATATTTGCTTCTGATGGTCTATGGGAGCACCTCAGCAATCAGGAAGCAGTTGACCTTGTCCAAAGTAGTCCCCGTAATGTATGTTTTCTTCTCCTGCACTACAACTTCTATGAGTTGAAATCCACTTTTCTTTCAAGGCTTAATACTGTTCCATCTAATTGGGTCTTTGATGGATATGTCCTGAATTATGTTGTGCTTTTATTGAACTATGTAGTATTTTTATTGATAGCAATTCTCTTAAATTGAAAGTACGGATTTAATTGATACTGTGATGATCTTTTGTGCAGTAAGTGAAATATATAAATCAACTGCAGATTCAGCTTTTCAAATACTAAGTTGAATGAATCGAGTCAAAACCTGGATGGTGGAATAAAATAGATAATTAAAATGTGGATGTAACTCACAGTTTATGGCATGCAAGCTATTACATAATTTGATTGCAAAGCTTAAGCATACCTGATACCTGTGGAAGTATATTTGATTAGTTTGTTCTTGTGAAATCACCCAGTCACCATTGCATTGCAACACCTTCAAGTTTCTAACTGTCCGTTTGTCAGCATGTTCCGCCTATCCTTGATTTTCTAGTGTTCTTTTATTCACTTCCTATGAACCTGTAATTTCCTTTTCCCCCAGGGGATCGCTCGGAGACTAGTGAAAGCCGCGATGCAAGAAGCTGCCAAGAAGAGGGAGATGAGATATTCAGACCTCAAGAAGATCGACCGAGGTGTGAGAAGGCATTTCCACGACGATACAACCGTGGTTGTGTTGTTCCTGGATTCAAATGCCATGAGCAAAGCAAGCTGGAGCAAAAGCCCCTCTGTTTCTATCCGAGGGGGCGGTGTCACCCTTCCCGCGAAATCCCTCGCACCTTTCTCAGCTCCGGCCCAGTTGAACAGCACCTACTGAAGTTGCTACTACTCTTGAAAGGAAGAGCACAATGCAGATCTGCAGGAGATATGAAAAGCAGCGTTACACTTACACCTGCTGTGTTGTTGCTCTTTGCAAAACTACTGTCTAGACTCCGCCTGGTAATTAGTGTACTGATAGCGAGGTATAAAAATTAGATTATTTGTTAGCGACGCAAATCCTCTCTCTTTCTCTCCCTCTCTCTCTCTCTCTCTCTCTCTCCCCTTTATTCTTATCCCTTTTCTCTTCATCCTTGAGAGAACAGGTGGTTGTAAATTGTCCAGAACATGTTTTCCCTAATAGTCCATCATATCCCCGCTTTTTTCGTGTTGATATGAAGGCTGGCAGCATCACTGCTAAAGATAATGTTTGGGGGCGCATGATTTGACCAGTTCCGATCAAAGCTTTTGATGATCTATTGTAGCAGCACGTTGCTCTCATGAAGGTAGGTACTGAGCTGCAGCGTTGCGGCCTGTCCGTTTGGATTGGTTTGGCTTATAAGCCATGGCTGAAAGTCGCACGGTGCCCACCGATTTTGTGACCATGATGGCTCGTGGCAGCCTGGCAGGTCGGCACACGACACTAGTGTAAAGGGATAGCCATAATTGAAGCTGTTTTGCTGACGGAATTGGAATCGGACTCGCTCGTCCTGTTCTGCAGCTACAGTCCTTATAGTAAACGAATAGTGTTTTTCCTCTTACATATTTCAGCGTAAACATCAGCATAAGCCAAAATTTCAGCGAAACTCATGGGACAGTGATCCACAAGATTAGGATCAGCTCAATCCAAAGCCAATAGATGTTCCTTATAAAAAATAGAGGTAAAGAGGTTCCTTATAGGCTTGTGTATATGTGGAAAAAACAATAACAAAAAAAAAGGTTAAGATGTTACTTTTTTGAAACTGGGTAGACTTTCATTACTCAGGTGCTAATCAATCATGAGCGACAATTACAGCGACGCATTCAGGGACTAAGCTTGATAATTGCTCATCCCCTTCAGCTCACAAAGACCCCAGCACTGCTAACTTATGCTGTGTGTATAGTGAATGAATATGCAACGTTTTGCTCGTTATATTTTTAGCAGGTTGTAGTTTAAATAAGCCCAAAATTTATGCACGAGGAACTCAGTCATGGGACTTGGAGCCATGATCGGAGGGCAGATTAGGATAAACTCTTAATCCAAAGCCAATAGATGATCCTTATAAAAAATAGAGGTATAGAAAGTTCATGTAAAGGCTGCCCAATGGCTAAGGTCTCCAGCCAGGAATCAGTACATTCCAGACTCCAGAGTATTAATCCAAGAAATTACATTCCACATTCTGCAATCCATACAGGCTTCTTTCAGAAAGATTGACATCGAGCTTGAGAGAACTAGATACAGATGATCTTCACAGGTGATCTTTATAAGGGACAGAGATGTCCATGTATTGTTTGCTATACACAGCTGCTTTCATCTTGAGCGGAAAATAAGCATTTCCCTGACCCTTTTGAAGTTTGAACACGATCCATTTCAGTTAATTACATGCCAAGTTGACAGCTTGATTTCAGATCCTACCTAACAAACAGTGATACCAACAATTGGGAGAACAGAATAAATTCACTGACAACGACGGCAGGGGAGTGGATGCCTAGAAAGGGCACGATATCAACCTGCAGGAAATTCTCCACTGCAGATCCGACAGTCGCACCAGCTGCAAGTCCCCCGACAGTGATCAATGCAGCCTTACCTGGATACAGGACCACAGAAAGTGTTGATTGCATGCTAAATGTACACATGAAGATTGGTAGAAGAGCAGCATTAACGTAAATGTTGAACCAGATTTCCTCTCATAAGCAAACAATGTCATAATAAGCACAAAAAGCAGGTGTAGGGGGTTTCTGGACTTATATGCCAGCGAAACCCACATGCTCACCCCACTGTCAGCACTCTATCTACACATGCAATTCATAATCAACTCCAGAGTACAGTAACATTAAATGGCTGTGAGATCAAATATTCAAAGGACTATAGTGCCAAGGTGCTAAAGGATTATTGCAGACATGTGTAGTTCTGTATACCAGAAATCTGACATACTTTCTATTACCGTAACTGAATATCTGTATATGTTTCTGATGGGCTAATACTATGTGCACCATTAAGATTAGCTAACTTTTATTTTCATCAGGAGCCCTTATCTCTTTGAACCAAATCTCACTGTCACCCAAAACTAGGGACACACACAAGGATAATGCCGCCTGTTTGACTTGGTTACCTGTGTATATCTTGGGAAAACCATGCACCTTATCCAAAAGGCTGACATCGCATGGGACAGACTAGCATTGAATTATGATAGGAATAACACCCTTTTGTCAATTATATAACCTGATGCGAGCAATCTCCTCTTAATCGCCGCTATAGCCAACAACGATTAAGTGGTGGATCTAAGTGGCACCTTTCTTAGTAGTACTGTGGTAGAATCTCTGTGTTTTGTTACTATATCAGAACAAAATGTCTCCAATAAATTAAATGCTTGATAGGCAGTATTAGTTTGTATGAAAACTACCACGACAAAACTGCTTCAAAAAGCAAGGGGTAATATAGGTTCCATATATGATGAACAATGCACAACTTTACGCTACAGGCTACACAAGTATTGCATCAGGGTATTGGCAAAAAGGTGAATGATGTGACTGACTGTCACAGTTGATATGAATTAGGAACCCTTGCAGCTTCAACTTTAGAGAAACATTCTTATGCTTCTACAATAGGAATTGTGCAGGTTTAAAAACAGTGGCGTATAGGTTCCAAAACAGATGCCCAAATGTACCAACATAAAGCACTGGATAACATAGCTATAGATAAAAGTGGTGGATCAATTTACCTAAGTTCATATTTTTCTTTGCCAGGAAGTACAGTGATGCACCAAATCCTGTTGCTAGGATAAAACCTGGCACATCAGGGCTAGTGTACGCAGATGGCAAAGACGTCGAGCTTCCACTAGCATAGGTGAAAACCATTAGTGCACCATAAACACATGACTGGATGCCCAAGCTGTTCGAAGATGGAGTCTCGAATGTAATAGGTGCATTCTTCATTGTTGCCTGCATCCACTTTGGGACTGTCCCAGCTCCTGCACTCTTTACAGGTTTAACATCAGCATAGCGGATGCTGTTATTAGCAACCTTTCCAGCCCTCCGCTGTGATAAACTCTGCATAAGCAACATGTCATAGGCTGCTTCGACCTGAAATGAAGAAGGAAATGGAAGTCAAATATGGCACCAGAGAAGCGTATGAGATTGGATGACATTTGAGAAACAGCCGTAACTACTTGTAAAACTGTCTCGAAATAGACAGTTCAGAAATCAGGGAAGGATCTGAGGAACAGCCACAAGCAAGTGTAGTTATCAAGAGTACGACTTGAAGAAGAAAACAAGAAGGAAATAGAGCTAGTTTATTGGAACAAGAAAGGCTATAAATAAATGTCATAAAATAACAGTAAGATTGCATAAAAAAAATTGAGCACTAGGAACATGCGAAAACAAAGTTACCAAATTTTTTATACTACCTCAGAATATGGCAATTCATATATGACCGTGAGACCATCTCCACCATGGATATGCAAAGATCAATACCTCTTTAAGGGTTAAGCTAACCCACTGCATAGCCCTTTTAGATATCACGCATGATGCATCGCACATCCAAAACGCACGAACCAATGAACAGCCAGTCCATCACCAACCTAATGAGCTATTTAAATTCATCATCCTTTACCTCCACTGTAGTACGAATTGCTTTCATAAACAAATTTTGCTTCTGCATTTGGAAAGTACTACGTAGAATATATGGCAACAATCCCCATCTTTTCACACATTCCCGAATGATCCAGGCGGCTTCTTAATAAGTTAATACTAAATTAGCAACTTCAATCGGAGGTACCAAGGACGCAATAAAGAATCGCCTTATTAGTTTTATTCCCCTAGCGGCTGAGCACAACAAAAGGTGGGCGCGAATGGAATAATAAACGAGTGGGGGGAGGGAGAGTCTCGGGGACCTGGGCGACGGCGTCCTGGTCGTCCTTGCAGGAGGCAAGGACGGAGTTCTTGGCGCGCAGGATTTCGTCGAAGGACGCGCCCTCGGCGACGCCGAGTAGCTTCAGCGCGCCCTCCACCGTCATCTCGAACGGCGCCGGCGAAGAGTCGTCCGCGCGGGAGGCCGACAGGCGCGGCGTCCTCCACCGCGAGCGCGGGAACGCGCAGCACCGCCCCGAGGCCAAGGCCGCGTGCCCGCGGAGCAGGGGAGTGCCGCCGCCGCCGCCGCTGAGGGAGAGGGCCGTCGCCGTGGCCATTATTTCTCGGCTGCGCTCGCTCGGAGAGCCGCTAGTCTGGCGTGCGTGTGCCCTGTTGCTCTGCGCGTCGGCTTCTGCCGTCGCGGATGATTTTTTTTTTCAAGGCCCTCGGGATAATTTTGGGCCTTTTTTGGCAGGAAGTTTGGATAAGCTTTCCAAGTTCCAAGACGGGCCATCATTTTATTCTTCTCTAATAATTGCCCTTGGATGCCACTTGGAAATATTCTTCTCCTTAAAAAACTTGAATTGCTCTTTTTTTAATTAACGCGGGATAATGTACTAACAACAGTCCAGTAACGACGTAACGTTGATAATTTGCTAGAAATGTGCCACATAAACTACAACAATGGTGATAATAAAATATGTGATTCTGAAACAAATTGTCATAAAGCAAGAAAAAAGGGTATGGGCTTATTTTGTGATATTGAGAAGTTTATAATATGAGATGAGATACTCCATCCATCCAGGAAAACAAGTATTTTGAGCGAAGAAAAGACAATTTTTAACCAACAATTACTCAAATTATGTGTAACTATAAATCAACTAATATAAGTTATGTGTCCTAAACTTTTTTTTGACACATAACTTATATTAGTTGATTTATATTCAACTGACTGAGATTAAAAATATATTGTACGACAAATTAATGATAAAAATCCATTTTATATGACTTTTTGTTTGTCAAAGTACCTCTTGCACTCCTGGACGAAGGGAATAGGAAATACAAGGCATAGTTCTTCGGATACAGGGACTAAAGTTGGAGGTGTCACATTAGGGTGTTTGATATTAATTAGAAGAAATAAACATGAGCTAATTATAAAATTAATTATAGAAAGCCTAGACTAATTCGCATGACTAATCTATTAAGCCTAATTAATCCATCATTAGCACATGTTTATTGTAGCACCATATTGTCAAATCATGGACTAATTATACTTAATAGATTCGCCTCGCAAATTAGTCTCAATCTGTGCAATTAGTTTTATAATTAGTCTATGTTTAATACTCTAAATTAGTGTACAAACATCCGATGTCAAGATTTAAATATTACAATCATTAATCAATAATTTATTAAAAAAATAATTATAATAATATAAATTGGATATGGTTAGATTCCTAATTGATATGTTTATAATAATAAACAATATAAATAAATGAATTATTAAAATATAATTTTGAGAGGTTGTGCCATGTCAAATTGTGTTTTATAAGCAAGACTAATCAAGAGAGTATAACTAATATATGTTTCCCTTTCAGGCGAGAATTTATATATGCTCTATCCATTATTTATTGCAAGACTTGTTTTGACAATGGCCCCATTCGCTTCGCTGAAAAAATAAGTCAAAACACTGTTTCGGCTAATTTATTGTAAGAAAAAAATACTATTCTGACTGAAAAAAGATGTTGAAAAGTACGGATTATAAGAGAAGCGAACAGGGCCTATACGTGGGCATATCAGGTTAAGGTCCTCATTTAACCCCACAAAACCCCATAGCTCCTGAGATAGAAGCCGTATCTACGTCGAACTAAAATTTTTTTCGTTCGTTGGATCTCCCAATCCTACGGCCCAGGGCCCTACCGCAAGATCTTTCTAGAGTCGGCTTCTGATTACACTGTACGAATTCACCTGGCTCTTCGTCGCCTCCTTCTGTCCTCAGCGTATACTACTGGCTTCTGTGCAATAACAACGGTCCAGCATATATATACCTGAGATTCCAGCTTCTACCGTCTCTTCCCTGCTCTTCTCGTTGTTTCCATCCTCATCCGATTCCTTAGAGCCGCCGCCTGCCTCTGCTCATCGTCGCCGACCTCGCTGGTTCTGTACCTAGCTCAAGCTGCCGTCTGCCACCTTCCTAGTGTCGTCCAAGTTGTTGGCCGTGTGCGGGGGGGGGGGAGTCCCGCTTCTCTCCCCTCCTCTGTCTTCCTCGCTCTCCCTCTCACCCTCGCTCTCCCACACGGCATGCGCGATGGCGGCTGTTGCGAGCGGTCCGTGGCGACGCCAACCCTCCTCGTCCTCCCTCCCTCCTCTTCCTCTCCCTTTCTCCCCTTTCCTCCTGAGGCGGCAGCGGGCGCGAGGCGGCGGCGCCCCCTGCCGACGGCACGCACAGGCGCGGGGTGGAGCCCGACGGCCCCCTCCATCTCCCCCATCGTCCGCGATGTCTCCTCATTGCCTCCTACCGGGGAAGCGTGCTCTCCTATGGTTGGTGAAACCCTAGCGTGGCATAACCATCCAATTTAATCTAATCCCAAGTGTACTTGTCAGCCATTTGACACTAAATACACAAGAGATCAAGTTAAGCCTGGTAGTCTATCGAGTACACCCAACGAGAGAACTCGAAAATCCACGTTTTCATCAGAATCATAAACAAGTGAATAAAGCTTACAATATTCTTAACCATTTTATACATCACAAGCTTACAAAAATCAGAGTTTGATAGAATAGTTTTATAAAAGCAGCAGAAGAAAGATCTTTTTACAAAAGCAACGGAAGTTAACAACTTTGAACTTTGAGACAGAGGTAAAGATGTAAGAGTAAAATTATTACGATTGTAGCGGAAGGATTTCCTCGTTGAGCCCACCAGGAGGTATTCACACACAACAGTCAGCTCCAGCATCCACCTGCTACCTGCAATAGGGAGATAAAACCCTGAGTACACAATATACTCCGCAAGACTTACCCGACTAGGTGGGAGTAGTCTCCCGACTCTCAAGGATATGTAGGGGTTATTTGGGTTTCATTGTTTCTACATAGAAGCATTACTAATAGTGCACCCTTATATTCAAAGTTTTAGCAGTCACATCAAGTTTATTACTTAACCATTCTAAGTAAGCACCTGATCTACTTTCAAGCATGTGGTAAGCAATCATGACATATTTGATAATCCGACAGTAGCCTCATCATCATCTTCATGTTCCAATTGCATTAACTACGATAGTAGTGGTGCGACAAGTGGTATCCATATATGAGGAGGGCGGCGATTTGCAATCGATGTACATTGAGCTGGGCAATCCCAAACACACGCCCATACTTCTTGAAGGAGCAAGTACAAGGCTATCTTTTCTCTCGTACGACCCAGGTCTGAAAGCAACCCGACCATCCTAGGGAACCCACCCTATGAGGCCCATCCCATGAACCGACGATGGTTTTTCCCCTCATATGTTTTACCATGGACATCCCCCACCTCCAAACAACTCCTCAAATGGTCAGTATAACACTCCAATAAACTTTTTAGCGACCCTGAGTCGTTGAGAAGTACTTAGCTTCACGGTCAAGTGTAACTCAGGGCCCTATTATGTGTTCAGTACCTTCAAACTTGCCACATCGCTACGAACAGTACGGTCCTTAACCGACATAGGCGAAAAACGTGTACCTAGGGCCGTGCCCTGTTGCACCCACCAATTCCCCAACAAAAATCTATTTTCCACTTTTCGCTCGGTCTCCAATTATTATCCATCTCCGAATCCATGTGATAGTAGTAATATTATAACCATCACCTATTTCTCGTGAGTGACCGTCCATCGCTCGACTTCTACCATAGCCCTATAGCATGGCATACTACATGATTTCTGTCATACTAGTATGACTCATAGGATAGAATATTTATGTAGGTGGGTTTCAAGCAACTCCTGAAACTAATTAATGCACAAGCAACATAATAATAAGTGCTTTAAAAATATGGGTTATACACCGGGGCTTGTCTGGGTAAACCATCATTATACTATGTTAGTATTCTTGCATCTTCAGGACATGATCAACATCCTCCGTCTTCTAATTTGACCACCATTACACCGGCTTCTGGTTCTACTTCATAATCCACCAATTGATCCATCAACCATCATCGACCTAAGTGATATGCATAGATGCAATGCATGCTTCAGTCAAACAAGCATAACAAGATATTTACAAAACACTACAAGACAAGCAACACGTCATCACGGTGAAGGGTAACTAAACGTTGGAGGTTTGACTCTCATCCTCTCCTAGCGACTTACTTGCGAGTTACTATTATCACACAAGCGAGCAAAACAACCATTTGCATTTCAAACATACAAGTGAAAGCTTATCATAACATGCCAAACACACTTCTACTTACAATACACACTTTGCCAAGTCATCATGTAAAACAAGTAGTATAGACAATGTATATTAACCCTAATCTAAACACTTAACATATATAAAAGCTTTAATAATTATAAGCAAGGAATAAAATGGTGATGCACCAAACATCTCTTTTGGACATAAAAAAAATATTGGTGATTCATCTTAACTAAACATAACTATTGCATAAATTTCATAATTTCTGTATAAGCAGATTATTTACTAACAATTGATTAAGATTTAATGGTAATAAAAGTATGTGACACATGATAAATCAATAACTCAGTAAATAAACATTCATTGCATATGAAATTTTTACCAGAGCACACACACATCCATACTAGTTTACTATAAAAATTTTACTGCATTTGCACTACCCAAACATCCTCTATTAATTATACACAAAAAAACTTAGATTATTTATACAACAAAAACCTTACACTAAAGCATGCGATATTATATGTCTAATGCACAGATCTAGTCATGCGGAGTGTAACAAAATTGGTTTGACATTTTTATGATTTTTATGTGATTTACTATGAATTATAGAAGTTTCATCCTATTTACACATGAAAGAAAAAGAAAGCATGAAAAGGAAAACACGCTTTGCATCGGGAACACTGGATTTTCTCCAAATCTATATTTGCCCTTCCACCAAAACTTTGTCTCTGCTACCTTTACAATTGGAACCCTGTCCTTCTTTCTATTTCTCTTCTCGCGCCCTTCTTCTTCTCGATTACACGGAGTAGAGAACGCGCTCAGGCGGCTCGCCTCCGGCCAGTGGAGCTAAGATGGCGGCGACTTGACGGCCGAAGAGGCACACGGGGGCAGCGGTGGTCCTTGCCGTAGGTGCAGGAGGCCACGACACGCTCGATCGTAGCCCGCAGTGACGAGGCCACGCGCCGCAGCGGGCGCAGCGATGGCGGCAGGCGACGGTGGCGCTGCCAGCGGCGGTGGAGCAGCCGACAGGCAAGGTCACGGTGCCCACGTGAAAGCTCTAGTTTGATTTTGGTGAATTGATGAAACCCTAAGTGCTAACCTAGTTTATCAAGTGATCATGATATAGGTAGCACACTCCAAGTGATGAAGCAAATGAAGATCATAACATGATGATGGTGATGCCATGGTGATGATCAAGTGCTCGGACTTGGAAAGAAGAAAGAGAAAAACAAAAGGCTCAAGGCAAAGGTATAAATTGTATGAGCCATTTTGTTTTGGTGATCAAGACACTTAGTGAGTGTGATCACGTTTAGGATCGATAGCCGTACTATTAAGAGGGGTGAAACTCGTATCGGAATGCGGTTATCAAAGTGCCACTAGATGCTCTAACTCATTGCGTATGCATTTAGGATCTAGTGGAGTGCTAACACCCTTGAAAATATTTGTGAAAATATGCTAACACATGTGCACAAGGTGATACACTTGGTGGTTGGCACATTTGATCAAGGGTGATGGAGTTTGGGTGCAAGGGTAAGAAACTCCACTAGCGGAGTGTCCGCCCGTAGAGTGCGGACAGTTCGACGGTGCCACCGGCGCCCTAGACAGAAAAGACGGAGGTCACTGTAAGTGACCGGACGCTGATCTCGGTTGGACCGGCGCATCCTGTCAGTGGCAGTAGAGGGCGTGCGTTTCGGTCTCATGACGGGATTGTTTGGTCGCTCAAATGACCGGACGGCAAGGGGTGCGTTGATGCTCCGTGGCCGACGTAGGGCGATAGAGAGAGACGCCAGTGACCGGACACCGGGCCGTGTTCAGTCAAGCATGACCAGACACGTCCGGTCGGAAAAAAATCACGTTTGGAACTTTACTGGAAACGACCAGACGCTGAAGTCCAGCGTCCGGTCACTTTCTAATTGACGCGTCCGGTCAGCAGACGACCGTTGAAATCTGACAAACAGTATTTGAAGCAAGGGACACGTGGCGTGAATCACGTGATTGGACGCTGAGGGCCAGCGTCCAGTCGATAGGACCGGAGCGTCCGGTCACCCCGCGTTGTGCCCAGTGAAGGGGTACAACGACTCGATTTCGTGGGGGCTTCTATTTAAGTCCCATGGTCGGCTCAAGCTCACTCTCTTGGCCATTTGTATTGACATAGCAACCTTGTGAGCTTAGCCAAAGCTATCCCACTCATCTCCATCATTAATTCATCATCATAGTGAGATTGGAAGTGATCCAAGTGCATTTCTTGAGTGTTTGCATCTAGAGGCACTTGGTGTTCGTGTTTCGCTGTGGGATTCGCTTGTTACTCTTGGTGGTTGCCGCCACCTAGATGGCTTGGAGCAGCGAGGATCATCGAGCGGAGGGTGGTGATTGTCTCCGGCTTCGATCGTGGTGATTGTGAGGGGTTCTTGACCTTTCCTCGACGGAGCACCAAAAGATACTCTAGTGGATTGCTCGTGGCTTGTGTGATCCTCATCTTGTGTTGGTTGTGCGGCACCCTATTGAGGGTTTGGCGTGTGAAGTCAATTAGCTCGTGAACCTCCAAGTGAGTGAATCGCCACAACGAGGACTAGCTTGCCGGCAAACAAGTGAACCTCGATAAAAATTATTGTGGTCATCATTGATTCCGAGGTGATTGGTCTTCATTGTTATCCACACTTGTGATTGGTTGGTTAATACATCTACACGGCGGTATAACCTTCTTGCCTACTCTTTACATTACCGCAAACTAGTTGTCAAGCTCTTTAGTGTAGCTAGTTGTGAGAGCTTGTTAGTTCGGTTAGTATGGCTCTTTAGTTAGCTTTTGGGAGCGCACTAACTTAGTGTAGTGACATATCTATTGTGTGGATAGAAATTATATATAATCTAAAATTATGGTAGGTGGCTTGCAATTTTAGTAGGCTAGCGCAACACTTGCTTCACCTCATAATTGTCTAACCGGTTTGCTAAGTGTTGTTGTAGAAATTTTTAATAGGCTATTCACCCCCCTCTAGCCATTAGGACCTTTCAAGTGGTATCAGAGCCGAGGTCGCCGTAATTTGAGGCTTAACAACCTTCGGTGTAAAAATGACTCAAATCAACATCACAAAGAAGCTACCCCAATTTGATAGCTCCAACTATCCCTATTGAAAGGTTAAGATGACAACTTATATCAAGTCAATCAATAGAAATATTTGGAAGGTGGTGGAGACCAAAATTGAGATTGATGATGAAGCGGCTTCCACCGCCGCCGAAGAGATGCTACTCCAAAACAATGATATTGCTTTTTAGTGCCATCCATGATGCTTTGGATGAGAGAATATTTGAGCAAATCAAGAATATTGAGAGAGCTCATGAGGCATGAAAGAAATTAGAGGAATCATTTGAGGGCACTGAAGCCATGAAGGGTGCAAAGACATACATTCTCAAGGAAAAATTTGCAAACTTAAAGATAAAGGAGGATGAGAGTGTGCCGGAGATGTTTTATGGGCTTCAAGTGCTTTTCAATGATCTCAAAACACTTGAAGAAGAGGTGAAGAACAATGACTTCTCCCACAAGTTCTTGAGATGCTTACCTTCAAGATTTAGCACATTGATCACTATTCTAGTAAGGAGTGGTTTGAACACCATGACACCTAAGATTCATGTCAAAGTCAGAGTTTGCAGGTTAAAATAAAGTTCTAAATATGCATATTTATAATCGCAAAAAACATGCATATTTATAAATATACAAAAAAATTGTACATATAAATATCTACACTATGGGCACAACCCTACTTATAAAAACTTACAAGCCTTAGGACCACTGCCTTTAAATGCCACTGTTAATATTTGGGTTACGCCGAACAAGTTCTAAGCAATCGATACAAAAATGATCTTAGTGTATAACTTGTTACTCGCCATCTTTGAAAGATGGTATTCATGTTTTCTAAAAAAAAGAACTGCGTCAAGGACTAGTCTTGGTAAGAAAAACTTGCTCAGAGTTTCACATGAGAAAATACTTTGAGACAGAAAATAAAGGGTTTCACGTGAGAACTGTAAGAGACAGAGAAATTATTAAAAAAAGTATTTGGTTGGTTAGAAATAGTTCAGAGTTGCTAATGCAAAATGGTTTAGGAAGCTATCATAAAAGACTTTTGAAGAACAAAAATTTAACTCGCTAGATTTACTAGTTTAGGAAGTATACTATACTAAACACCTATACATACTCTAATCAAGAAGTTATTGCCCAGCTTACAAGTTTGGCATGGCATACCGAGATTTGCTGCTAATCATAAGAGCCTGTTTGGCTGGAGGAAAATGATCGTAAATTTTTAGTCGGAATAGTATTTTTTCTCATATAAATTAGTCAGCAGTACTTTTTCACGATCCAAGCAATAATATGAACCAGCCAACCGAACATGCTGTTATAAAAGAAACGGAAAAAGTCTACTTAACCCCCCACATTTCATACATGGTCTACTTCACCCCCCAACTATGAAACCGTCTGTTTTACCCCTGAACTTTTCAAAACCGTCTGTTTTATGATTTTCCTATTTTACTATGATTTTTTTTCAAAAATTCACCGAAAATAAACTAAAAAGAAATTCAAGCCACCGTTACTGTAGCAAACCAAAGTTACTGTAGCAAACCGCGATAAAAAAACGTCTCTGGGTAAAATAGACGGTTTTAAAAAGTTTAGGGGATAAAACAGACGGTTTTATATTTGAGAATAAAGTAAACCATGTATAAAAGGTTATACTTTTCCCTAAAGAAACCTACTCGTTTTGACTGGATAATAATAAACGAAATACAAGTGCAAATCACATTCCACCAAGTTTCGGAGGTTCCTTAACCACGCACGAGGTATTCGCTAATACGGTACCGCAGATACTCGAAAAAATACTTCCTCTCCACCTCCGCGTCCCCACCTCCAGCGTCACGCAACTCGACGGCCAGCGCATGGCGACACGGCTCGCTCACGGGCCCCTCCCCTGATCTAGCCAGCCGCACCCCGATCGGTTGCCCGTGCCGCGCGCCCCACGCGACCCCCACGACCAGGACCACGATCCGCGGCAAGGCACCTCATCGGCGAACGGAATATTTCGCGGCCGGGCTCCTGCTCCCCCGGAATCTAGGGTTCGCCGCCCCCCGCCCCGCGTCGCCCTCGATGGGCCCGGCCGCGCAGCCGCCGGACGCCGGCGGCGGCGGGGACCCGGAGGCGTGGTACGGCAGCATCCAGTACCTCATCAACATCTCCGCCGTGGGGGCCGCCTCCTGCGTCCTCCTGTTCCTCCTCGTCAAGCTCCGCTTCGACCACCGCCGCATCCCAGGGCCCTCCGCGCTCGCCGCCAAGCTCCTCGCCGTCTACCACGCCACCGCGGCGCAGATCGCGCTCCACTGCGGCGCCGACGCCGCCCAGTTCCTCCTCTTCGAGCGCGCCTCCTTCCTCATCCTCGCCGCCGTCACCGCCGCCGCCGTCGCCGCGGCGCTCCCGCTCAACCTCCTCGCGGGGGACGCCACCGTCGTCGACCAGTTCGCCGCCACGACCATCTCGCACATCCCCAAGTCGTCCCCGCTCCTCTGGCTCCACCTCCTCCTCACCGCCGCTGCCGTCGCCATCGCGCACCTCGGCATCTCCCGCATGGAGGACGCGCTACGCATCACGCGCTTCCGCGACGGCAACGGCAACCCCAGCGACCCCAACTCCAGCTCCGTCGCCGTCTTCACCGTAATGATCCAGGGCATCCCCAAGACGCTGGCCGCGGACAAGACCCCGCTCAAGGACTACTTCGACCACAAGTACCCTGGCAAGGTTTACCGTGTCATCGTGCCATTTGATCTCTGCACGCTGGAGTATCTAGTCGAGCAATTGGGGAAGGTCCGCAACAAGATCTCTTGGCTGGAGGCAAGGTTGGGCGCCCGTGACCTATTTGATGACATTGTGCATGACGACGGCGAATCAGTTCAGTCAGAGGAGCATTGGTTTGTGCGAAGATGCAAAGAGCTGTGGGCAATGGCAGGGGAGAGGCTAGGGTTCACTGACGAAGAGAGATTGAGGAAGTTGCAGACTAAGAAACTTGTGCTCGCAAGCAGGCTATCTGATTATAAGGAAGGGCGCGCCCCTGGTGCTGGTGTAGCCTTTGTGGTGTTTAAGGATGTCTACACCGCAAACAAGGCTGTAAGGGATTTCAAGACGGAGAGGAAGAAGACCCCAATTGGCAGGTTTTTCCCAGTGATGGAGCTCCAGCTCGAGAGAAGTAGATGGAAAGTGGAGAGAGCACCACCTGCATCAGATATCTACTGGAATCATCTAGGTCTTAGCAAGATATCTTCGCGGCTGAGGAGGATTGCAGTCAACACCTGCCTAATTTTGATGCTCTTGTTCTTCAGTTCACCCTTGGCAATCATCAGCGGGATGCAAAACGCGGCACGGATCATCAATGTGGAGGCTATGGATCATGCCAAATCATGGCTTGCCTGGCTTGAAGGTTCAAGCTGGTTCTGGACCATAATCTTTCAGTTTCTTCCCAATGTTCTCATCTTTGTGAGCATGTATATCATCATCCCATCGGTGTTGTCGTACTTCTCCAAGTTTGAGTGCCATCTAACGGTGTCAGGGGAGCAGAGGGCTGCATTGCTGAAGATGGTTTGCTTCTTCCTTGTCAATCTCATCCTATTGCGTGCTCTGGTGGAATCGTCACTTGAAAGTTGGATACTTAGCATGGGGCGGTGCTACTTGGATGGTCCCGACTGCAAGCAGATTGAACGCTATTTGAGCCCCTCCTTTTTGTCAAGATCATCACTTTCTTCCCTGGCGTTCCTGATCACATGTACCTTTCTGGGAATATCTTTTGATCTGTTGGCACCAGTCCCTTGGATAAAGCATATAATGAAGAAATTTAGGAAGAATGATATGGTCCAGTTGGTCCCTGAAGAGAATGAGGACTACCTACCCATGCAGAATGGTGAAGAAACTAATAATTTGACAGCACCTCTAATGCCCGAGAGAGAAGACAGTGGCCTTTTGGATAGTATTGAAGGGCATGATCTTTCCCTGTACCCACTAAACAGGAGCTTCCATATGCCAAAGCAGAAATTTGACTTTGCACAGTACTATGCTTTTGACATTACTATATTTGCCCTCACAATGATCTACTCCCTGTTTGCTCCGCTTGTGGTTCCTGTGGGCGCGACATACTTTGGCTACCGTTATCTCGTGGACAAGTACAACTTCTTGTTTGTTTACAGAGTTAGAGGGTTTCCTGCCGGCAATGACGGGAAGCTGATGGACAGAGTGCTGTGCATCATGCAATTCTGTGTGATCTTCTTCCTTGCTGCAATGCTGCTCTTCTTTGCTGTTCAGGGTGACTCAATGAAGCTACAGGCTATATGTACTCTTGGGATGTTAGTGTTCTATAAGTTGCTTCCTTCTAGAAGTGATCGCTTCCAGCCATCTTTGTTAGAAGGGATACAGACAGTGAATAGCTTTGTAGATGGTCCCACGGATTATGAAGTTTTTTCACAACCTGATCTGGATTGGAATCTGTATCAATCCTGAAGATCAGTACACACTTTTGTTTATTGCAACATCTTTCTTGACTTGAAATACCTGATCGCGACCCTGGTGTATCAAAGTCATTCATTCTTCATGTACAGCTATGTAGATTAACTTTTATCTCCTTAGATATGTATTTGTTTTGTCGGATATGACAGGCAGATACAGTTTTGATGATGAACATGGTGTCATGGTCTATCTAAAACTTTAAATTATACATGATGTAGTCATTTTCTTTTCTTTTTTTGTTAATATAATCTAAGGTCCTAGAACCAGAAGATGTCATATTTATGCATCCTTGTGTTTTAGATTTCCTATTATAATTGATGGAGATAATTTATATGGTTGAGATAAGAAGCAAAATTTGCTACTGGAAGTTATTATGCATCACAAGCTGAGCTGTGGCACGATCTTTTGAAAGTTTAACTTTGGGCTTTACAAACCACAAACAGTTTTTGTTCTTGTAACATGTGCTGTTGTACTAGACACTGAAGCTTTTGGCTGCACCCTGCGAAACAGCCAGAAAACAATTCAGATACACAACTAGTGGGGGTGCTGGGATTTAGCACGCTGGTGACCTTTCAGAGTTTCAATTCAAGAGCTGGTACAGTTAAGTCTGAGATAGTAACCGTGCCCGTTGTTCGCTTTGTGTAGACCACTTTAGTACTGCAGTGTCAAAACTCAAGCTTGCGGAAAGTGTTTTAAAATGAGAACTCTATCTGTATAGTTATATTCTTTGATGAAGCAGTAATACCGTCTTACGTTCTGATCCAGGAAAAACAGTTTTTGATTAAATGCACTTGAAGCTACAGTTCTTCCCATATCTGAACCTACTGAACATACCATTAACTAAAGAAATTCCAATGCTTCTTTCGTTCTGATGACCAATGTCCTTCATCAGGGTAATAAGCAATCATATCTGAACATACCATCAAATAAAGAAATTCCAATGCTTCTTCTCTTCTGATGATCAATGTCCTTCAGGGTAATAAGCAATAAGCATCTCTGTCATTGTGGGTACATTTTGCAGAAATCTCGAGTTCCAATCCAGCTTGCATGCATTTCTATTGCATGCCTGGAAAGCATTTCAAATTATAAGTCGCCCCCCAGGATACGGTGTACGCGGTGCATGCCCACATGCTAGATCCGGATCGGTCTTGGACGTGCGCTCGCAAATCCGCATCAGCCTTGGACGTGCGCTCGCCCCCCACCCCCCAGGTCCCAGGATATGGTGTATGCGGTGCATGCCCACATGCAAAATCCGGATCGGTCTTGGCCTGCTCGCCACGTCCACAGAGGTAACTCGTGTGTGCGCGCCCGCGCCCCCAGGCTGCTACGGTGCATCGCCCCCCAGGCAGGCTACGGGTCCGATCGTGTGCGCGCCTCCGTGACCGTTTTGGTTTCCTCCGTGAAACTCCGAGGGGAGTCTAGGTGACCGTCCGCACAACCTCGCAAGCAGAGCCCTATACGCTAACGCCGGAGCTTCGGGTGCACCTGCCTCCCCCTCTCCACGTCGCTGCACTGGAAGCACGCGGGCATCACCTGCGTGGCTGCGCCACAACGACGGTGCACCTCCCACCCGCCGGCCCGCCCAGACGCATCTCTAACGGACACAGCAGATTCTCAACTCCTGCCCACATGAGAGAAGACAAGATCAGCAGCACGTCAGGTTTAATCTCATGGTGATCGAATCAGCAAACAAGCTACACAGGATGCGTGTCGCTTCTCCAACGTCGTGCTGCACCGGAGGATCGAGGTCGAGGAGGGGCGAGGCGGAGCACAGGTGCGAGCGCGATGGTGAGGCGCGGGCGCGGGGATCCTCTCTGTGGCTCCGTGCATGCAGAGGCGAGTGAACAGAAGAAGCTCTACAACAAAGATGCGGAGGCGAGGGAGAAACAAAGCTCCCGAACAAAGAGACGGCCGGAGTGACGGAGGTGAAGACAAGGAAGACGAGGATGCGTCATGCGTGTGCGCTGTGGAGACTGAAGACTGAAGAAGATAAGTACAGGCGACAGAATAGGTACTAAAATAAAGAAAAATAATGAAAGAACAAAAATATAAGGGTGTTGCTCTACCAGCTAAAGTGAAAAAAATACCCTCAATACATGGATTACTATTGTTGTTTCTTATATGTGATGTCTTACATGGATACTAACAAAACAAATGATTGGTTGAAAAGGAACGGGCATTTATCTAGTAGTAAAGATAATTGTATCTAGAAAAACCAAAACGCTTTGAAATTTAGATACATAGTTAGGCCCCCCTTAGAACCAGGACCGGGATTTTTTTTTTCCGTTCCTACGTTTTTCCTGTGAAAAATGAATTAAATCATGTGAAATTTCTGCGTTCCAAAGAAGCCCTTAGAAATACAAGCGGGTAGTAGCCCACGAAATTATGTCATATTTACGGATTCGAAATTATGTCATATTTACGGATTCGTAGATAAACCCACTTCCATCTCTATTACTAGTAGATCCTCGCCTTTTACCTTCAGCTAAATGGTCAAATGTGGCGCCAGAGGATGGAAGCAGACTAGTAGAGCAAGGTGTCGACGAAATCTGGTCGGCAGTCTACCAAAGAGTATGCCCATAGTAGTGATGAATCGGTGGAGGTGCGCGAGATACGAACTAGATGATAATACAAGCACGAGACATAAGATTTAGACAGGTTCGGCTGTCAGTACGACGTAATACATACATCATGTGTTCCGATGTATTGCATTGAGATATGTGTAGATGCCCACTATGAGATCCCTGCCTCTTCTTATATACTCTGGAGGGGTAGGGTTATAAGAAAAATATCCTATTTGGTATTATACAATAAATCATATCTTCCTGTAGCCTTACAGTGCACGCTTTGATCTTGTGGGTTGGGCCACCTTTGGGGCGTGGCCCATATCTTGTCTTGTGGGTACCGGGAGTATATCCCCCACAGCTAGTCCCCGAGGGCCTTGTATCCTTTGAGCAATGCCATCTTGAGCTTGTTCGAGTTGTCCAACTTGTTGTTGATCACCAGAGACATGCTTCCGACTAGTTTAACTGGGAGCCAAGTTGTTGAAACAAGCATCCGAGCTGTTAACCAGGCGTCCGAGTAGTTGAAAACGACGTCCGAGCAGTTGAAGCAGATGTCCGATCAGTTCAACTGGGAGCTAGGCTCAGACTTACTCGAGTAAAGTTTGCTAGAAGGATGTAAGGGGCTCAACATAAGAATTAAAAAATTCTTCATCTTAGACGAAGTATAGCCACTTAGACTCCTTAGTCAATAAGAAGGGTAAATTAGAAAAAAAAACACTACACTCACTGCGAGGTGAAGTGTAGCCACTTAGTCCCCGAGCCTGCTAGAAGATGAAGAAATAAATCTTATAGCAGGGTCAAAGGAAATAAATCTGAAAGCTTGCAAACGCCATCTGTCATGTACTTATCAAGACCATAGACGTGTTGCCCAAGATCAGTACCCTGATCCGAACAACATGGAGCAACTTGAAAGCACAGTGATGAGATGTAGCAAAATCTAAATAGCTGGCGACTCTTGCACGAAGAATCCAAGGGCCGAGGCATCCCCAACATAGCTGGCAAGTCCTCAGCATAGCTATCGATGAAGCCGAAGCGACGAGCAATCACCCTGTTCGTTTGATCATTTCTGTGACTTATAAGCTGATTGATGTTGTTTTATTGTGAGAGAAAAATACTGTATCATGGCTGATAAGATCAAGCGAACAGGGTGAATATAACCAATAGGTTGGTGATGAGCGTCGAGCAGTCCAACTAACTGGTCGGTGGTGAAGTGAATGCCTGAGCGGAAGTGAGCGTCGAACAGTCCGACCAATTGGTCGGCGATGAAATCCATGAGCCGAACGGTCCGACCAGTTGGTCGGTGGTGAAGTCCGAGTGCTAGGTGGCGCGACCACCCAGACGATGATCATCTTGTCCTTCCTAACGGATCTAGTCCTCGAGCATAGGCTCGTTGACTGAACCAGGCCTTAAAATAAAAATATGTAGAACAGGTAATTCATGATGTAAAAATAAAATATACGAAACCCGGAGGAAAATCAGAAATAGAGTATGCAGCTCGGCGATCAGTTGTAGATGAACATTGTGTTCGTTTTTGGAGGAAGTGTTTATATTTAATATAAATCATCCAAACAGTTAGTTTGTAGCTGAGTCTCCAGCCCTGGCTTGCCCGTTAACTATAACACGGAGCGCGGAGCCCGTGTGCGTATAGGAAGAACAAAGCGTCGTCAAAGAGCCGCTGCCGACCACCCATAACGCAGAGGGCAGACACTCGTGCATGTGTAAGGAGAAGCCGGAGACAGGGCCGTCTCTGGGGACATCCGAGCGTCAACATGAATGTTCGGGGATTTATTGAGTCGAAAGCGTGTGTCATCTTTAAGATGGTATACGCAGAGAAAAAAGTCGTTTGGAGAATGATTATGGAGAAAATAATATGGAGAGACATCGAAGACGTATGAAGATTAGAGAATATTTAGAAGAATATTAAAGCGTGACTTAGCTTGATTGACGCCGAGTGGAGTAGAGGAGTCGGCGAGTCATGATGTCCGAGTAGATGGGTGTGATTTGGATGGCTCGCTTGACAGCTGGGACGGCTCGCTTGACAGCTCGGATGGTTCGTTTGGCAGCTCGGACGGCTCGCTTGACAACTCAGACGGATAAGTGGAGTCGTGGGCGAACGAGCGTAATCGGAGCCTGACGGAGTCAATCCGCGTGGGGAGGCGAAGCCCTTGAGCGTGTCCAACCGAAGCAAGGGCGTAGTCCGAGATCTTCCTTGCATGCATGAGATACGTGAGGTTGCTTGCATGGTGGTGTAGATCCAGATGCATATGTGCTTGTATATCTCTTCAACTACTCCAATTAGCTTGTACGGCTGACCAGCATCTTTGGTGGAAACACTACTCCACACCGTGTTATCGCCAGCCGCCTTTCCTAATTGCTGTTTGTCATGATCCGCGGAAACGATCTTGCGTATCCGATTAGAAATCACGAGCAACAACAAGATGCGATTAGGTTTCTCCCAACCGAAATCATGCAGACATATGGGTATATCTGGAAGTATAATAACAATATTTAATTAGAAAGCGATTTGACTTAGCTTTCTTAGATTTTGATCTTGTTGTCACGTGTTACGTTTGTTAGAGGTGCATGGCAAGGCGTCGGACTCCAGCACGTGCGGCCATTCGCCGAGAAAAGCAATCCGCTGCGTGCCAGCATCGAGTTGCCATCGAATGCCGAGCTGCCGGCGACGTTGGTTGAAGAAAAGATTCCCATCTGGTTCGCCATAGAATCAACACGCACACCCCCTACCTGGCGCGCCACTGTCGACGAAATTTGGTCGGCAGTCTACCGAGAGGTATGCCAATGATAGTAGATAAATCGAAGGAAGTGCGCGAGATACGAACTAGATGGTAATATAAGCACCGAGACACAAGATTTAGACAGGTTCGACCGTCAGTATGACGTAATACCTACATCCTGTGTTTCGATGTATTGCACTAAGATATGTATAGATGCCCACTAGGGGACTCCTGCTTTTCTTTATATACTCTGGAGGGGTAGGGTTATAAGTAAAATATCCTATTTGGTATTACACAATAAATCACATCTTCTTATAGCCTTGCGGTGCACGACTTGATCTTGTGGTCTAGACCAACTTTGGGGCGCGGCCCATGTCTTATTTTGTGGGTACCGGAGGTATATCCCCCACACAAGGTTAGCGCAAAAATCTTTACACACTACACACATTTTCAGATCGGCAAGAACATCTAAATACTAGGGACAAACCTAGCTATGTCTTTGGGCTAAACATCAGCACATAGTCTCATCAAAACTTAGGCCCCGTTTAGTTCCGAAAATTTTTGGCTTTTGGCTACTGTAGCACTTTCGTTTGTATTTGGCAAAAATTGTCCAATTGTCTTTATTTAGGCTTAAAGATTCGTCTCATCTGCTTACATTTAGTACTCTATGCATGTGCCGCAAGATTCGATGTGACGGGAAATCTTGAAAAATTTTGGGTTTTAGGTTCCATCTAAACGGGGCCTTAATAGTCTCTTAATCATGGTCATTCAATACACCAAACCCAGCTAGGCCTTCATGCATTTTTATTTTCACATTAAAATATATAAGATATAAAAACAAAACTGGAAGATGCTTTACCTTCACGGGAATATGTGCTAGCTTATAAAAATAAAATGTTCGAACTTAAGAACAAAAAAAATTCCTACTTAAAATAAAATTCATTCTAATATCACAAGAAAGACGTTCCAACATCATCATAACAAAAATGCTACCAAAAGTGCTCATGACATATTTATGTAGAATAAAAATACTATAAAAATGATTTAAATCACAGCTAATAACAAAATTTACTCCTAGGCTAGTGACAAAAACGGGGAAAAGCTTCCAACAATGTAATAAAAATGCTACAAAAAGTGCTCATGACAACTAATAACAAATTTTACTCCTAGGCTAGTGAAATAAAAATGCTACAAAAAGTGCTCATGACAACTAATAACAAATTTTACTCCTAGGCTATTGACAAAAAAGAGAAAAGAAACTCAATGATAGGAAAAACAAAGACGATTATATTGATAACAAGAGTTTCCTAATAATGAAAATGGTTAGGAGAAAGAGGAGGAGGAGGAGAAGAAGAAGAGCCAACTCTCACGGACTCATCACGGGAAAAGAAAGGAAGAGTAAAAGGAAACGGAGAAAGAATGGAATCAACGAATCACTCGGTTTCAAGGGCCGCCGCTCTCCACGAAGCAGCGTAGTCAACGTGCGCCCACCTTGCAAGACAAAGAGAAATCGGCCCAAGTAGCGTGCGCGCAGAAGCTAGCTGTCAACAGCCCCCGAAGAATCGCTCTCCTGCGTTCACACCTGTAAACCTGTTTGCTCTTTTTTCTTCCTCCGTTCACCTCGCGTGTGGCGACTAGGGCGACCGCCGCCGCCCTACGCCCAGCTGCCCGCCCAGGTCTTCGTCGGGCGCTTTGCCGGCAACGAGCGCCCACCACACCAGGTTTGCCCGCCCCCTTCTCCCCCCTTCCCGCTGTGCAAAGCTGAGCACCCGAACCCTAGTTTTAGCTGCTTGGCTATCTGTATATATTCGGATCTGATCTAAGTACAAGACTACAAGTGTATAAATATCATGCCTACTAACCTCGATCACATGCGTACACCCATGTCCTGTATTGGGTCCACCCCTGGTTGGCGCCGTAGCACTTGTTACCTGATTTAGGTGCGGGTGCAGTGTGTTTTCTGGAACTTTTGGAGCTTCTAATTCAGCTGAACCCACTCTACCTTTGTCCGCCTCTAGTAATGATGGATGTTGTTCGAACTGAAAATTACTGGTTGTTCCGAGCAAAAATCAATTGGTACCGTGTCGGTGATGCTAGCTTTGAAGAAAGAAGAATCGTGCTGGATGATTGGTTCAGGCTCTAGACAGCTCACTGTCCCGCCTCTGACTATGTTAGTTGGTTATGGTATTAACGGGCACTTGGTTTTTTTTTTCCGACAGATTGGTCACCTGAGGATTGTTACATTTGGGAAGGATGAGCAAAGGCCCAGTTCCATTCGTCAACATTGGGAAGAGAGCAAAAGGTAAGCACCTTCTTCTCAACAGTCTTTACAGGCCTTAGTTTTCAACCGTCATGCCTCATGTCATTCAATGCACTTTCCAAATGATGTCTAGTGTGGTCTTGATACTTTGTGTTGTTCTGGTTGGGTATAATAATGCACTGAATAACTCTGCTGGGTAGTAGAGAATCTATCTATATAATCATCACTAGATGCCTAATACTCAGTTCTTTTCCAGTTATTCCCTTGATTTATTGTGTAGATTCATAGAGAAACTTTCCGTTACTTTGTCGCTGTATTCTATGGTGGATAAGACACGGACAGATAAACATAAATTCAATCCTGTGAGAGTTCTATCTATAACTGAACAAACTATAAGAATGGACGTTATTTCATATTTATTGGGAATAGTTGCGAAGTACTTTATCTGTTGTGGTATGTGGTACGGCAAGTACATATACATTTTATGGTCAGATTTCTGCGCTAGTAAACTTTATGTATTAATACTTCCTGTACTTATAGATCTCCTGTACAAGGACTACAACTTTGACCAGAAGTTTTCTTTGTCGACGTCTAGCAGCTCTGGTTTGGTAAGACAGCTCACACCTGTTGTTTTAGCTCCTTCCAGAAACCCTTTGAATTTATTTTTCTGATAACCTGTGCCTTTTTTCATAGAATCTCACAGCCACTGGTGTGAAGATCAATGAAGACTTCATTGGTGATATACGGACACAGCATAAAAGTGGTAGAACCACTGTTGATGTCATAATTGATAGTGATTCTAAAGTAAGGTTCTTGTAAACTCTGCTTTTCTGCATTCGAAAGTTTTTTTTTTCGAGCCTGGTCGGATAGATTATTTGTTTTCTGGATCAAGGCTTCTAATTGTGGCACTGCTATAATTAAGTATCCTGCATGAGACGTAAATATATCTTGGCATAAGAAATATTACATTACTTACCTTATATCCTGGTGGATCCTAGGCATACACGCATTGATTATAGTAAGCAGCGAACACGTGGCTAATAAATTCTGTGGGTAGGATATAGTGTTAAGTGTGGCTAGCGGTAAGCATCTGAAAGTGATCCCTTTGTATTTATTGGGGCCTCCTTCCATTTTTAGGCTAAGATTGCCGACCTAAAGAACACGTGGATTTTGGAATGCGAGTTTTAGACAAATGAGGATTGCTATATTATTTTATTAGCTGCACTTGTTCATCCATAGTATTTTTCTGCTTCATATTTGCTTTTGCTTTTGCTTTAGTTATGGTCCTCATCCTGCATTTGTGTTCTTACTGGAGTCCTCTTGGTTGCAGGTGTCAACCACAGTCACTGTTGATGAAGCACTAACTGGTTTGAAGACCTCATTCGCCTTCAAGGTTCCAGATCACAAGTCTGGGAAGGTTAGTATTTTTGGAAGTAAAGGAGGAAACATTAGCTTACTTGAATACAGAAAATGAACGGTGTAATATGTGCAGGAAGTCTTAACTGAGCTGTAGTTTACTTGCATACTGTGTTTATCAATTAGCTTACTTGAATATAGAAAATGAACGGTGCAATATGTGCAAGAAGTCTTAAATGAGCTGTATTTTACTTGCATACTGTGTTTATCAATTATATCAATGGCTTATGATCTAAATTTCAACCCACCAATTTTCACTGGAATACTATTTTTTTGCTAGTACTTATTTCTTTTTTTTTGCTGACAGCTTGATCTGCAATATGCCCATAATCGTTTTTCATTGAATTCGTCCATTGGTTTGACATCAACACCTTTGGTTGAGCTGGCTGCAACTGTCGGCACAAGTGAACTTACCATTGGTGCTGAGGTCGGGTTTGACAGTACTTCGGCTGCTGTTACTAAGTACAACTCAGGGGTTGGATACAACAAGTCTGATTTCTCTGCTTCCTTACTACTGTAAGCACTGCAAGTTTATGCTTTTTGTTTAGGCATGCATGTAAATTTTTGCATTGCTTGTGATTTTGTAAGCAGTTAAACCCAAAGTTCAGCTAGGCGCTAGGCGGAATCTAGGCGCTGACCCATTGCCTAGCGCCTAGTCGGGAGTACTCGGTCCTAGGCGTTTTCCTAGGCGTTTTGGCAATATAGCCATAAATTATATATATATATATATATATATATATATTTATATAACTATATATATGTATATAACTACTATATATGAGTCACAGTAAGTATAAAAAGAGGGCCAGTAGACATATCTGATTCATAGCTGGCTTACTCTTGCATGTTCCTAGCTCCTGCAGCTGGTAATTACAATACAAGTGGATAGGACAGTAATACAAGTGCACAACACCAGGGGCGGATCTGCAGCCCAGGCCCTAGTCGTTGGGCCATCAACACCACATACCCCATGTAATTTCAGCCCAATAATGAAGGCCTAGGCAACAGCAAACCTAACCCTCTGCCTCTGCTCCTATCCGCATCCCTCCGTCCCTCGCACGAGCGCGCAGCCGCACCCGCACCGCCGCACGGGAGGAGGCGAGGAGCCTGCTAGCCGCCTGTCGGCGCCACCTAGCCGGACAACGCTGCGCCGCATGCCATTCCGCGGCGCACCAAGCCCTCCCGCCACGCCGCTGCCCAGGCGCCCATCCCATCCTGGCACCGGCATCCCGCAGGCGCAGGGTGCGGGCCACACCACCGCAGAGCGCCGCGCCGGTCGTCCCTGCCCTCCAGGCTCCAGCTCCAGCTGGCTCGAGCCCGGCGCCGGCGGCCCCTGCCCTCCAACAGTCCAGCTCCAGGCCCCTTTGGCCGCCCTCCGCGCCGCCTAGCACCGCGATGCGCGACTATGCCCCTAGTCGCGGCGATGGGCTTCGCCCAGCGACTAGGCGCGCGTAGTCGCCGAGTAGTCGCCGCCTAGCCGAACTTTGGTTAAACCTTTGGTTTATCGTAGCATGCTATTTTCGTTTTCCTTACCTTAGTTTTTTTTGTAAGTTTAACAAATGAATGTTATTTTCTTAGCTCTCTTTTATCAGTGCACTGACCAATCTTTCCACATTTTTGCTAATAAATAGGGCTGATAAAGGGGAGACTTTGAAGGCATCATACATTCACTTGTTCAATCCAACCAATGGAGCTACAGTGGCAGCTGAGGTAACACACAAGTTCAAAACCAAGGAGAACTATTTCACAGTTGGGAGCTCCCATGCCCTTGATCCTTCAACATTGCTAAAGACGCGATTCAGCAACTCCGGGAAGGTCGGTCTTCTCTGTCAGCATGAGTGGAGGCCAAAGTCCCTTGTGACTCTCTCAGCTGAGTATGATCCAAAGGTGGTAAGTGCGCCTTCAAGAATCGGTGTGGCCATATCGCTCAAGCCTTGAGATGAGTTAAGTCACCTTCTGTAAAACAGTACAAGCGTTACATACTGATACTGTCTCAAAGAACATAAGCTTTGGAGCGATACCTAGAACAACCCTCCATTTTAGCCTTTTTTGGTAAGAGTCCTGGGCAAAGGAGTATTGTCTGGGAGTTGGACTTGTTTTGTGGAATGTTTCCATTAGAGCCAACTCCACACCGAGGATTGAAAATACAGAGGTTTGTATTAGAGCAGAAGCTTCACTCTGCGATATTTTTCCATGTTTTCCTAGTCGAAGAAAATGATTTTGGAGGTGATTGAACACCTAACATCTTGAGTTGATGGTAGTTTTAACAGCTCTGGAGATAAAGGGGCCATTTGTACCCAGCAACAGCAGAATTAGCTCTTGAAATTCGTCATTTTGGTAAAGCTTTTTTTTTTTGTTGGGTGGTTCTTGTGAAATTCATAGCAGGGCGTAGTTTAAATTGTTTCCCCGATAAAGTTGGTTGTGTCCTTGCGATATGACTTATGAGGTGAATGCGCTCAGACTGGAGATCAGCCGATGGAGGCTTATCGTGCAGCTGGGGCGGAGGCGTGCGCTGCGTGTCCTCCCGCCCCGGTGCAGGTGAGCAGGTCCCTTGTGAAGTTCACTGTCCTTGCAAGGTCTCTCGGACCTTCGCACTCGACTCGGTCACAGCACGCGCGTGTGCTCACCTCACTTCACTTGGCCCGGCTGTCTCCACGCCACGCTCCCCACATCCCCTTTCCCCTCCTCTCCATTCCACTCTGCAGTAGGTAGAGTGGCAAGAAGGATGGTGGCGACGATGGCGAGCTCACTGCTGCTCCGGCCGCGCGCGGTCCTGCCACCCCATCCTTCTAGCTCCAGCCGCCGGCCATTGCCAGCCCCACATGCACAACTGCAAGCGAACATCCAGCAGAAGCCGGGCCTTACGGCAAGAAGCGACGGCGAGCGGAGGCAGCCGGCTGGGACGCGGCTCTACTCGCTGGCGCCCTACCCTCTACTGCTCGCCGCGCTGCTGCCGGGAGGTACGGCCTTGCCACGGCTTGTGTTCTCGGCGGTCGCCTCTGCTGACGCTTTGGTTCTTTCCGCCGGCCGTTCTGAGCAGCTGAGCCGGTGACGGCCGTGTTCGCGCCGTTCGTGGAGCTGGTGAAGACGTGGGACCTCCCCGGATGGCTCGTGCACTGGGGCCACCCCGGCAACATGGTACGTCTCTCGCCACAGCTGCAGGCTGCAGCCGAGCATGGCTCCTGCAGCACTGAACAGCTCACCTTCTTGAAGCTCCCAAACAAGCAGGAACTCAAATGCTGCAATGATTTTATCAGCAGTGTGAAAGATCAAGTTCTGTGGCTGCCAGCCAGAACAACAGTGTTGCTGAAACCTCACAGTGCCAGATTCGATGTTGATCAAATTCTGTCTGGTTCAATGTGTAACTCTCGGTTCTTTCTTGTCAGGCTGTGGTGCTCTTCGCAATGGGTGGCTACGGGACATACCTGGGCTTCAGGATCAAACTATCAGACGATCTTGTAATCCCAAGACCATTTACTATGCACTTTGCCTTCCATCATTGAGAGCAGCACTCTTGATTTCGGCTGTGTAACTTGCATACAGGAAGAGAAGGCCAAGGCCAAAGATCTCCACCCAAAACTCCTCGCAGGGATGTTCTTTTTCTTCGCCCTGGGCGCGACTGGTGGGATCACAGCTCTTCTTACCTCAGACAAACCCATCTTTGAAAGGTTCTGCTCTCAGAATACATACTGTTCTTCTATGTACAAAGGTAGGGTCGCCTTACAAACTTTTGGCAATGGATTTGCAGCCCTCATGCCGTGACTGGAGTCATCGGCCTTGCACTCCTAACCATTCAGTCTATCCTGCCAAAGTTGTTCGAGGTAACATGGAAAGATATATCAAATCATCACACACACCAGTTCAATATTTTGCTTTGGTCATTCAATTTGTAGTCCTCCAAAGCCTGGTGATTCACATTCAGATATAGGCTGAGTGACTTGGTTTTTGTAATGCCAGGGAAATCCAGGGCTTAGGACTACACATGGTCTGCTCGGCAGTGGCATCATGACTCTGTTTCTAATCCACGCGGCACTAGGCCTGCAGCTTGGGATCAGTTTCTAACTTGTGGCTACAATATCTTGGGGATTGCTTCTTTCTGATTGTTTTCAGATATTTTAAGTCACTCTTAGTATTATCACACGAAGCATCCCCTCATAAAATCAAAATAATGTAAGAGAAAGGAAATTTGTTTTCCTTGTCTTTGTTGGCAACTGCAGTCAATGTTGTGATAATCTGATATTGCAAATTTGCGATAGGCCAGTAGAATATCCATCTGGAGACAACCAGACATGGATACATGTCTGTTACCTAAACGAAGAACAGAATCAGACAAAAAGAAGAGAAAAGAGAAAGAAAATGTTGTAATCCTAAAAGCAGAACGCAAAATACTGCTAATGATCAAATGTTTTCATGTCATCATTCTAAAGAATCAGACATTGAGTTCTAGTGTGTAAATGACAAAAATTTGTTGCATCTCTCAATGTTATAACAGTGGTAGATAGTGTTGGTATACATACATGGCATGTATTGCATGATGGATGCCAAATGCAAATTCCAAAAGTTTGACTGGAGATCTTTCGGGAAAAAAAAGTTTGACAGGAAAGCAACGATATACAGATGGACCAGGCGAGACTTTCCCCTACTCAACTAGGGTATAGCCATATTATACCAGGCCAGTTTCCTTCAAGTCATGAGGCATTGCGAAGACGACCTTTGTAGATTTATCTAACGCTGACCTCAACTGCCGAGTAGCCTGTTCCTCCATGCATATCCCAACAAAACAACGATGACCAACAAGCAGAAAGATGATGTGCCCCCAACAAATGGCCAAAAGGGACCCACAAACTTCTTATAGTCCCCATTGTTAGGCACGTTTATGGCAAACGATGCAGCTATCAATGTGTTCATGGATATGCCAAAGGATACAATAATCAGTATGAGATGGAGCTGAATAAGTCCATTGCGTTGGTTGTCAAGTTGGATGTTGATGTAGTCTTCTGTGTCAACGATATATCCTCGGACCTGTTAAATATGCCAGAAAATAGTTATCGACATGAGGATAGGAACTGTCATAATCAGAGAATGCCGGGGGCGAGTATGGTGTATGCAATACAGGTTTGGGAGAGAAGAACAAACCATCATAATTCTGTTGCGAATTCCATCCAGCTGCATGAAATAAGATTCAAGTAACATCTCTAGGTCTCCTACATCGTCGTCCAATGGCGCAACCACAGCAATGCCCGTGGCTTGGTTAATAACAGAATTTCGTGTATCCATGTTAGTTTTTGAAGGAAATTTGCAATTTAAAGCAGAAGAAACCAGTAGAGCTTCATCCTGCGGACTTTTTATTTGCTTCCTTGATAGGTGTAGTTGTGCCATATTTTCATTATGATCCAAAAGATGCTCTACTTCATCTCTGACCTGAAAATTTTTCAGACAATGATATCACATATTATGAAAAGGAAGTGGCTTCAGACATCATACGAACTATCACCAAAGTTTTAGCCTTATAAAACAGATTGGGAGGCTTTGCGGAGGATGGGAAAGCCTAGTATGATATATATAGGGACAGATGGTCTGTTGTTTTTATTTTCTGTGCTTCAAAGATTCAACCATAGCTTATGTACTTCCTTGAACCATGAATAAATGATGTTTATAACATCAACACAGTCTACAAATGCAATTCCTAGAGCTAATTTCGATTGTACTAATATATTTATATTGAACCTAGTACGGTATAGCAGTTTGAAAGCACCTTTTTTTTCAGAAAATTCCACAAAATGTCATTTTTTATGCCTAAACTAGATATCCTTAACAATATCAACAGCAAAAGTTCTTTATGGAGCACTTGTTACATGTCTTGGTAATCAGCATCATTGCAACAGGTACCCATGCAGTGGATGTTATTATTCTTCAGAAATTCACAAGAATACCATATAGTTCTGTAGCTACATGCACAGTGATAGTCAAGTAAACAATACTGCTCGGCCATTCTTTTGCAAACAATAAGCACTAAACTGAGTAAGAATTAAGATTTAAGGAACATAAAGTGACCAAATATGTATAAGTGTATAACTAACAATACCTTGTGCACACCAGCGAGCAGAGCGGTTAGATTGCTTTTCAGGCTTCGAACACGCTCGAGATTGCTAGTGCTCACATTCTTAGCCAACTCATCCAACACCCAAATGGCATGCCTATTAAGATCAGATAGGCTGGAATGAAATGACAAGCATACAGCTTCTAGGGCGAGCTCCAGCACCTGAAACTCAAAGGGGAGCTCACACTCTGCATCAGTTTTAGCATGCTTGCCATCCACATTACCCACTTGTGTGGCACCAACATCAACCTCCACGCTCTTCAATGGAAAATGCCGCCTCAATTTATCGATGAAAGGAATAACCTCCTGAGCAAGAGGTTCCAGCAGCAGGACTTCATCAGCAGTTACAATAGCTCTTATGAACTCTAGATTGATTACCATCGCCTTCTCTCGAGCTGAAAAATAAGCAAAGTCTAAGGTTAATCTCACCGATAGCAGATATGATTCACGGCATTCTAAAAAACTTCTATATGAAAAAAAAAACACTTCACGGCGTGCTAGTACGAGGATTTCACTAGCTTGCAATTCACAGATATCGACAAAATCTGAGAGCATCAGCTCACCGAGGATGCTGGGACAGCGGGAGAGAAGGGGCCCGACAACGCGGAGGTCGCGCGCGTGCACCCCGGAGCGTTCCGCGACGAAGGCCCTGTCGCTCATGAACACCTCGCACCGGCCCCACCGATCCATCCTCATCCACAGCCGGGCGGGCGCCTTCTTCCTCCTCCTCCTCCCGGCAGGGTGCGGCGCCGGCGGCGCGACAGGCGGCCTGGGCAGTGACGGGAGGCGCCGGATGGCGCGGGAGCGCTTGGAGGACGACGAGGAGGAGAATGAGGAGGACGAGAGGAAGGGAGGCGGCTTCCTGGCCCCGATGCCCGATAGCATCACCATCGCGGCGGCAGCACGGCCCACGGCGATCGGCGAGGAACATAGTGGGGAGCGGGCGGAGAGGCAGCGGTGGGGTTTTGGGCCGTGCGGAGAGACGTGGGCGGAGCGATGGAGGCAGCCGAGAGCGAGTTCGGCCGGTGGAGCCGAGGTGGGCGAGCGCTTTCGTGCGTTTGTTTGATGATGAGTTTTTTTTTAAATATCCATTGTTTTTTTTTCTCTCATCTGTTATAGCATCTGTTCGTATACACGTACGCCTACTACTCACACCATCCGTATATAAATAAACCTACAACTATCACTTAATGTGAAGACCACGTTCTCGTTGAGATCACCGAAATCCAGCAGCATCTGTTCGTAGGAACATAGTGGGGAGCGGGCGGAGACGCCTAACGCGACGTGGGCGGAGCTACTCCGGTGGAGCACTTTTCATGATGAGTTTTTTTTAAATATCCATTGTTTTTTTTTCTCACTATAGCATCTGTTCATAAATAAACCTACAACTATCACTCAGATGTTAAGACCGCGTTCTTCTTAAAATCACCGAAATCCACTGATTTAGTAGGCGACGAACACGTCACGATCCTATTATGATCGGACGCGTAAGAGGCACGGTTGATATTTGGGTGCTGCACAGCACACACCCGGGTGTGACACCAGCGTTGCGATCGCCGGGCATTGAACGCTGGCGGGCAGACTCGCCGCTGCTAGTACTACCACTGAGCCACTGGCTCGTTCGCAAATATCCATTGGTTTTAGTTTTAGAGTTGACGTTGGTCTCAAGCCCAGCTAGAGGCCCAAGCTTAGCAAAATATGTTGAGCCCAAAATAATGCTCTGCAATTAAAGCCCATTTGCGTTAGCCAATCCACAGCACGCGCGGCCTACACTTTTAGATAGCATGGCCCATTTCGCCAAGTTTGTAAAATTCAGGCTAGAGACGGAGTGCCGCTTACCGTACATACCACGACGGCGTGCTTGGAAAATTCGTTGCAATGACACACTTTGACACGTTACCACAATCATTCTTCACTGCCCCAAATAGTGGTACTCCATCGAGTACTATTCCCTAGTCCCTCTGTCTCACAAAGCACGAAGAAAGACATCTTAGCACAATGTATCAGTATTGTGCAGCAATTTGACACTGTTTCACTAGTGTTTTTGAGAGGTACTGTATCGAAGTCATTTTGTTTCATAGTACTGACATATCATAAAAAAATCTTGTAATGCCTTTGTTTATAGGGACGGAGGGAGTACAAATGTAGTAGCACATTTTTTTTTCTCTAATAAGATTCTCGTGCCCGAGTGGGTTTCAGTTCCGCTTGTCAGTACCGTACTACTTTGATTCCTTGAACGATGCCAATATTCCATCGTACTCGTACACTGAAACTCTGGCCGGCGCTAGTCGTTTCACACTTTCAGTTTAGATCTCACACTTCTCCCAAATTATAACTAAGTACTAATACTATTTTCTCCTCCCTCAAACCTTTTCACTTGATCCCCTGGCTTTTCTAGAATTCCCCCGCCCACACCCCGGCAACCCGGCGCACGGCGGCCGGTGGCACAGCGCGGCTACGCCGGCCACCTGGGACCTACGACAGACCACCTAACGGGCGGTCACCATCTCCGACCCGAGCGGCTACGCTAAGCGGCGGTGCGGGGTGACACGACTGGCTAGGGAAGGCTGAGCGGCGCGCGGCCATCCGCGATAGCGGCGCTGCAGTTCCGGTGAGCTGGGGTAGCTATATGCCTACTTGGTTAGCGCGTGAGCATCAGGAGGCTACCGTGGACCAGGCCAAGGTGACGGTTGGGGCGGAGGATGATGGAGGAAGGCTAGCCACGTCGGCGAGCGGCGCGTCATCATACAAGCGACATGGCACGGTCACACGTCGGCAACGGACGAGAGGCGGTTCTGGTTCACCGACGTCACGCAAGATGCAGAGGGAGGTGAGGCAAAGCTGGTGGTGCAAGTGAATTGGCTTGAAAGGGACGGTATGAGGGTTGCTCACATCCACGGCCGGACGCGGCCTTATCGGCACGGCGGCGGGAGAAACTCCAAATTGGAGCTTGGCCTTGCACGGTTCAAGACTGGGTAGGGTCGGGCAGCGAGAGGACATGATGTTGAAACCGTGGATGCACTAAATTGAATGGAGGTGATCGTTCACTGAGTAATTTGATGGCGCGGCTCGTGGCGATAACAGAGGGAGAAAGACAGAAATAGAGAGACAAGGCGCGGCAGGTGGGCTCGGTTCGTCTTGCCTTGGCGGGATGCGGTCGGCGTGATCGTGGAGGTCCACACGCAGGCGTTAGCAGACAAGCACGTGCGTTTGCGACCGGCGTGGCCTGCGCACTGCAATGCCATCAATGACAAGGAGATCGCAGCCCCCGGCCACGTCTTGTAGCAGAGATGGCATCGCCTTCGGGCCGGCAATGCAGCGTTGAAGATGCGAGAGGGAGGCACGGACATGACGGCGAGGTGACGGCACCGGCAGCGTCTGCGTCGCGGTCGCGAAGCGGTCACTAGTCTTCGGGCGGCATGCATGCGGGCCAGCGGCAAGACTGGCCGATCAAGCAAGCAATAGCGGCAATGACTCCAGCGCGCCGAGAGCCGCCGGCGGCCGAGCCACAACCAGGCCGAGCGGCGGCGGCCACGCCACTGCCAGAAGCGCAGCAGCGTCGTTGTAGGAGGACAGCCAACATGGCGACACCGAGCACCCGAGCATGGTGACCGCGCCCACGCGGCCAACCAGCCCAAGGCCAAGGCGTGCACAAATTTTAAAGCGCCCAAAACAACTAAACGGTTGCTTCAGGAACCAAACCATCTTCACCATGCTCAAGATGGCATATGAGACTATCAAATCGAGCTATAACACTACACCACCCCTAAACTCAATCTCTCAAAATAATTTACTAAACATAGCAATGTCTAGCTGTTGACAAACTTAGAAATTTTCTAAGTTTTTGAGCTGAACTTGATTTTAATTTGTAATTTCTAGTCTAGTAGAAATGTTAGTTAGTAATATCATTTTTCAACAGCAAGTATGTCACTGTCATCTACAAAGTTTCTACTTCAAACTTTATTTAAGTATCACACACATGTTTTATAGTATTTTCGCTTAATAAAAATTAGTTTTAAACCCTACTTGATATACATAAACTATTGAATCAACTTTCGTTTAACATTTTTATTAGTCATTTTAAGTTACAAGAAATTTATCTACATATTCTATCACATGCATTAACACATAAACATGATGCTCATGACATATTTTAGTAAATAATTTAGGGTGTAACACCGAGGGTGTTACAACTCTCCCTCCCTTAAACAAAATCTCGTCCTAAGATTTCAGGTGAGTGCCTAGTGTAGGAAAAAGAGTAAGAGTGAGCTTTTAACATAACTATTACCTCGGCACGGTTCAAGGCTGTGTAGGGTCGGGCAACGAGAGGACCTGATGGTAAAGCCGTGGATGCGATGAATTGAATGGATGTGATCGTTTGCTGGGTAAATTGGATGGCGTGGCTCGTGGCGACGGCAGAGGGAAGAAAGAGAGAGAGAGAGAGAGAGGGAGCATGGCAGGTGGGCTCGGCTCGTCCTCGCCTTGGCGAGATGCGGTCGGCGTGGACGTGCAGGCACGCACGCAGATGCTATGGACAAGCACGCGTGTCCCCGACCATGGCCCGCGCGGCTGCAGTGTTTTAAATGACAAGGCGACGGTGAGCCCGGCCACATGCGCGCGCCAGTGGCGGCCTCGAACTGGGCCGGCAGCGGCGTAGAGGGTACAACGGACAGGCGCGGACACGATGATGATGCGACGGTAGCGGTAGCATCGCGGTGTGAGGTGGGTTGACAGCGCGGTGAGGCAGCAGTGCACGGACGCGACGCCCCGGGTGGGCGGTAGCAGCTCTACACGGCGGTGCCAGCGGTAGCCGGGCCATAGCCAGGCCAGAGGCAGCCACGGCTTACTTGATATAAATAAACTATTGAATCAACTTTCATTTAACATTTTTATTAGTCATTTTAAGTTATAAGAAATTTATCTACACATTCTATCACATGCATTAACACATAAACATGATGCTCATGACATGTTTTAGTAAATGATTTAGGGTATAACACCGAGGGTGTTACAACTCTTCCCCCATAAACAAAATGTCGTCCCGAGATTTCAGGTGAGTGCCTAGTGTAGGAAAAATGGTAAGAGTGAGTTTTTAACATAACTATTACCTCGGCACACCGGGGAGAAGAAGGGGATAATGCTCCAGAATATAACTCTCCTGCTCCTAAGTTGCTTCGTCCTCCGAATGATTTTGCCACTGGACTTTATAAAATTTCACCACTTTGTTTCTAGTAACTCTCTATTTTTCATTTAAGATTTTGACATGATGCTCAGTATAAGAAAGATCAGGTTGGAGAGGAAGTCCTTCAATTTCCACCACTTCCTCAGCAACTCATAAACACTTCTTTAATTGGGAAACATGGAAGACATTATGTACTGCTGACAAAATATTTAGAAGTTAGAGACGATAAGCAACCGCACATCGCTCCAAAATCTTATAAGGTCCGTCATAACGAGGAGCTAACTTTCCACGGACTCTGAATCAATGCACACCTCTCATCGGGGATACCTTTAGGTACACATGGTCACCAACTTCAAACTACAAGAGTCTTCTTCGCTTGTCCGCATAAGTTTTCTGATGATTCTGAGCTGCTTTCAAATGACTCTGAATAACACTAACTTGCTCTCGAGCTTCCTTGATAAAATCAGGTCCAAAGTAACCACGATCACCCACTTCAACCTAGTTGAGAGGTGTTCTACATTTCTTGCCATACAGGGCCTCAAAAGGTGCCATACGAATGTTTTCTTGATAGCTATTGTTATAAGAAAACTCAGCTAGAGTCAAGCATTCATCCCACTTTTCTAGAAAAGAGATGACACAAGCCCTCAACATATCCTCAAGTATCTGATTGACTCTTTCTATCTGACCGTCAGTTTGTGGGTGATAAGCTGAACTTCTGAGGAGACGAGTACCAAGATATTTCTAGAGTTGCTCCTAGAAATGAGAGACAAAAACTAACCCTCTGGCAAAAACAATGGTAAGAGGAACCCCATGCAAGGTTAGAATCCGTTCAAAATATAGCTTAGCATACTTCTTGGCTGAATACCTTGTATCCACCGAGAGAAAATAAGCAGACTTGGTAAGGTGATCCATAATGATCCAAATAGAGTCATACCCCTTTGCCGTGTAGGGCAAACCTACAACAAAGTCCATGGAAATATCCTCCCATTTCTAAACAGGGATAGGCAAGGGCTATAGAAATCCAGGCGTACGCATATGGTCCTCCTTAACCCTTTCACAAATGTCATATCCTGTTTCATATTTGGCCACCAATACAAGTGACGCAAATCAGGATACATCTTATTACTTCCCGGATGAATGAATAATTTGGAGTTGTGAGCTTCATCTAAAATTTTTCTCCTGAGCTCATCACTTGAGGGAACCACCAATCGGTTCTTGAACTTCACCACACCTTGATCATCAACACTGAAATGAGGACCACGCCCTTCGGCAATTAACTTCTTGATATGTGGAATTTTCGAAGCATCTTGCCTTTGCTCTATAATAATTTGCTCAAGTAGATCTAAGACTAGAGCAATATGGGCTAACACCTCAGAATGGTTGAGAGACAAAAATTCTTCTTCCACTTGATGCGACTTCCAACTTAAGGCATCAACCACCACATTAGCTTTTCTAGGGTAATAGTGAACTTCTAAGTTATAATCTTTGATTAACTCAAGCCACCTCCGTTGCCTCATATTCAATTCGGATTGAGTGAAAATATATTTGAGACTCTTGTAATACATGTAGATATACACTTTGTTTCCCAACAGGTAATATCTCCAAATCTTTAGAGCGTGCACCACTGCAGCCAGCTCTAAATCATGGGTGTGATAATTCAACTCGTGCTTTTTCAGCTGACGTGAAGCATAAGCGATCACACGCACGTCATGCATAAGCACACATCCCAGTCCAGTCCTAGAGGCATCACAATACACATCAAAAGGTCTATCAATATCTGGTTGGGCAAGAACAGGAGCAGAGGTAAGAAATTTCTTCAGGGCTTGGAAAGCTTCTTCACAAGCCGGACTCCATATAAATTTAACATCCTTCTGGAGCAACTTGGTCATTGGTTGAGCTATTTTGGAAAAATCAGGGATGAAGTGCCGATAATACCCAGCAAGACTAAGAAACTGATGAATCTGATGCACTAACTTTGGAGATTTCTAATTTAACACATCCTGCACCTTGTCAAGATCCACAGAGATGCCTTCAGGTGCCAAGATGATGAGCAAGAATGACAATGAGAAGAAAGTTTATGCTCACATCAAGTGCTTCAAGTGTGGAAGTACGGGACACTTTGCCTGTAAGTGTCCTAACAAGCTTGAGAAGAAGGCTCAAGCAATCCATGAGAGGCAAGGCAATGAGAAGCACCTCATGAGCAAGGAAGAGAAGGCTCAATCAAAGAGAAAGTGTTACTCATGCCGGGAAAGGGGACACATGGTACATTCATGTCCCCTAGGTAATATTTCTAAGCCTATTTCAATTGATAATAATAATGTGCTTAGAAAGGATGAAAATGGTACCTCTATGATTGCCATTGCAAAACATCCCGCTACTCATACTAAGGCTATGCCTAAGTATGTTGCTCCTAACTTGAGAGGACCCAAACTTGTTTGGGTACCATCAAAAAGTGGATGATTGATTGTAGGTACCATCGGCATTGGAGGCTTGGTTCAAATGATATTCATCTTGTTGATCATGTAGTTGAGCCAAGTATTGCTAAATGATGATCATTATCCCAATTCCATGATAGTTGAATGAAGTCCAAATGTGCTACAACATACAAGTGAAAATTTCAAGTTGTTGGTGATTCATTGGATATATTTGATGACTTGCAAATAATTGAGTTGAAGCTTGCCTAGTTGGATGATCATGAGCAAACCAAGGTATATCTCTTGTTGATCATTTCATTTGGGTGCATATGAGTTGATTGAATTGGATAAATATACAATGTTGCTTGCTATGAGGTGTTTGAATGGATAAGTTGATTAGTAATCAAGTTTGGATTGATTTGTGTTGGATAAATTCATGAGATGACATTTAGTAAGTGATTTGAATGGATATATGTTTTATGGAAGTATTCAAACAAGTTAGTATCAAGTTTGATTCATATTTGATGAAGCATAGCTCAATTGTTGAAATCTGTCCTATATTACAAAATCTGAGCTAGCTGTGATCATAGCCATGTTTGAGTAATCAAATCTTATTGGATTGGCTTGAAAATTGGTGTACATGCTCTAGATTTATGGTATGAGATGCTGTAGAAATTTCATGGAAATTGAATAAGAAATGCTTCGGTTTTGGAGTGGTTCTTGTCAGCTATAGTGCAGCAGTTTTCAGCATGTAGCAGTGGTGGAAGAATTAAAATTTTGGCAGTAATATGAGATCAAATGAAGCTAAAATTTTTATGGCTGCTAGATAACTTAGTGAAGCCCATCTCCACCAAATTTTGTGGCATTTGGATTTGTACTTTGGGATATATGCTTATTTATTTGAAGGGTACAAAATCTGTCAGAAAAGTGACAAATGTTGGATTAATCAAGAGTCACTTTGATTGAAAGGTCCTCAAGTTGGAAACATGTTTACAAGTGTTTGAGGTACCTTAAGTTTGGTTTTGAGATGATCTAGAAGCATGACAAGCAAAGAGTACAAGGCCATTTGATTGTGGAGTGTATTTTGCACACTTTTAGTACTCAAGATAAAGATCAAGATCAAACTCAAGTTGGAGTTGAAGTTTAAGTTCTAGTGACTATTGGAAATCATTTGGTAGAAAGAAAAGAACTTAAACAAGAAGAAAGAAAAGGACTTAAAGAAGGAATCAAGGTTACTCATCAAGTTAAGTCCATCACTTGGATCAATCAATCAAGTTATTTCAAATGAGTGTCAACAATGGTTCTTGGAGAGAGGTCACTTCTCCCTAGTGTAGGGGCTTGCCGCCTATGTGTAGGTGAACCAAGTGTGGTACTTGGAAGGCTAACATGGAAGTGGTGATCCGAGGAACATTTGAGATGCTTAGTTGAAGAAATCAAAATGGTTGATTAAGAAAAGCAAGCAACACCCAAAAGAGAGCTAGTCATGATATTTCAAGTGGTATTCTCATATTGATGCTCTCATGCAAGCTAAGATCAAAAGATGAAGCAAGTCAACCACAACAAGAAAGTGCACTTGATCATAAGTGGTATTCATTTCATATGGGTGAAGAATGGAATTCAAAACGGTATCTATTGGTCTTCACCAAGCTTATAATTGGACTTCACATCGCTATTGGGGTAATGAATTGGAATATATGTGACTATCCTCTACTCCAACATAGCAAAGGTATCATTGTAATGTGCATGATCATTTTCATCCCTTACTAGTATGCGGTTAGTGCATATAGTACATGCCTAATAGGATCATGCATAACAAATGAAATGTTTAAATTCATAGCCTACCACTATTGCTCGAATGATTACTTGATCTAGTGGTTAGTACATGAATTTGTTCATGAGCTAGTGAACCCAAGTACTTGACTTAATTTGTCTTGCTAACAAGTGACAAGTACAACATTGACAAGATAACCCTTAAAAGAGGTGTGAAGAAGCTTGTCATTGGTTCAAACCGGATTTGGAAGCTTAGGCAAAACAATTTAGTTCAAGTCAATCATAGAAGCTCATGATAGTAATAAGAGTACAAGCACAAGATAACAATGCAAATGGATATCTAGTTTATATGTTTCAACTCACAAGTGATATCCTATAAGTGGTACTCATGAAGATAGCAAATGTTCAAGAAATGGTCTTTATTGATGATTCAAACAAGTGGTTCCATACTAGAAGATTCTTTCAAATGGTATTCACTTCCTACAAGTGGTATCTATACATAGTATCAATCATGCAAGATGATGGTTCCACAAGTGATACTCAACTTTAAGTGATCATCAAATAAAGAATGCATCTCTCACCTACAAGAGCTTAAGTGAAATAAAATGGATAACCCATACATAGAATGATAAGATACAAGTAGTACAAGTTGCAAGTTCTAAATGGTATCTACTTGTGGTGTCATTCCGATATTCAAGTAATGTCCATAAAAAATGCAAGTCTCAACCATCTACCCCAAAGAGTATACCTTTGCATCAATAAGAAGCATACATTTTATGGAAATTGATGACAAAGGGGGAGAGATTGTACAAAGATATGAAAGCTTGATTGAATGGGGGAGAAATTGGACATGGAGAGATGAGATATAAAAGAAATAGAGGTTGGACATGGACAAAGAGGGAGCAACATTGAAGAAAAGAGATGGATCAAAATTCTTGGACAAGAGAAGCACACAAGTAGGGGGAGCAAGCTCATAAACTTTGATTGATTGCATTTGATATGTGCATAATCATGTGCTTGCTTACATTGCATAAGTTTTCAAATTCAATATGCATGCTTGTGTGGTGTATGCTAGTTATAGAACTTGAATGATGATTTGATAACTAGCATGCATAGGATGATAGCTAGACACTTGGTATATTCTTTAAGTAATGCTAGTACTTTGATTTTAATGTTGATCTCATGAGGTATCTAGTGCTTTTATTTTCAAGTGATATCTAGCTAACCATGGTGCTAAGGATGAACTTAAAGGTGCAACTACGATTGGTACACGCTTCAAAGGTTTATTCTATATACCTTAGCATCATTTTGTAGTATTTACTCTCCCACAATTTCAATCTATGCATATGTGCAAGCTTCAAATTAAATACACTAGCACATATGTAGGGAGAGCTAATACTACCATTTCGGGTTTGTGGTACTTGTCCAAAATCATTTTCACATGGTAAAATTGCTTGGGCAAGCAACATGAATCCAAAAGAGCTTAATTTCCACATTTTTGTAGAGTTGTCATCAATTACCAAAAAGGGGGAGATTGAAAGGTCCTTGTTGGTTTTGGTAATTGAGTGACAACCTAGGTGGACTAATTGTGTTTATGTGAGATACACAGGTGATTAGTCCACAGGTACATGTGTATGAGCAACATATGCCATGGAGGTGAAAATGGCTTGGAGATGTTGCAAAGCTCACACATGTGATGATGAAGGAGCTTATTGCACATGAGACATGACATTGAGTCATGTGATCAAGGTGGAGAAGATCAAGACAAGACTTGGCTTGATAGACCGGTTGCAAGCGTGAAGGGCAAGTCAAAGGCTTTTGAGTGATGGACCGCGTGGCGGTGAAGCTTGAGCAAGACTTGGCGCCGATGGACGATAGCAACGGTGAAGAGCAAGTAGAGTCAAGATCGATGAACCAATATGATCATGTGATGATATGAAGTGGATCATATCATTGTTGATCGTGTTGGTGCATGTGTTGTATCGACATTGAAGGAGATGGAATGGAATGCGCAAGGCAAAGGTATAACCTAGGGCATTTCATTTCACCGGTCATAGGTGTGTAGAGAAGTTTATGACCGGGTTTAGGATAGATGGCCGTACTATCAAGAGGGGCAAACTTGTTTGCATATCGGTCATCTAGTGCCACTCGAGTGATCTAACTTTGCATTGTCGCTAGGATCGAGTGGCGTGGCAAGTTGAGTGGCTAACATCCTTTGGAAAATGATTGTGAAAATGCTAACACACATACACATGGTGGTGTTGGCATATTTACAAAGGAGGTGGTGTTTGCAGGGGTGAGATGGGTTTGGGTCCCTCTCTCCCTCTCGCCGAAACTTCTTGGCGGGATTCGGCGCTTTCGGAAAATAGAATGCCTATTTTCTATTGCGCGGATGCAAGTTCTTAATGGTTAGCACATTGGAGCAAGGGTGATGAAGTTAGAAGTGAAAACGAGTTAGTTAGTCGCGAAGATCTTTGGCGTCGGTCAATGACCGGACGCCGATCTGAATCACCGGACGCCGCGAGTACGTCCGTCCGGTCGACGTCTGATGACGCAGAAAGTCTGAGTGTGACCGGACGCCGCTGCGTCCGATCAAAATGTGACCGGACGCGTCCGGCCGAGGTCGGTACTTTTTGAAACGACCGGACGGCGGGGTTCAGCGTCCGGTCGGTTGAAAAAGCTTCTGCGTCCGGTCAAGTCAAGTGACCGTTGGAATCGGGACTCGTGGCGATTGCGGGCGGCCGGACGCCGAGGTCCAGCGTCCAGGTCAACACGAACGGGAGCGTCCGGTCGGCCCGATCGTTGCCCAGTGAAGGGGTAACGGCTAATTTAGCCCTTGGGGCTATAAATAGAAGTGGCCCTCGGCCATGGCTGGTGCTGAGCACCTCAAGGGACTTAGTGTCCATGCTTGTGAGTGCTTGGGAGCCCTCCATCACACACATACTTGATAGCGATCATCTGATTGTGTGAGTGAGCGATTCTAGTGCGATTGCATCATGAGGTTGCATCGAGTGGCACTAGGTGATCGAGTTGCGAGCCGGTGGTGCTTGTTACTCTTGGAGGTTGCCACCTCCTAGACGGCTTGGTGGTGGTCTCCGTCGAATCGCGCAAGAAGCTTGTGCGGCGCTCCGAAGAAGTGCTTGTGAGGGGCATTGTGCTCGCCCCGCGGGAGCCACGAAGAGCAACTCTAGTAAAGAGTGTCATTGAGCTACCCTCACTCAAGGGGTAGGTTCTTGCGGCGCCCGACGTGCGGGCTTAGCGGGTGATGCTAATGAGCCGCCGAACCACCAAGTGAGCGGTCGACACAACGGGGACTAGCGTGTTGGCAAACACGTGAACCTCGGGAGAAAAATCATCGTGTCAACCTTGTTCTTCCCGTTGGTTTGCATCCCCATTACACAAGCTTGCAATTACTTTTATATATCTTAAGCTTGTGTAGTTGCTCTTGTAATTAGTTAGCTTGTGTAGCTTACTAGTTACCTTCTTGCTTGTGTAGCATAGAAGTAGCTTCCTTGCGTGGCTAATTTGGTTTTAGTAACCTTGTTAGTCACATTGCTTAGTTTGTGTAGCTAAGTATTTGCGCTCTCTAATTAGGCATTGGTTGCCTTGTTATTGAGCATTGCTAGTGAGCTTAGTTAGCTTTATGCTTTTGCTTACTAGCATGTGTAGGAGCTCTCTTGTTACTTAAAGTACTAGTGGCATAGGTTTGTGTGACCTTGCTCATAGAATTGTTTAGGAGAGCTCTAGCTAGCCCGGCACCTTAGTTGCTTTATTAGTATCTTTGCAAGGTGCTAGTGAACATATATAGAGGGGTGTAGTCTTGGCTAGACCGATTGTTTTTAATTCTGCATTTATATCGGTTAGCCGACGCGATTAATTTTAGAAAAGACTATTCACCCCCCCTCTAGTCCGCCATCTCGACCTTACAACGGCCCTGTCTGTTACTAGCGCCATGCGCAGGCGTCGTCTGCCGGTCGTGGCATCAACTTTGTCGCCTTCCTCGCGCTCAGCGCCAGGTACAGATACAAGGCCCAGTCCACCGACGCCGTCGGCATTGTCATCGGCCTAGAGACCGAGAAAGCCAATCTTCAGGCGAAATCACTCGGTTGACGACACTATGCTCTGTGTTGTAATGGCAAAGAAGAGCAGCCCGGTCGCCACGTGTTCTGTATATCGTGCTGCAAAGTACGAAAACCACTTAGCAGCTACAATAGTAGAATATCACCTCCCTTGTGAAAAGCACGTTGATTTCCACCTCTAGAGTAAAATTCTCACCGCCAGTCTTTAAATTTGATCAGCGCTGTCATCCTGTTCCCTGAAATTCTAGAGTGATATCTATAGATCCCTAAACATGGCCAACGGTGTCATCCCGATCCATAAACTTTCAAGGTGATCATGGGCGGTCACTAAACTTGGCAAGTGGTGTCATTTTGGACTACAAACTCAGGTTTGAGTCTCATCTATGTCCAAACTAGACCGAATTCACTCTATACGCTGACGTGCCACGCTGACTTTGCATTAAACATGAACCCTACATGTGGAATATATCTATATTTAATTTTCTTTTGATTTGAGGAGTAAAATTCATTGCCGGTCCATAGACTTGCATTGGCCGACAGTGCCATCACGGTCCACGAACTAACATATTGGTCCCACGTGACAAAGTTGAGGAATATAGAGGAGAGGTGGACCCCACATGTTGGTTCCATGTCTAACGCGCAGTTAGTGTGCCATGTCACCTCATAGAGTGTGTTAGGCCATGTTTGGACCCAGATGAGAATCAAAACCAAGTTTAGGGTCTGGAGTGACATCATTGGCTAAGTTTAGGGACAGACGTCGATCACTTTGAAGGTCCGTGGACTAATATGACACCGTTTTGAAAGTTTAAAAAATGGGATGATACGGCCGACCAAGTTTAGAGACCGAGGGCGAATTTTACTCGCACCTCTAAGTAGTGTTCGTGTGACCTAAAGAAGCGAAACTGGAGAAGCGAAAAGAGCCCAAAGAAGATCAAAAGCTAGACTAGACCGGAGAAACGAACTATAAGGAAAATAGGCCGCGCGTGACTTTTACGTGCGAGGGAAGGGAAGCCGCGCGTCGCCTTCACCTACATGTGCCCCCGCCGTGTCGTCAGCCGTCCATAGAACCGGAGCCCTACCCGGACTCTATCTACTTGGACGTGCTGAGTCTCAAGTCTACCGTCCGTAACTCGGTCGGTGCTGTCTGGCGCTGTCGTCGTCCTCTCCATAAATTTCGACAAGCAAGGCCGGGTCCCCTCGGCTCCATCCGATCCGATCCGATCCAATCCAATCCAATCCAAAGGAAAACTAGAGAAGCTGATCGAAACGAGTGGCGATCGAGCCTAGGCGAAAGGGGAAACGATGGCGCGCTGGGTGAGAAGAGAAGCGACGGAAAGATGCCGGCGGAGGCGGAGGTCGATCACGTCGCCAAGGAAGAGGAAGAGGAAGAGGAGACCACGGAGTTGAAGAAGGATAAGACTAGGCAGACGAAGATGATAAGGTTGACCCAGGCACAGATTGACTACTGCATTGCCGTCCACAAGGCCAACATACCTATGGCCACCGAGAAAGGGGTCCCCAAGTTCACGGAGGCCTTGTCCCCGGCGCAGCTGGCTGAGGTGTCGACGTAGATGCTGAAGTGGATGATTAAGACGAACGCGACACGGGAGGAGAGGATCGCAAGGACTGCCTGGCTGGAGAGGAAACTCCACCAGGAGCGTGAGGACATCATCCATCAGTACCGCACCAAGGGTTTTGCGGAGGTGGAGATGGAGGTGGACGAGGACTACGAACACGAGGAGGAGACTACACTCCCCGTAGGTGATCTTCCTCGTCATGTCGGCGGGACAAGGTTTCGCCCCGTACCCGTCAAGCAGGCAGCAAGCAGGTCTCCAGTTAGACCGGCACTAGCGACGTACACTCCAAGATTCATCAGGCCAAGCTCAAGCAAGCCTTCTAAATACAGATCTTCCGGCAGATCCCTGCCACCGCTATCTACCAAATAATAACTATTATTAGTATATTCTTATTATATTGTTAGTTTTTTTTTATTATACACATGTATATTTCATTCGATCGAGGTGTGTTGTCTGCTTGCTCGTTATCGCGTCGACCGAGGTGTGTTGTCTGCTTGCTCCTTATCGCGTCAGGGGACACAAGAATTTTGGTTGGAATGTGTTTTGCGGGGAACAAGCTAAGGTAGATAGGGTCAATATCAATTGCCTTGACACGATCAATAGATCGAGCAGGTGAGCCCCTCCTGTTTCTTCTTCTTCTTCAAAAAAAAAAAAGCCCAAGCGCCAAATGCCTATTATAATAAAACAGGCCAACCCTACGAGACCACGTCTGCCTTGGAATACTGTTTGTTTAAAGCATCTTTTTCCAATAATCCTTCCCAATCCATGATTTTTGAAAGAATGAAAAAATTCATCTCCAACAACTCTCAAATCTATCTCCCGGTCTTTTGGCACTTGAAAAAAAAACCTTGCGTGTAAAGATGTGCGCACTCTGAGTCGCGCCTATCTTCTCCCAAAGGCTCATATCCTTCGCCAATCTAAAGGTGAAAGGGCGAGGAAACAATAAAGAGTAAAAAATTCTTGATGCAAATGTACAAGATGGAAATAATATATAAAAGTTGTTTGGATAATTTAGATATAGTATATGATTTCTGATATAAAATTATATTCTATAATTTGGGAGTGAACTATTAAAAAATGTTAGAGATGGTCTTATTTATTTCTCCCAATGAGTTGGAAAAATCCACAGTTTGGGAAGAAATTTTTGGAAACTCTTGTAGAAGCTCTAGGTAGCCGCTAAACAAATGGACTGCTATTTCTATTTTATTGGTAACTGTGAGCCATTTTAGCCCAGTGATTGGTTAGACTCCAGTTAAACTATTAACCGAGCTACTAGTTTAATCAACCACCTAGCTAACAATTAACATGAGCGCCTAATAGTTGGATTTGTTCGGCTATTTTTATTAGATTTCTTACGATGTGTTTGGTTTCGGGATAGCTAGAACGGGATGGTGGTGTTCCTATTTTGTTGGCATAGGTTGGATGTAGTTTCATTTTGCACCATCAGTTGTGGGGCATATTTGCTAGCTTCTAGGATACCCCTTCTTCTTCCTCCCATGTGTGCAGTCTTGGCGCCACCCAAAGCTTCGGCGCTTCATCCAACACCCCCAACCGAGACCATTGTGCCTCTGCTTAGAGCAAGATTAATAATACAGTTGGCTGTAGTTGTAAAGATCTTTGCAGCTAGGGTTAGATATCGAGCCAGCTCGGCTCAGCTCGGTTTAGCTTGAGCTGACTCATTAGGCTAACGAGTCATCTCGGCTCGGCTCGTTAATATTACGAGCTAGAGGGGCTGCTCAGCTCGGCTCGTTAACGAGCTCGAGTTGGCTCGTTTAGCTCGCGAGCTATAAAAAAAATAGGGCACACATGTTTATAATGTTCATGCCATAATAATTCCAGAAGGCGACGTGCACTATTATGCAACCATACACGATTAATACATATCAGGTTTATCAAAAGTATCAACCATACAACATAGCTGGTCCATCCATGATCCATGCAGTTCCAGCATACTTACTAGTTGCTTGCCACAACAGACTTAGAAAAATCCACAAATTCAATATCAGCATCATCATCTTCTCCCTGGAAAACAATCCATAAATCAACAGTTAAGTACCACAACAATTATAAAATCAAAATTCATATGAAACAGCTGAAAATAAGGATTACATATCAATAGACCTCAGCTCGTTTGAGCTCGTGAGCAGCTCTTGAGCTGGCTCGAACTAGCTCGTTAAAACAACGAGGTAGATTTTCAGCTTAGCTCGTGAAAAAGTTAAAACGAGCCGAGCCGAGCCGAGCCGGACACGAGTCGAACGAGTTGACGAGCCACGAGTATTTTGTCCAGCCCTATTTGCAATCTACCTATATAATAGTTAGCTCTTCACTATTAATACACCGTTCACATGTCTCTCTTACGAAGTTCCTTGAGGCTTATGTTTGAGCCCCCTGCCCCTGCTGCCACCTTTGCCCCTGTCGTTGCTCAACACGTCTTGCCGTGTCTTGCTACCCTCAGTTGGCAGATTCAATCGCTGCGAGTAGGGGCGGCCATTGGGGTAACCCAAAAAATTCAGGTAATACAAATTGATACTTGATTTTTGGCACGAGAATAACTAGCCTTGATAAACCAGCAAAAAGACAATTTCAGAGGCATTTTGAAGCAGTAAACAACATTTCTTGCTAGCATTTAATATAGAAAAATATATAATCAATCACACGGCTAGTAAATGCCAAAGTACCAAACAACAAATTTCTTCGACAAGTACATAAATGTTGATCAATCAGATAAACATATACACTCATACACATCACATATCACGCATACATGAATTTCGGGTAGTATCATTTAGGTACCAGGGAATACATCCTCGGCATGTTTTCTGGGCTGAGCTGTGCTCGATAAAGCTTTGTTCTAACGGGCCTCCGCACCGGGCGTTTTGGGCCCTTTCTCACCAGCGCTGTGTCAGCTTGCAGTATTTCATGCTTGCTCAAGCTTCAGAGGGCCTCGTCCTCCCACAACCACAAGACACAAGAGGAGAAGCTCTCTCCTCTCAACCCGAGCTCCGACCGAGCGGAAGGACACGGAGGCTGCGAGCCGGCGACTACAGCCGCAGCACTGCAAATCCGGTGCTCCGTCCTCCTCCCCCGCCGCTCACCCTCCAACGAGAAGGTGCCCTCTTGTCTATCTTCTTCTTCTCTTTGCGGTTCTTCCGGACCCCGTATCGCGTTAGATGCTGCGATCCGCTAGCTTTTAATCTCCTTTGCTGGCATCCTCTGCTCGAGGACAGGACGCCGCACGAATCCCTACTGCGCCTCTCCACTTCATTCGTTTTTTTGTCGTAGTTTTCTTCATCGGCGAACCTGTACACGCCTCTGGTTGGGTGTGGTTGCTAGGCATGTTCAGGTCCCTAATTTTTTGGAAAAACTGGATATGTAATCTTTTAATGGTACTCCCTATGTACCAATTTATAGTTCGTTCCGACAAGTTTAGCGGAGATTAAGGTAAGCTGCAGATTGTCACTTTTACCCTCCTGCCAACGAATTAAAAGAGATGTAACATGCTGCGCAATTTGAAGAGATGCAACTTGCTATCACGTGGGTCCCAGCGGCTCTATACAGACACGGCAAAAACATTTTAAAATTCCCTCTCTCGTGCGGGGAGACCACCGCCGACAATTTCAAAAATATCCCTCCTGCGGAGACGAAGGATCTCGCCGCCGGCGCCACGAAGCCATCGGGGCGGCATGCGATCCACTTCCACACGCCCAACTACTCGCTTGTGATTTGCTCCATGCACCCAGCTCCCTTGCGCTGGCCACCACCAGCAGATTTGTGCCTGGTATAGAGCTCTCCAATCGTGATCAACAGGTGAGCTCCCTAAGCATGATCATCTCTGGCTTGTTGTCCTCCCTCTAGCTCACTGCATCCAAAGCCAACTCATCAAATGTTGCAGAGTCTGCATCAACGGGTGTGAAATACAGGTGATTGGATCTGCAATTGATCTTGCATGGTACCAACCATTCTTCCAGACCTCAACTGCACACCTCCAGAAGATTTAGATGGCAGAATCATACCTGGAGAAGGCAATTCTGCAACCTTTGAGGGTGGTGACGCTGGAAATTCTGCAGCCTTGGAGGGTGGCGACGCTCCGGCTCAAGATGAAGGTGTCAACTCTGTAGCTGCAGGTATTACTTCTGATTTACCTCTTCCTCATTCCTCTGTTAACAAGCTTCATGAGTTAGAAATATGCTGTAAGCTAATGTAATTGATGAACAGATTTTGTTGGAGTTGTTCCAAATTCACTTCAGGATATAGGCCAGGCTTCTGACGGAGCGAAGCGGAGGCCCGTCGCCGGAGGCTTGGGCCGGATTTCGTGGAGACTTGATTCTCTTGTAAGCCGTCATAGGCGTGTAACCCAAAACTCTTGAGATAGTGAGATTGTTGCTGGCTGGTGCCCGTGGTTTTTCCCCTTCACATCGGAGGGGTTTTCCACGTTAAATCGTGTGTCTCCTCTGTGGTTTGATTCTTTACTTCATATTCCTATCGTCGTTCATAACAAGTGGTACCGAGCTTTGGTTGTTGTTAGGGTTCATGGCGACGTCGATGAAGTTCGATCTTCCGCTGCTTGAACTACGACACGCGGTTCTCGCTATAGCAAGTCAAGATGCGGGGATTACGGCGCGCAGACTCATGACTATGATGAGGCGCTAGATAGTTTCGGAAAGAGGAAGGCCGAGTGGACTCGGAAGAGATCCGCAAGGATCGAAAGCGCTGCCCTAATTCGATTGCATCTTCATAATGATATTTTGCGGAGTGTCCGAAAGAAAAATGCTTTGCGAGAACTATGGTCAAATCGGAATCGATCTGTATGTCCAAGGATCTAACCAAGAAGAATACGTATGAAGATGAAGTCGTCACCACGAAGATGAAGGAGGAGGATTCGATGATGAGCCACATCGCTGAATTCAAGAAGATCGTCGCCGACCTAGTGTCGATGGAGGTGAAGTATGATGATGAGGACTTAGGTCTTTTCTTTGCTATGTTCTTTGCCAAATTCGTATGCAAATTTTAAATGACACCATACTTTTGAGCCGTGATGAACTAACCCTAAAGGAAGTTTATGAGGCTCTCGATCTAGGGAGAAGATGAGAGGCATGGTGCGTAATGACGGGGCGTCGTCCTCAAGGGCGATGCTTTGCATGTGAGAGGCGAATCCCAGCAGATCCTCCAATGATGGCAATGATGGAAGAAAGAACTACGAAAGGAGAGGCCGTTCAAAGTCAAAGCCGCATGGTAATAAAAAGTTACGTGTTTATTGCAAGTCGACAAATCATAATATTGAGGATTGCGAAAAGTGCAGAATAAGGAGAAGAGGAAAAACAAGTCGGCCGTAAGGTCTCTTATTCTTTACTGCTGCGTCGATGATGATTCGGAGATTGTCCGGTAGTATTTGCTGGTTGTGTTCTTTGGTCATGATGAATGGATTCTCGATTCCGCATGTTCATTTCATATTTGCACTAACGAAATTGGTTTAGCTCGTATAAGCTTTGTGCGAGAAAGGGATGTTGTGCGGATGGGAGATGATAACCCGTGTGACATTGTGGGGATTGGATCAGTTCAGATCAAGACTGATGATGGCATGACACGCACGCTGAAAAATGTCAGGTATATACCAGGGATGTCCAGAAATCTTATCTCATTGAGCACGCTTGATGCAGAAGGTTACAAATATTCCGGTTCAGATGGCGTTCTGAAGGTATCAAAAGGTTCTCTTGTTTGCTTGAAAGGTGATCTTAATTCTGCAAAGTTATATGTCCTTAGAGGGTGTACTTTACCTGGTTCTGATTCCGCTGTTGCTGCTGTTACTAATGATGAACCTAGTAAAACTAACCTTTGGCATATGCGTTTGGGACATATGAGTCACCATGGTATGGCAGAATTGATGAAGAGAAACCTCAGGATGGTTGCACTTGAGTAAAATAAAGTTTTGTGAGCATTGTATTTTCGGGAAGCATAAAAGGGTACATTTCAACACTTATGTTCACACCACTAAAGGTACTCTTGATTATGTTCATGCTGATTTATGGGGTCCTTCCCGTAAGTCCTCACTTGGTGGTGCTCGTTACATGCTTACAATTATTGATGATTACTCTAGAAGGGTTTGGCCTTATTTTCTGAAACAGAAAGATGATACTTTTGCTGCTTTTAAGAACTGGAAAGTAATGATAGAAAGGCAAACTGAAAGGAAGGTAAAATTGCTTCGTACTGATAATGGTGGAGAATTTTGTTCGCGTGAATTTAATGATTATTGCAAATCGGAAGGCATTGTTAGGCATCACACCATACCCCATACTCCACAACAGAATGGTGTGGCCGAACGCATGAACAGAACCATCATGTCCAAGGCCTGTTGCATCTTTGTCTAATGCCGGGATGAGCAAGCGTTTTTTGCTGAAGCCGCTATACTGCTGTTACTTGATAAACAGTGCGCCTTCTATTCCACTAAATAAAGAACTCCCATTGAGGTATGGTCTGCACGCTGCGATTATTCACGGTTGAAAGTTTTTGGATGCACCGCTTATGCTCATGTTGATAATGGAAAATTAGAGCCTAGAGTGTTAAGTGTCTTTTCCTTGGTTATAGTTCGGGAGTCAAAGGCTATAAATTGTGGAATCTGAAACAGGAAAGACTTTTATGAGCGGAGTGTTGTTTTCAATGAATCATGATGTTTATCGGACAGTTTGCCTCGGATCATGTTCCAGAAAAGGAGCTGCAGCCAGTATGCGCATGCAGTGGAGCATGTTGATGATGATCAGTGTGTGGTGGAGCCTATTGATGAGCATGGTGACCATGATAATGATGTTGCCGAGGATGATGCTCATGATGATGTTCAAGAAACTCCTCCTATTTTGCGATTAGAGGAGGATTTACCTATTGCTCAACGCAAGTCAAAAGGACAATTGCACCTCCTAAGCGTCTTATTGAAGAGTGTAATTTGTCTTACTATGCTTTGAGTTGTCTTTGAAGTGGAGAATGTTCATGAGCCAACAACCTATAAAGAAGCTATTCGTTGTGGTGATCTTTGAATTGGATTTCTGCTATGCATGAGGAGATGCGATCTCTTGAGAAGAACAATTACATGGGAGATTGTACCTTTGCCTAAGAATAAGAAGACCATCATTTTGCAAATGGATCTTCAAGAGAAAGGAGGTTTATCTCCAAGCGAGCCTCCAAAGTATAAGGCAAGGTTAGTTGCTAAAGGCTACAGATCAAATTCGGGTGTTGACTACAATGATGTGTTCTCTCCGGTGGTAAAACACAGTTCAATTCGTACTTTCCTTAGTATTGTTGCTTCACATGATCTTGAGCTTGAGCGATTAGATGTGAAGACTGCGTTTTTGCATGGAGAGCTTGAGGAGGACATATACATGGACCAACCAGAAGGGTTCATAGTGCCTGGCAAGGAAAAATATGTGTGCAAGTTGAAGAGATCCTTGTATGGTTTGAAACAGTCCCCTCGTCGATTGGAACAAAAGGTTTGATTCATTTATGTTAGCACACGCTTTTAAAAGATCTAAGTATGATAGTACATGTTTTACATCAAGCATGTTAATGGATCACCTATATATTTGTTTGTTATATGTTGATGATATGCTGATTGCGCCAAGAGTAAGATTGAAATCACTAAGTTAAAGAAGCTATTGAGTAGTGAGTTTGATATGAAAGACCTTGGTAGTGCTAAGAAAATTCTTGGTATGGAAATTAGTAGAGACGAAAAATCTGGTTTGCTATTTCTTAGTCAACAAAATTATATCAAGAAAGTTCTTCACGTTTCAACATGCAAAATGCTAAAAAGTTTATTAGTACCCCTATTGCACCTCACTTTAAGTTGTCACCGTTTTTCGGTGTCCTAAATACGAGATCAGAGATTGAATATATGTCAAGGGTTCCTTATTCTAGTGTTGTTGGGTCTTTGATGTATGCCATGGTTTGCTCTCGTCCGTTTGTCATATGCTATGAGTCTTGTTAGTAGATATATGTCTAATCCTCGGCAAAGAACATTGGATGGCGATTCAATTGGATTTTCGGTACCTCGGAGGCACAATGATTCTGTTTAAAGTTTGGAAGAACCGATAAGGGTCTTATTGGCTATGTGGATTCTGATTATGTTTCTTGATCCGGACGGCGAAAGATCACTTACAGGTTATATGTTTTCTTGTTGGCGCCAGTCTTTGTGAGTTGGAGGGCTACTTTACGATCGATTGTTGCTTTGTCTACTACTTAAGCGTAATATATGGCTATTTGTGAAGCGTGCAAAAGAATTAATTTGGTGAAAAGGTTTGTGCACCGAGCTTTGTGGAGTTGAATCTTGCATAAGTTTGCACTTGTGATGACCAAAGTGCAATTTACCTCACTAAAGATCGGATGTTCCATGAGAGAACTAAGCACATAGATATCAAGTATCATTTTGTGCGTGATGTGATTGAAGAAGGTAAGTCAAGGTATGCAAGATTAGTACTAATGATAATCCTGGCGATATGATGACAAAGCTTTGTTCTGTTGCTAAGTTTGAGTGTGCTCAAGCTTAGTTGGTTTAATTGGATAGTCCAAGAGACTATTGTTGGCACCATGGTTTTCTATCTTTGGTATGTTCAGGATGAAGGGTTGATTTATGATACAAGATGAATTTGTCTCAAGGTGGAGTTTGTTGGAGTTGTTCCAAATTCACTCCAGGATATAGGCCAGGCTTCTGACGGAGCGAAGCGGAGGCCCGTCGCCGGAGGCTTGGGCCGGATTTCGTGGAGACTTGATTCTCTTGTAAGCCGTCATAGGCGTGTAACCCAAAACTCTTGAGATAGTGAGATTGTTGCTGGCTGGTGCCCGTGGTTTTTCCCCTTCACATCGGAGGGGTTTTCCACGTTAAATCGTGTGTCTCCTCTGTGGTTTGATTCTTTACTTCATATTCCTATACGTCGTTCATAACAAAATCCAATATGCTCCTGGCTAAATAACATCTCAATGCCAACTAATGTGATGTGGAACAATTTTTTTTCAATATAACATGTCATCAATTGCACCATGAAGTGCTTAAATGCATTTAGTATGCATAATAAGGCACTCATGCAGCGCACGTAGCCAAGAATCTTATGAAGCCATTTTCCTGTGATTTTAAAGAACATCATGTTGTCCATTTTCTTGCTCTTCTATAAAAAAATAGCTCTACCACTCTAAAATTTTGCTGATGGAAATCGCAGAAAGTGGCTTATATAAGTGACTTCTAAATAACATGTTGTCATGTTGTTTGATTCAATATTTTAGTTGTTCAACACCTTGAATAAAAAAACCTGTTAGTTTCAATTAATTTAATTGTCTTCTCCTATTATATTGCAATTGTAGGCGCTGGACCACACATAAGGTTAAGGAAATGGTTAACTGATACCCAGAGATACGCTCTGTACACATCTTTGCACGCAAAAAGCAAAAATAGAAAACTACCAAAGAATGCAACAAAGGAGATTGCTGCTTTCTTTCAATGGTACACACCTAGTTTTCCCTAAATTTGGGAAAATTGAAAGAGCCCAGAACGAACTATAAATTGGTAAGGAGAGAGTATATAGCAAAGATGAGATCTTTCAATGGTACACACCTAGTTTTGCCTAAATTTTTAGCTACCTCCGCTGATTGAGTGATATTGCTAATATTTGACACTCTAGCTTCTCAATATCCTTTGCTGGCATCCTCTGCTCGAGGACAGGACGCCGCGCGAATCCCTACTGCGCTTCTCCACTTCATTCGTTTTCTGTCGTAATTTTCTTCATCGGCGAACCTGTACACGCCACTAGTTGGGTGTGGTTGCTTGTGGCATGTTCAGGTCCCTATTTTTTTTGAGAAAAACTGGATATGTATTAGTAAAAGAATCATCTTTTAATGGTATTAGCAAAGATGAGATCTTTCAATGGTACACACCCAGTTTTCCCTAAATTTTTAGCCACCGCCGCTGATTGAGTAATATTGCTGGCATCCTCTGTTCGAGGACAGGACGCCGCGCGAAGATTTTTTTTTTAATTTTAACACTTTTTAATAACTAATTTTAAATTTAACACGGTCGATTTAAAAAAAAACAAATATTTTTGGCCGCACCTATTGCCCTAGCGCGGCCAAATGCCTGTGCCGCGTCATGCATGGTGGCGCGGCAGCGGGCTGGCGTGGCGACGACCGGATTCGGGGACTGTTGACGTGGCAGGTCCTGCTGCGCCACCGACCTTGGCGCGGCAGTGCCGCGCCCTGATCCGTGGCGCGGCTGGGCCCAATAAATACCGCGTCGACCCGCCCTTCCTGCCCGCCCGCACACCGCCACAAGACGCACCGCCCATTGCATTGCCATGCCATACACATTTAACGCCAACGGCCGAGGCCGCCCGCTCCTAAGGTACCTCCATCTTGATTTCATATTTTATTATTATTATTTATTTAGGATAATTAGTGATTTAGGATAGTTAGGGTTTTATGATTGTTATTGATTTATGATAGTTAGTGATTTAGGATGGATAGGTTAGTGAATTTGTTTGTGATTTGCGTAGGTAGTTTTTAGGTTTGAGGTTGTATATTCTAGTATAGTTAGAATTTTGGGTTTAGGGATTGATTATGTATTTATTATTTAGTTTATAGTTAGTTATTTAGTTAGGGATTTTGCGTATAGATACTAGTTTACCCTAAACCTAAAAGGGTTTAGGAATTTTAGGGATTGATTATGTATTTATTATCTAGTATAGGTAGGATTTTGGGTTTAAGGATTTAGGATAGTTAGGTTAGTGAATTTGTTTGTGATTTGTTTGTGAACTTACTAATGTTAATTTGAATTTTGTTAATTTGAATACTCTAACGCTTTGTTTATCAATTTGTAACAGGATGGTCCCTCCCACGCAGCACCCGTTGAACCCTATTCTTAAGGTGGAGTACGACGACCAGCACCGAGCACACATCTTGAGTGACAACGACGCAGAGGTGGCCTTGCCTCCTTTAAGGCCCCGCACGCACACCAGGGAGCACCAGTGGGACGAGCGTTATGCGCCGTACATACGGCGTGCCGGCTTCCTCGACCTTGTCCGTGTTGTCAACCACGGTCTTTCGCCCCTTGACCCAGCACTACTTACTGCAGCTGTAGACATGTACGAGTGCATTCTTTGTACGTAAACTTTCTTGTAACAAATTTGAGGCAACTAACAGTCGTTCTATTCTTATAACAGGTGGAGATCTGAGACCCACACGTTCCACCTACCTTGTGGCGAGATGACCTTGACGTTGCAGGACGTGAAGGCTATTTTAGGCCTTCGGTTGGGGGGATTTCCAGTGACATGGATAGTTGACAACGATCACTGGAGGGAACTGGTGGCTCAGTGTACTGGCTTTCTTCCACCGGACGACGAGGCTTCCAAGAAAAATAAGTGAGTAATTCAAGCCTATTTAATACTTGCATTGCTTTCCTGCAGCCATGGGGTCTCATTTTCTTTAGTCAATTTCAGGAAAAGTTCCGGTGTTTCGTCGTCCTGGATCACAGAGCACTTTGATTATTTGGACCCACAGGCTGAGGAGGCTCTGATCGACAGGTTCGCTCGAGTATGGCTCTAGCACTTTCTTGGTGCTTTCCTCTTCCCAGACGCCTCGGGCAACACCATCACCTGAATCTTCCTTGACATACTACGCCAGCCGTGGGAGAACATAGCGGCGTACAGCTGGAGCAGCGCAGTCCTGGCATGGACGTATCGACAGCTATGCGTTGCCTGTCGTCGCACCTCAGGATATGCGAACCTTGGGGGCTGCTCCTACCTACAAAAGGTTTGGTGTTGGGAACGATGGCCTGTTGGGAGGCCCCTTAATAATGGTTTACCGGTAAGTACTTCGGTTCACTATATTTTTCGAGGCAGTTACATATGATGAGATTATTAATGGATAATTTATTATCGTGTTCAATGCAGCGATGGAACGGGCAGGATACACTCCCTATAGCTCTGTATATCTAGACGAAAGCAGAGTTAATTAGAGGGAATGCGTGGCGCAAGTATAGGGAGTACACGGACGGTCTCGACGTCCTGACACAGCACCAGGTTAAGCTCTCTTTACTATCATACATGTGTCTTCTTCGATGTACACTATATCATAACCTAACTTAATTACGAAATTTCAGATGCATTGGTGTCCTTGGGATTCTCCGGAGCTCCAGAACTATCTCGGTCCTGTCACTAGGGACGAGTCAGACGAGTATCGCTGCGACGTCTCTTATTTTCTTCCATGTGGTCAAGATTCACTTGCCCATCCGGGTCTACAGATAGTTTGGAAGAATGACATGTTGCCCACCACCGCTTTGCTCCACCAACCAAGAATTGTACGGGTGTGTTATCGATTAATAATAATGCTACAATTCAGAGGTGTGTGGTACAACTAACATCGTTTTGTTGCAGGTATGACCGTAGGAAGAGGTACAAGACCAAGGATTGGCGCATGACACACAGCGCGCACATCCATTTGTGGCAGAACAGGGTATGACATCTAGTCCATGCGGGTCCTCCACACGACCAGCACATCTTCGACGAGTACCTGCGGTGGCTTCACAGGTCTACGAGGACACATATCAAGCCCCCGTACACTGATGAGGCAATTGACGAGGACTCGGAGGAAGATGTCATCGAAGATGTGTACGATGTTACCAATAGGGATGACACATAGCTACAGAGAGCCCCGCTTCAAAGATACGTGGTAATATACTTGAATGATATAATTTGTTATCATTTTGGTATTAAGTATGTGTACAAAAACTGTCCAACCGTATTTCTGTACCTAGGCGACACAATTATCAAGGCTGTCCAACGAAGCAGCGTTCTGGCTTCACGAGTCTAGAGGGCAGGGGCCATGCGTTCTCGCGGCTTTTGTGGAGGTAAACATAAACTTGTCCATTCCGAAAATATTTCTTTAGTGTATATGCGTTTGGGTAATGCACTAAATTTAACGTCTATTTATGCAGAAGGTGAAGAAGAGCTGCAGGAAGCTAGCTCAGAAGCTGAGTTGCATGGACACTCCTTATGAGGAACCGCCACTCCCGACGCGGTCGGGTGGTACGTCTTCAGCCTCTTTGAGGACACCAGCCGTCTCTTCTCAGCCGATGACAGGTGCCACTTCCGCGATGCGTACACCACGATATCATAGCGCTGGGAAGGACCCTGCAACCGAGGACGACGAGGACGATGACGAGCCCCCGGGCTTCCGCAGACAGCACGACCAGTGGGACGATTAGCCGCAGGACGAGATCGGCATGTCTCAGCTAGGTGGTGCCCCGCTTGGTACCCAAGGAGCCTCACAGGTACTATCAAAGATAGTTTCTTTAAATACGTAGGCTCCATGAACTAACGATCACAAATAATTATAAGTAATCGTGCATATCATATACTTGCAGGGTACGAGCCGTACGCACCGTTGACGCGACCATACCGACGTTGGCTACACTTCCAATGTGTTGCCAACAAATCCGAAGAGACAGAGGCGTCCGAGAGATCCTTACACTCCTGGGTCTTAGTTTATTAGGTCAAGCGAATATTGACGTCCGAAACTTGCGGTGTTATTTGGTTATGTTATGTCAAACTTATGTCAAAACAATGAAAATATTATGTGACAGCTTGTCAACTTGCGCACGGACTTCATTTATTTGCTTCATATTCGTTTCTTTGCGTCGCGGCAGCACTTTCGGCGAGATTAAGTACCAACTAGTTCGGGAACTGGCAGTCCCGGCGTATCTCGACGCCGGTGGTAATTTTTCGTAATCGATTAGTTAAAATGGTGGTTAACCGTATTATGAAAGACGAAAAATAAATCATTGGCTTATCAAATTTTCTATTCGGCCATGAAAAAAATTCAACAAAAGACAGAAACAAAACTACTATTGATTTTACGTCAAGCAATATTTAGAATAATTTCCACTATCGGCGCGACGTGTTCCGATTAAACCGTCCGTACCACCAACGGGCGGGGCGGCGCGCGGTGGCGGGCTTGTTGCTCGGCGCAAGCATCGTCATGATATTTATTCGCCCACCACGCCACGGATCGAGGTGCGGCATTGCCGCGTCAAGGTCTGGTGGCACGGCAGACCTGCCACGCCAATCTGCGTCCGAATCCGTCGCCGCCGCGTCGTTGTTGCCATCACGCCATGCGCATGACGCATGGCATTTGGCACAGATTTATTTGGCCACGTCAGGGCAATAGACGCGGCCAAAAGTGTTAGTTTTAAAAAAAAATCGACCGTGTTAGATTTAAAATTAATTATCAAAAAATGTTAAAATTAAAAAAAAATCCCGCACGAATCCCTACTGCGCCTCTCCACTTCATTCGTTTTTTGTCATCGGTGAACCTGTGCTGTACACGCCACTGATGGGAAAGGTAGAAGATCTGGACCATTTATTTCGCTGAAAATTGCACAAGGAGTGACTTTTTTTAATTTTGTGAGAACAGGGAGTCAAACTCTCGACATGCAGGTTGCGCTTTTTGCATCCCTATCACTGCACCACGTGCACATTCTCTTGTAAACTATATAAACAACTAGGAAGAAACGCGCGGGTTAGACACTTTGCTCTTTCAGAGAAATGCATTGCTAGATTGGTCATATCTGTCGATGTCAAAAAAAAAAATCGAGATCGCACATCGGCACGTTTTTCATTAAGCAGGAGATGTCAATGTCATTTAGGTCCTTCCTTCAACTAATCCAAAGCAGGGACATCTATAAGCATTAGCTTCTTCTGAAACTGTTGGAATCCATTGTTTACTGAAAACACCACTGCATACATCATTTGTTCAGTTTAAGCAAACTAATAAAATAAAGAGGCTAATTTGACTGTGTTTTATTCATTCTGCAAATAAAATTGTTTTTATTTGTACTTTCATTCCACCTAACATGATTAGAATGCATTGTTTATGCCTGTTTTTTGTGCATAGCTTCAGTTTTTATCTGCTATCGAGATGTCTTTTTTGCTATAGAGATGTGAGATGTCTAATATTAGCCCTGTACTAACTACATCTATATCTCTCAAAAAAGATGGCTCCATAGGTGACATAGGGCCACAAGCCCCATCCCAACTGGGGCCGGAAGCGGCCGCGCCCATACCTGGGAAGGTATGCTGTTTGCAGGGCACCCAATGCTCCTGGTTCTGCTCAGAACCACCCATTCGTTCGGTACCCTTACAGAGAGCAGGAGCCCGTAAGTTTCTTGTTCATTCCTTCGTGTGCATTCTTTTTGTATGGTAAATACCATAAATTTATGCTCTTGTGTTCTTATCTTCCTTTCAGTTCCATTGCCCCGAGGAGTTCGAGGTGGCTGAGTTCACTGAAGATCCAGTGACTGGTCAATACCTGATCAGTCTTCAGTACTGGATAACACAGGTGCCTTTTTTAACTCTTTTTTTGTTTCGATTAATGAACCATGCATGTTTCATTCCTGACAGTTCTATCTAATTCAGGCCTGGGCCTCCGCCCCTGTCGGCCTCCCACGGGCCGATAGGTGCTAGGCCGGAACCGCTGAGCCCAAAAACGAGTTCGTCCGGCGCCGGCGGTCGCGTGAGGGAGGGGAGGAGGAGAGAGAAAAACGGATTCGGTGAACAGTAGCACCCTGTCGGCCTGTGGGCGGCCGACAGGCGGTACCAGATTACAAAAGAGCAGGATACATCCCCAAGCCCAACATGGTCGTGCAATACGAGAAGAGGAACACTGAACTCTGGGAGGAATTCGATTATCTCGTCAGCAACCTCATCGCCGTCCATAATGGACTTAAGGATCGCGGTCAAAATGAGAGTGAAATCCCGCAATGCATTCTCAATGACTGGCTAACGCACACTAGTTAGCTCATTAGTCACTATGCCGCTCTTGAGGAGTATGGTCACAATCTTCTATTCTGTTGGCACAAAACATATGCTAAACTTTTGGGCAGTTTTATGCCTGAGGATGTTCTATTCTGTTGGCAGTTTTATGCCTTAAGATTTTCTATTCTGTTGGCAGTTCTATTCTGTCGATTAGCTTGTCCAGAGTTCAAGTTATGCTTTAACAGTCTTTTACAATATTCTACTGTGTTCGAGCCGTAACATGCAGGATACTGTCAGTTTTTGCATGTTCCAAGGATTGTTTCACTAATTAAACCCAACAGAACATGCAGGAGGATGAACAGAGAGGCAATTTCTTGCATTGTATCTATGTGGAGTACATGGAGATCATGCAGAATGTACTAATCCGAGGACAGTAATGCATGAAAACGGTCGGAAAACTCCTAAATTGTTTTCTACTTTTACATTTGAATACGAAAACGAAAGCGAAAACAGTAAAACCGGACACGAAAACGAACGCGAACTTACGGAATATCGAGAATTCCGAAAACGAACAAATTCGAGCAGAATTATGTCGAACATGGTCGATTATGAAAATTCGATACGGAATACCGACCCGTAGGCCCAAGTGCATGACTAAGTACATGTACATGGATGATCAAGTTCAAGTGCATATAATAATTAACAAGTGCATGATCCTTGGTCTTAAGTATTAATACAATAGCAGACATACAATTTTAAGTATAGAACAACTAATTAACAGCTAGCAGGATAATAGGAATTAAAATTAGATGTAGCAACTAGCATACCATCTTAGAATCATAGAAACGTGAACACGAATTGAGTCAGGATAATTTTATTCTTTTTGGAATAGATGTAATATTTTATTTTAAAGATTTATTGAGCCTTTTCTTTTGAGTAACAAAGATTTATTTGGCTGAGGCAAAAACTATCAAACGTGTCATTGACTTCGCAGGTGGGGCTTAAACCGATGAGCTTGATGGGCTATGGCCCAGGTGGGCTTTGCGTATAGCACTGGTAAGCTGAGAAGGGAAGCGGAGAAGATGCTGGTGGCTTGCTGCCGTTTAGTACCACCTCACGAGGTGGAATGAGATGAGGCTGGGCGCTGTCTATATGAGAGGGCAGCTGGCTCCCAGTAGAAAGCACACAGCTGCGTGGTGAGCAGCCTGTAAATGGGCTGTGTGACTTGTGTAGTGGTCTAAATTCGGTTTCAACCAAATTTCGAATTCGGGATATTCCGAATTAAAAGTAGAAATCGGTCGGAAAATGTCTAAACCGATTTCGTTTTGATTTTGAATTTGGTGCTCCGTATTTCGAACCGAATTTGAATTTGTTCGAAAATACGAATTCGATCGGATCAAATGTAGGAAACGATGCGGTTCGGTTTAAGATATTTCCGTACCGTTTTCATCCCTACGAGCTGGCCAAAGATACATTGTAGTCCTCCAGGCTAGGCCAAGCTATCCAAGCAAAGGAGGCTATTCAGCTGAAAGAAGACAAAAACAGAAAGGCCAAAACAATCCCAAGGAATGTTCTACAGCTTCATATCTACACTTATTTACTCCCAGAACCGTAGCTTTTGCAGCATTGGTGCGCCGGCAGGAACTGGAGTAGCAAACAAGCTCTCCTGGTACATGTGTCCAAAGAAATGAACTCTGAAACATCCTGTATACTCGAGAACAAACCTGCGCTTCTTGAAGAAGATCGCCCCGAACCTGTGGTAAACGAAGATACAGTTCTCTTCGTCGGATATGACATAAGCATTGCGGGACTTGTGAATGATAGCCGGCGGCTCTGTGACCTTCTGGCTTAGAGCCCATTCTTGTCGGTCATAATCCTCCAAGACCCAGACCTCTATTAAGTTGATGAGATGGACGCAAGAGAGGGCTAACTTCCCATTGAACTCGAACAGCTTAAGATGGCACCGTCGTCCTTCCTCAGGGTGAACATCGTCATTGAACGCCGGCGGCTGTCTGATGCAACCGAACTGCTCCGTCTCCGTGTCAAAAACAACGAGACACGGTCCAGTATCTGCTTCGTCCTCCCACCCTTCCGGAGGCCAATGGAGGCGGCCGTGAACCAGAGCAGGTGATTCCTTGTATGCTGGTGGGAGGCCCATCTCAAGTCTCTCATGCAAATATTCAGTGAACTCATGTTCTGCCGGACTCTGAATCATGTAAACCCCATGAGTACGTGTAGATAGTGCATGGTAGGGGCCGCCGTCTCCGCTCCTGAAGAGGATGCGGTAGTCACCAGACCGACGACCATGATCAGTTCTGGCGTACAAAGCCTTGATTTCCGTTGCACGGAGAGGAGGGAGGGGTGACCACTGTCTTGTGGCCGGGTTGCAGAGGAATAAAGAATCCATGGAGTTGATCAGTAAAAGGCCATCGCAAGTGGCGTGAACGCGGAATTGGAGCTCCGCATCCGCGTCCTCGTCCATCTCATCCCTCCAGTGCGCGAAGCTCGCGAGCACCTGGTGCTGACCGTTGTCAGGATCCAACGCTTCTAGTCGCATGTCAACCACGTCCTCAAACGACTCTGGCTCTCTTGTCAACCTTAAAACTGGACGCGCCGGGGCCTGACGGTCATGGTGTTCCTCCACAAATGCTTGTTGCGAGACCGACTCCAGGAAACACTGATTCCATCTCACGCACACCCCTCTGAAGCGAAAGAGATCTGAAATTGGTAGTCGAACCAAGATAGCTTCGATAAGATCTCTGGGCAATTCACACCAGGAATCCGCGGTGTACTTTATTTCCCCTGCTTGGAACTGTTCGTCGTCAATCAACTCTTCGGCATCGCCGGCCGAAGGATCCTCGCCTAGAGCTTCAGAGAAGAAAGGATAGTCAGACAGCACTGACTGAATAGTGAATATATACTAAATATCAGAACCGAGGATACCAAACGATTGATAACAGTAATCACCAAGAATGAAATTAAATGTTGTCATGTAACTCTGCTGTATATGACAAGAACATTTAATTATTACTAGCATTGTGTACTTGATGGCTACGCAGTAATAGGACAGGAGCTACAGGCAGTAATTCTGTTATTTCCTGAGAATCTATCAACATGCACAATCAAGTTTCTAATATCAATTGACTCTGGTAGTGATCAAGAAATGCTATGACAATGACAGTTAAGTGTTATTGTGCATTTACTGTCACCTGTGAACGCAATAATAAATTGGACACACACACACCCCCTATAGTAGCCGGCAAATCTGATTTCCTGGGAAACTAATAGCATGCACAATCAAGTTACTGACATCAAAGGATACTGGCAGTGATCAACACAAATTGGACTAACAAAAATCTGTAAAAGATTGGTCCAGTATTCATGAGCATGATTATATGTAGATGTATCTACATGCTTGCTGGCTGATCTGTCTTTTGTGGAGTGAAACTACCAACCTGCTGTTTCCTCCTCCTTTTGTGCAGTGACCTCTTTTTGCATGACAAAGCTGACTGGAGCTTGCAACACTATGGAGTGCGGTGTACTCCATGACACGTGGGTCTGTACTGGGACAGGCTGTGTGTGAGTGTGTCCCGCTAAACCAGGCTGCTGCCTCGATTAAAAAATCACACGCGTGGTCGAGTGGGAGCGCTTCGAGAATGGAGGTGCAGAAAAGGTCCCGCAGCGCGTTGGATGATTTCAAATTAGCCCTCCAATTTTTCAAAAGTAACTAGACATCCCTACGTGCGCCTTTCAGCTCCCCTTCTCTCGTCTGTAAATAAATTTAATTTTGCCCGAAGTATTTTACTCCATCCCTCCGAATGAAAATCTTTGCTCCACAAGGAGTCAAAGCAAGTTTGATCGAATATATGTAAAAAAATACTACTACTGTTTATAATGTGTAATTGTATCATTAATTGTAGAATATTTTTTATAATAAACCTAGTTAAATTTAGATTGCTTAACTCCACGAGGAATAAATGTTTGATTATTTTTGGAATAGAGGTAGTAAGTCTATGATTGAATTTATGAAAACTTTATTATTAATGATATCAAATAGCTATAATATCCTAAATAATTTATGATAGCAAATTTGACAAAAAGAAAGACACTACCACTTTACGGCTTGCGCCATGATAATTTAGAGTTTGACGTTTAGGGTTATTAGGGAGCCGAGCATCCCAAACTCTCTCTGAGACTTTGGATTAATTATGTGTTGTAAACATGTTTATAGTCCTTGTTAATGCAATGGCTGATGCGGTGCCTTAAACTCTAAAAAAAAGGCATCCCAAACTCAAGCTTGATGGAATCTGATCAAGCTTGTCGAGACTAGTATAACATCTTTTTCGATCCACAAAGCTGAGCTCGATCAATGCTTGAGGAGTTTGGGTTGCAGATGAACATCATTCCACAAGTTAGATAACGAGCGAACTTACAAATTAATTAAAGTGTAAATCAATACGAATAACATCTTACATAAGTATAAATAGTATTTGTCAAATTATAAAGTAATAGTAAGCATTTGTTATGGAATTAAAAGAAAATTATAAAAATACATGTGATATATAAGCAATATGTGATGAGGCTCAACGAGTTATTCGAGACCTGGATCAGGCTTGAGCTCGAATTAAACTTTTCACGAGCTTTAGCTCAGCTACCTGGTGGAACGAAAAAATTTGTTTTCCCCTCAGCTATAGTTGGCCAACGGGCGGCCTGGCTTGGGCCCGGGCCAAGCATGGCCCGCAGGGGGACGGGCCAGTACGGCACGTCGTGCCTCCCGTGCCATGCCCCTCCATGTATCGTGCCTGGCCATCCGCCCGAGCACATCCCTACGGGTCGAAATCCAGGCGTGCCGGCCTGGTAAGCACGGCCAAATCCGCGGGCCGAGTGCCATTAAAACATCTCAAACCGCTTCTCTCATCCAACACTTCTCCATTTTAACAATCACATTTCACATTTCAGTATTTCACATTCACAAAATCACAAGTAATAAACCGATCACAGTCACAGATTCTCAATTCTAAGTTTCTAACAAAAGCCACCAAAGAAGACAAGAGAATTTAAATAACTGAGCTGTTTGTGCAATGCTGCTTCATTAAAAATCTTTCTAGGTAAAACTCACCCTTATGAGAAACCCTAGAAAGGGAAAAAGAGTGCAGCACAGCTCTTAATAAGTCTTCTATCATTGTTTAAAGGTCCCAAGTCACACAATCACAGTCACAGATGACAGATACAAAATAGAAATAACAGATTAATTACCAGCAGCCCTAAATGTACCAGCCCCAGCCCCAGATGAACCACCCCTAGCCCTAGATGAACCAGCAGTACTAGCAGCCCCATGTGCATCTTCATCGAGGTATAGATTCTTGAAGGAGTCCTCCAGCTCTTGGTTGTCAATAGCATGTTGTAATCTGCATTCTCCCAACTCCCAATCCTTTATGCATGCCAGCATCTCCTCCACAGTTTTAGACAACAAGCGGCGGCGTCGCTCTTCAATTATCCTTCATGTCAAGCTAAAACATGATTTCGAAGAGACAGTAGAAACAGAAATAAACATAATATTTCTAGTTATTATAGATAGGATTTGATAGGTTAGTTTGTGGTCACGCCACCAGAGAAGTAAATCAAAATCATCCTCATATGTAGTGACATTGTCACTGTCCAGATAAACTAAGAGCTCATTAGCAGTAGAAATAGATAAAAATAAAGTGGGGGCATAGATAGGGGAAGGACCAACAACAGATCCAGGCCCTTTAAAGATTCTTTTCCATGCCTGTTTTCTCTTACCTGTATGGCTTGTAAGTTGTGCAACCCTTTGACTCCTAGCTGTACCAAACTTTCTCTCATATTTGTTAAATAATTTGTAAATTTCAGTTTTCATATCAGCATAATATGAAATATAATCATAACTAGTGCTCTCTTTAAGTAATTACAGAACTCTAAATAAATCTCTCATCTTAGCTCTATGATTAAGAATGAATGCAAATGAATATAACAGAGATATATGCTGCCAGTATTTAAGGAATTTAAGCTTCATAGGATATACAACAGCAATTAGATTTTGATCTTTTTCACTTGCATGTAAATGAGAAGCAATTTCTAGCAGATGGTGCAGGATAAGTGGACTAGTTGGACAGTAAACACCAGAAAGAACAACAGTGGAGTCATAAAATAGTTTTAGAAACTCCAATATCTTTTCAGCTATATACCAATGCCTTGCAGACAACAATTCAGAGCTATAATTGGAATTAATGAACACAGAAAAATATGCTTATATGGAACCAAGTGTTTAAGCATAAGATATGTAGCATTCCATCTAACATCCATATCTAAGCCAAACTTTTTATGTCTAACACCCTGAGCAGTAAAATAGTTCTTAAACATAGTAATTCTTTGATTAGAGGAATTTAAGAAGTTAATAGCAGTTATAAAATCTTCTGTGTAAGATTTGAACCTCTTTAAACCAGATTTTACAATCAGATTAATGATTGACAAGCACAACGTTGATGCACAAGACTGTACTTACGCTTAGAAGGATCAACAGGCTCAGGTGTAGGATCAGGACCCAAATAACCAGCAAACATAGGTGTCAAAGTTTTCATAGCCTTAGTATTAGAAGAAGCATTGTCTAGAGTTACAAAGAAAACCTTATCAATGAGACCAAACTCCCTAACCACACAAGCAACTCTTTCAGCAATATTTTCACCAGTATGTTTCACCTCAATTAACATAATCCCAATAACATTTTTCTGTAACTCCCAATCAGCACTAACAAAATGAGCAACAACACTAATGTAATCCTCATTATCATTACCAGACCAAATATCTGATGTTAGAGCAACAGAGGAAGCAGCAGACAACACAGAATTCTTAAGCATATTACGACGGTAAGTAAACAGTTTACTCAGATCTCTAGTGGTGATCTATCTAGATACTTTAACAAACCTAGGGTTATGAGCATGAACAATGTAATCCTCTCAGGCCTCTATCTCACCAATACCTAACGGCAAATCAAGCCTAGCAATCAAACAACACAATTCAGATCTAGCAACATCAGGTTTATAGTCCCAGTTATGCACAGAACCATCAGTATTGTAAGCAAGCCTAGACTGAACCCTGGCAGCTTGATCAGTTTTCTGCCTACAAGATTTCTGGTGCCTCTTCAAGTGCTCAGTGCCAGCATTAGATCTAACAGACAAAGTATGCTTACATATTTTACAGGTAGCTTTAGTGCAGATTTTCCTACCATTCACCCTTATAGATCTCATCAAAATCAGCCAACACAACAGATTTACGCTTACCAACACTAGGTCTAGAAGAGGTACCAGTATCAGCAACAGATAGAGTTGAGCCGTTGGAGCAGACCGGGGTCCCAGTCGCCGTCGCCCCTTCACCACCGCCGATGTCCAGACCAAACAAGGCAGCAACGTCCTCTTGGGTGTCGTTGTCGTCCTTAGGTGCCAGGCCTACCGCGATGAGATCGTCGTTGCCTTTGAGCGGCCAGACGATCTCATCATCAGCACCAGCCATGGCGCCCTCAACCGCGAAGGGCTCTCCAGCACCGTTCCTCAACGGTGCGTGGGCCCGCATTGGTCGCTCTATGCCACAACTAGAGGACGACGCATCGGCTACCGACTTGCGTAAAGACATGGAGGAGGAGGAAAACAATATATCAGAATAGATCAATCATCATTCATCAATGGAAGAAGAGAAGGGTTAGGGTTAGGGTTAGTGTTAGGGTTAAGGTTAGGGTTGTACCTGCGCAACCGGAGCCCGGTGCCGAGATAAGACGAGGGCCACCTAGAGAAGACGACACACCGGTTAGAAGGACGGCGAGCGGCGGAGTAGGAGCAGACGGGGACACGAACTCACATAATCAGCGAGATCTAGAGGGGAGATAGGGATAGGGATAGGGAGAAGGAAGAGGCGGAGATGGAGATGGAGCAGGGAGGGGATCAGGTAGGAGGAGTAGGGAGCTACTCGCCGGCAGCAGGCGGATCGTCGAGGTCACCTCACCGGAGTCGGGGAGGATGGAGCCAAGACTGCGAGGGCGAGACCGAGAGCGAGGTGAGACGAGAGCAGCGTGGCGGGATGAAATGAAATGAGCTAGGATTCAAGGTGTGAGGGAAAGCCGCCGCGACGTGCTCTTATATATGAGGGGGAGGCGGGGACGGTGGGCTATGCTGGGCCGCGCTGGGCCTTGGGGAGGGGAGGAGGAGTGAGGAGGGGGAAGGGGGAGGCCGGGCCGACCGTCGAAGCCCCAAAGCCGTGCGGCCGTGCAAATTTCCACGGATCGAAAGCGAATGCCTGTGCACGGCTTTCTCCGTCCGGGGCTGGGCCAGCCCGGACCCGCTGACCATCAGGCCGTGCCGTGTTTGATCCGGACCAAAATTACGTGCTTTGTGTCAGACCAACGTCTCTCGGCTGCATGGACATTTATACCTCCCCCCCCCCTGGATTTTTTGAAGTTTCGATAACACCAACTGGTTCTTTGAAGTTTGGGCGGAGTCTCCACCGCGTTTCCTCGGATTTGGCTCCGGAATTGGAAGCGATCGAGGGAGGATCGTTTGTCCCTTCTCGTCTCCCTGCCCGCTTCAATCCCTTCGCCCGTTCCGTAACCCCCGACGGCCCGGCGATCGCTCTGGGTCCCCGATTCGGCCAGTTTGGTTCCAATTGGGGCCGGATTGGTGCTCGGAGGGATCAAGCAGAGGACAAGGTCGGGGTTTGATCCGCGATTTCATTTGTTTCGGCGGAAGCGAAGCGGCCAGAACCCGAGGCCGTTCCTTGTGCGGCCAAGGCGCCCGAATTCGTCAAGCTAATTGGTAATTCCAGCTTTTATCTGTACAAGCAATAGGCTTCGTTTTCTCAATTTTGTTCTCATGAATACTGTGAGCTCGGCAATTCGTTACTAGTGGAGTTTAGTATGGGATTAGCAATCGATATTTTTAATACGCTTCTGCCGGACCCGCAAGAATATTTGGACAAAAAATATCATTCAAGTTTATTCAACTTGTGTGCTGGCACCGAAATTTCTATCATTCCTTTTGTTATTACTGCTCTATTGGACTTTATGCAATCGTGTCCCAAATCCTTCATTGCTACTTACGGTTAGTACTCTGAACTGAACTCTGAAGCTTGCTCCATTGTCATTAGCTTATTGCATCGGGTAATATACATGTGGTTTATGTATGATAGGAGATAGCTGTAAAATGCTTCTCTGAAGTTACTCTGAACCATTGGTATTTGCAACAGGGAAGGCGACTGAACATGACGCTGCAGGATGAATGGTAGGGAAGATAGGGGGAGGTTTAGCAGATTTATACGCCGCATGTCAGTGCAATGCCTGTGCTCTGGGGATCAGACAGACACGATGGATCGGGCAATCCAATTATCAGAGAACATAGACATAAAGGACGGCATGACTAGCCGGCGCTCATCTCCAAAACTTGTGGCTGGGCGGCATGTCAATAATGTTGGCATGGAGGAGGCTGAGTTGTCGCTACAGGGAGGTGGCTCTCTTAACTATGAGGTTGGTGCTCCATTCTATGGCATAATTATTCTCGTGAGAAAAAACTTGCGGAACTCAAATTGTCAAGACCACAAGTAAATAAGGTCACTGAAACGCGTGCTTGGGCTACACCGTATATACCTGTTCCTTATACATGTGTCATGAAATCACTTCAATATTTTTCACATAAGTTTTTCTCTTATGAAATTGTCTCAGTTGGTATATGACTATCTTCCTTGGTCTTCCATTTCCTTCCTATTTTATTCTTATGCATACATGTATAATTATCATCAGATGTTTTATGCTAGATCTTGTCATCATGTGCTCTCCAAGCATTTCACAAATAAGTGCAGTAATTAAAGTTTCAGAAAAGGCGCAATAGGTAGATAGGCAACCACAGCTGCTGCACCTTTTTGTTTGCTCATTGTAACAACATTTAGATTTTTTGTTTGACTTCTTGAGTTCATGTAATGATGAATCATGTAATGTTAGATCGATAGCCATCAAAATTTCAATGTTCCATACCTGATAATGTGTAGTGCAATGGTTTAAAAATTTCAGGAAGCAAGGGCATTGCTTGGAAGGGTAGAATACCAAAGGGGACATATTGAAGAAGCACTTCGCGTGTTTGATGGGATAAAGATATCTGCACTAACTCCCGAGATGAAAAAATCTGTCGTTAGAAAAGTTAGCCAGCAAAAGCCTCGCTCACATTCCAGCTCTCTGACAATGCCCTTCCATTCTGTTACTATACTGATGGAGACTATATATCTTAAATCTCTAGCACTTTATGATCTTGGAAAATTTGAAGGTATAGAGCCCCAGCTTCTCTTTACTTCTTTTTTTCATTTGTTCAGGACTACTTTAAACATAACTCCAACTAAATTTGGTTTTGCAGAGGCTGCACGTGAGTGCAGTGCACTATTGGACATCGTGGAATCTGCAGCACCTGAGGGTTTGCCGTCAAACTTTGGAAATGATTGCAACTTGAATGAAACAATATGCAGAGCAGTTGAGTTACTTCCTGAGCTTTGGAAACTAGGAGGCTTTCCTCTTGAAACTATATCTTCATATAGGAGGGCTCTTGTTAGTAATTGGAACCTTGATGCAAAGACCATTGCTAAACTACAGAAAGAATTTGCTGTTTTTCTACTATACAGTGGCTGTGAAGCCAGACCTCCCAAACTTCGATGTCAATTGGATGGTTTATTTGTACCCCAGAATAATCTGGAAGAAGCTATTCTTCTTTTATTGATTCTATTGGTGAAGTTCAATCTTAAGAGGATTGAAAGGGATGCAACTGTGATGCATCACTTAACTTTTGCACTGTCCGTGTCAGGGCAGTTGAAACCTCTTGCTCGTCAGTTTGAAGCACTATTACCTGGTCTTCTAGACAACAGAGAGTGGCTGTACAATGTTGCCTTGTGCTACCTAGCATCAGGTGACGATTTAACTGCACTGAATCTTCTTAGAAGGGTATTGAAGTCTGGAGAAGATTCAAACAGTCTCAAAGAACTTCTCCTGGCTTCAAAAGTTTGTGGCGAAGACTATGCTCATGCTGGAGAAGGAGTTTTATATGCTCGTAGAGCCCTTGCCAATCAGCATGGAGGTTGTGATCAAATGGAGGTTGTTTCAGGCCGTTTGCTTGGCATTTCCCTATCCAATCTAGCTAGATATGCTACAATTGACATAGAGAGAGCTGCTCAGCAGCATGAAGCATTGGAGGTGCTTGCTAATGCTGGAAAAAAGATGCACAGCAGAGATTTCGGCACAATATACAGTCTCAGCCTTGAAAATGCTGTGCAGAGAAAGTTAGATACAGCAGCTCGTTATGCAAAGAAGCTGTTGAAATTAGAGGTTGGGTCAGAATTGAAGACTTGGCTGCTTATAGCTCGAATAATGAGTGCCCAAAAACGATATGAAGACGCTGAGTGCATTGTAGATGCCGCATTAGATCAGGCTGGGAAGTGGTCTCAAGGAGACCTATTGCAAACCAAAGCCAAAATTCAGATTGCACATGGGCAGTTTAGGAAAGCAATTGAGACGTATACACAGCTTCTTGCTCTGATCCAACTTAGGGCGAAGAGTTTTGGTGCTGGGATTTCTGTCTTGCAGGTGGGTACCCATTCTCTTAAATTTGTTAGGATTTTGTAAAAAAGAACTGTGCATAATATATATGTTTTATCTTCCATGTCCTATACCAGATTGGTTTGAGGAATAAAACATCTTTTATGAATCATGACAGACAGAATACTGTTGCATGGGTATTATTCATTTTACATATTGAAAGCAGTAGTCAAGCTGTGACTATACTTTTTAAAATCAAGGGAGAATGTAGTTGTGGGACTAACATTTGAAAAAAAAACTCTCTTACAGTGTGCAACTTGTTTTTGCAGGGCACTAGGACTGAAAAAAGTCTGGAAATAAAAACATGGTATGATCTTGCCCTTTTGTACTTAAGAATGTCTCAGTGGAAGGATGCAGAACTTTGCATATCCAAAATAAAAGCTATCAGTCCATATTCTCCCTTGGCTTGTCATGCTACAGGTGATTTCTCCATTTTATTGTAATTGTCCTGTGCTTAGGATCTTAGCATGAGGCTATATCTTGCTATTCTTAGTATCTATGAAAAATTTTATCATGCAGGAAAGCTAAATGAAGCCAAAGGTTTTATGAAGGAGGCTCTGCGAGCATACTCAACAGCGTTAGACCTCGATCCTAAACATGTACCGAGTTTGATATCAACTGCTACTGTTCTTCGACAGCTTTACGGGAAGCCCTTGCCTGCTGTTAGATGCTTCCTAACTGATGCGTTGCGACTAGACAGAACAAACGATGTTGCTTGGTTCAACCTTGGCTTAGTCTATGAAGACGAAGGTGACAGCACAGCGATTGAAGCTGCTGAATGTTTTAGGGCTGCTGCTCTTCTTGAAGAAAATGCCCCAGCAGAACCTTTCAGATGACATATATCAACTCTTTTGAGGGACACAAACTGTAACTAACCCTGAATCAGCCAACATGATTACAGGAATGGCTATGTTATAGGCAACCTTCACACAAAGGTTTCTACATTTTTGCAGTGCGATGGATGTGTTACAAAAATTATGGTCGATTACCTGATTCATTTTTTTTTTTAAAAAATGTGCAATGAGGAAGTGAGTTTGTACTGTGTATGTTAATTTTTAACAATAATGTTCTCAATCAGCTGTAGAGAAGAATGACAGGTTCATGTGAAGAAGGAAATCTAGAAAAAAAATTGGACCGACAAATAGCTGATCCTTTTCAAACCATATATGACTTCACATATCATACATAGCTATCCATGGGACCAACCGACAGCAACAATAAAAATTCATTAAAAGATTAAACTTCAGGTAGGGATGAATTTTAACACTCCCAATTTGCTATCAAACAATGAGACACTGTGTTTTGCACATCCAGACTTTATTTTGCAACAAATTAGATATACCTGTACAGTATATAACAAGGAACTTTATCTACTTGCTTCTTTGTCTTGATGCCAGCAAGAGAGAGAGACACACACACATCATGTAATTCAAACATAACAGAGTGCCATGATGTAAGAGAACAGAAAGAAAAGATCGAGCAGATTATGGCAGCCAAAATCTTGTAACGAGTGAGTCCATTCCATATCATCCATGCATCCACCCATCAAGTACATCTCAAAGAAAGCATGTATAGGAGAAACAAAACATGGAGCAGCTGAGTTTTAGAGTTTATATCCCTTCTCTCAGAGTTTCAGTTCTCTTGGCGGATAGAACCGCCATCAAGTCCGCCATGGCTTCCTAGCTGAGACTGCAAGTCAAAAGCAAAACTCAAAAGGCGCCCTCTCCTGCTCTCCTGCATCATCTCCTGGGCCTGGGTCCTGACTCTGTGGCCCCTCGTGGTCCTTGGCGAACTTCTTCACTTCAGCCTTCAGCCTGTCTAGGGTCTCAGGATCCATGGCCACGCTAAGCGTCGTCTCCTCCTCGCTGGATTCATCTACCGGCAGCTCGCTGTCTGTTATTTCCGGCAAGTCCTCCAGGACGACAGGTCCCAGCAGGTCCCAGTCGACTTCCACTTCCTCCTCCTCCCCGTATGTTTCTACTTCGCCTTGGAGTATTAACTTTTCTCGCAGCCTGTCGTATTCCGCTTGCAGCTGCTCAGCGTCGGAGCCGGCAAAAGGATCCATGCCAACAGCTTCAGAGAAGAAATGCTAGTCAGAGAGCGGTGACTGATGAATAAATATCAGAACCGAGGATACCAAACGATTGACACAGTAATCACAAAGAATAAAGTTAAATGCTGGCCTGTCGCTCTGTTTTTTACTCTGTTTATGACAAGAAAGTTAATTACTCTTATTTATTACTACTACTTGTATTGTGTACTTGATGGCCATGCAGTAATTGGACAGGAGCTATAGGCGGTAGTTCTGTTATTTCATGAGAATCTATCAACATGCGCAATTAATCAAATTTCTGACAGAAAATGACTCTGCTAGTGATCAACAAACAACTAAACGAAAATCTGTAAAAGGTTGGTAGCAGCATTCAGAGAAAATGGATCCATGATCATGGCACTGCTACTTAGACGTGACTTATATACAACAGTAAATATCGGAACATGGGGCACAAATTAACATAGAAACGGAGAGCAACAAAATACAAGTAACATGAAAATTACAATAAATAAAAGGTAAATGCAACTGGAGATTGTCTTGTTATTCTGGTATGACAAGAACAGTTAAATGTCACAGTATTGTGTATTTGCTGTCAACACGATAGTATCAATAGGACACATCCTATAGTAGATGGCAAATCTGATTTCCTGGGAAACTAATAGCATGCACAACCAAGTTACTGACATCAAAGGATACTGCTAGTGATCAACACAAATTGCCCTAACAAAAATCTGTAAAAGATTAGTCCAACGTTCATGAGCATGATTGTATCTCATCTAGTTTCCTCAAAAAAAATTATCTCTCATCTAAGATCTTTTTTTTTAAAAAAGATTGTCTCATCTAAATGAGACATGCAAGTTGTGCAGGCTTGTGCATAATGAATCACTACAAAATTGAGCTTACGCACCACATTGATGCTGACGAAAATGCATTTGAAGTCATCTGCACCTGATTTTGGTTATGAGAATAAAACCAATTAATTAGCTAGCTGACTATGTATCAAAATGAAACAGGTTCTCTGCATTTCCCTCTTACTGCTCTGCCTCCACATATATAACGTATCATTCAACTAATCAACAAATTTCGTAGTTCCTACTGCATTTTGTTTTTTTCTCTCTATATATATGGAAGTGGTTGCTCATTACAGGCCATGCGGTACTAGGAAGTGGAAGTAGTAGTACTACAAATAACACAAACACGGCATAATCGCAGACGATAGAGAGATCATGCTAAGTCGATCGGTGCACCCCAGATGATAGATACCTGTTATGCAGCACACAACGCAAGACGAAACTCTAGGTAGCAAGCTAGCGAATCAAACAGATTTTTGTGATATGTAGGTAAAGTTTACCTTGGGCAATCTTGAGCGGCAGAAACCAAGGGAGGACGTAGCGGCACGAGGGAGCCGCTGGCCACGGCGTCACCAGCTCGTAGGAATCTTCGATGAACTCCACGACTCTGCGCTCGGGCACGTTGACGCTGAAGAGGCGCTCCTCATCCTCCAGGGCGAAGTAAACTAGATTGCCGTCCGACGGACACACGACCACGAGCACGGGAACCTTGCGCGGCAGCCGGGTCGCCTTGTAGCTGTCGTCCTCCCAAATCTCTGCGAAGCTCATTGCGTACTTCATTTCCCACGCAATGGTCTCATCGTTGCCGTCGGCAGCGAGGATCCATGACCACATGGACACCGTTGCTGCTTCGCCCTCAGGGATGATGATCTCCACGTACCGCAGGCCGCCTTGGCTCTCGGTGATGCATCGGCGGTCGTGGATGTTCGGCGGGGCCTTGTCGAGAGCGCGGCCTTCGGGGAGGCGGTGAAAGCGCAGCGGAGGCTCTTCGAGGTCATGGAAGGGGTCGAAGCTGATGATTCCCCACGAGAGGTCGAACCACCAGAGGATCTTCTTGTAGGAGATCACACCGGAGGGGACCCACTCGCCGTCGCGGCTCGTGTCGTTCGGCAAGGGGTTTTGCGTGGTCTCCTGGTGCCACTTGTTGGAGCCTGCATGAAAGTAGACGAGCATGGCGCGCCTGCGGCCCTTGTGAACCATGAGCTCGGCAATGACGTAGGCTTTGCCGTGGCCGATGGAGACGAACCCGATGCTCTCGATGTTGGCGACGGCGGCATATTTGCCGTGGCGAGGGGGGATGCGCTCGGCGGTGGCCGTGGCCGGGTGGCCCTGCTCGACGCCAGAGCAGTCGAAGTGGCGCACCATGATGAGGTTGCTCTTGTAGGGGCGGTCAGCGAAGCACACGCCGTAGAAGGGCTCGACGCCGAAGTTGAAGAGGATGCAACCGGAGCCGACGCCGAGTACGTAGGGGTACATGTCGGGAGAGTCGCGGACGGGATGGGCGGTCGGGGCCGCGGTCATGACGGTGATCCGCGGCGGCAGCGCGACCGGGATGGAGAAGTCAGCCCTGTGCTCCACGCCCGCCTCGTCTTCCTCGACCTCCTCTTCCGAGTCAAGCTCCGCCTCGTCATCGTCAACCCCCTCCGCCTGCGCGTCCGCCGCGTCGGCCTCGACCTCCATTCCGGCGTCAAGCTCCGCCTTGTCAACCTCCTCCGCCTGCGCGTCTTCCTCGACCTCCGCTTCCGAGTCGTGCGCCGCGGCCTCCGCCTCGTCAATCCCCTCCGCCTGCGCGTCTTCCTCGACCTCCGCTTCCGCGTCGGCGTCGAGCTCCGCCTCCGCCTCGTCAACCCCCTCCGCCTGCACGTCGGCCTCGACCTCCGTCTCACCCTCTCCGTCAGCCGGCGCTTCGCCTGCGACAACGCGGGGGACACGGGCCAGGATCACCCACGGCCACGGCATGGTTGCTTCGGTTCGGGGGCTTTGGGTAGAGAGAGAGAGAGAGCGCGCGCGCCGGCGGATTGATGCGATTTGGTGGCGGACTCGCCGATTTGGGGGGGAAATGAAGGACAGGACGGTAATTGAAGCAGCGGGTGGTGGGACTTGCCGACTTATAGCTTGCAAAGAAAGATTACATCCATTCCAAGCCCAACATCGGACTTTCTGGGCTATAAGAGATGATGGCCCATGATGCGCTGCCGATTTTTTTTTGGCAAATTTAGGGAGCTTTATTAACAATTGAGTAATGTCATTACAATAGAGTGTCTTAACACAATCAGGAAAAAAAAGGCGTTGTGATCTACCTCTTGCTAGCTTCATGGATACTTCATGGCCAGCTACCCTCTTGCTAGCTTCATGGCCAGTTAGCCCAACAAAATCTTGATAATTGATTTCACCGAAATAACCAAATGTCCAGGCCTAGTTAGCATGGAGAGAAAAAGGCGTGAATTCATGGCGCATAGTGACGACAGGAGAGCTAAAAGGGAACACACTCCAGTCTCCTCTGCGTGAATAGAAAACGAATTTCCACTGCTCATTGCACCAGCTTTCCCTTTCATCTTGTCTCGAGGCATGTAGTCCCCTATCATGTTGATATCGAATGCTCCGTGTCCTTCAAATAATCCTCTCACTAACCTTCAAATTCGGTCTAGGTTTGTACGGACCTAACATTGGAGGCGAGAGAGCGCTGGTGCAATGCGAGTCATCTTTGTCGTAGTCAACAACCCATGCAAAACTGTTGTGTGCCAAATGATCTGAGTTACTTGTACATCCAAACGGTATATGGGTACATAATTATGTTTCGAGGAAAAAAAAAGATATAATTCAGATACAACAGAGCACCATGATGCAAGAGAACAGAGAGTAAAAAAAAATGAGATTATGGCAGCCAAAATCTTGCAATAAGTCCATTCCTTCCATCCATCCACACGGTCAGGCAGAAAGTACAGCTCAAGCATCCAAGTGAACAAGGTTTACGAGCGGAGCGTGTACAGGTATCGGGCCTGTTCACTGGTTGATGCTGGTGCTGGTTTAGACTGACTGGTGCTGGTTTTTTTGAGAGAAAAACACTGTTGACTGGCTGAAACCAACAAGCAAACAGGCTATCAAAAATATTAATACCGAAGTTAAGAAGGATGGTTAAAGACCACTTGTATCTCTATCCAGTATCTAATGTTCATCCAATATCTACTGTGGAACAACATTTCCCAATATTTCGTTCAACTAACGGTACCACTATCTGGACTGGAAACCATCCAAAGGCTCAAAACTACCAGTCTGAAGTCTCTATAAACTACTGGCACATAGGCAAAGCTTGTATCATAGCTCATCCGAGCAGCAAAAGCAGTCTCAAACGCAGAATCACCTTGGGTATTTCTGCAAGTAGAGATCGTATGGAGCATATCCAGCATGCACAGTTCTGTTCCCGAAGCGCCGTCCATGCAAGGAATGTGCGGCGATGCATGCAGCCTCCTTCCGCATGAACTCCACAAGCACAGAACCAGATTCAAACACGAAACCAGTGTCACTGGTCTCAACAGCTGGGACTTTTTCTGGACGATCTTCAGTCACATCATCAGCACCTCGTTCTTGTTGTTCAGAGTACCTTCCAGGTTTCGCCACTTTGTCTGTAGGTTCAGCAGGACTACAGGTCTCTGAGGTTCTTGGGTCTTGATGACTCTTTTCTACTGCATCATCGTCCACCTCCCCTACTCCTGTATGTTTATTCCCATCCACAGCTGCTTCAGTATGACCAGCTTCAGCATGTTGTGACGTGGGGAGAGCAGCTCTAGACTGAGTTTCATCAAGCTCTGTGTCCTCATCTGCTACAGGCGCTTTACTCTCACAAAGTGCTGCATTTGATGGGAAGTGTTTGTCCTTCTGATCTTGACTCTCTGGAATAAGATCTACATCTTTAGTTTCCAAAGCTTCAGAATGATTTAGAACATCTATGCTCTGATTGATCGGTACAGAATATTCTGATACAGCCTTTGCAATGTTTTCAGTATCAGCAAATTCAGTGCATTCAATCTTGAGCTCAACTATGTTATCCTCTGCAGCACTACCACCACCAGCAGGATACTCAACTACATTTACAGATTTGACTGCTCCAAACCTGTGAATCTTGTCCACAGTGTAAGTTGAAATCCACCAAAATCAATAACACAAAAAATGTAAAAGAATTGTACACACCTCGTACATTCAACACGTACATCTTCCAAAGTTTCTTCCAGCTCAGATTTTGAAAGTAGCATATACTCTTCTCGTTCAAACTACATATGTTGCACAGTTATTTTACAAACCTCAAATATGTGAAAACAAGTGATAGGTTGAATTTTTTGCTCAATGGTATGCATTAGTGTGGTTCAAGATTGCTGCAACATTTATCTATTAATTTGAACTCATGAGATCTAAAAACAACCAACAATACTTAGGAAACATATGAAGCCATAAATTGTTTTGATTTGGAGAGCATTGTTGATTTAACTAGAAACTTGAAGTGATAAGAGATAAAACTACAACATACCACATTTTTTAGCTGCAGGACCTTTGTTGGTTTTTTCAGAAGCGATTTGGCGTTGTCAGGAATACCATAAAATGGGAAAGCCTCATTAGCAGCCTGAAAATTCAACTAGAACTTGGATAAAAATTCAACTAGAACACCATGCTATTTCAAATGATGGAATATATACAGGCCAGCAAATGAATAGGTCAAAGTGGTTATACCTCCACAGGAGGATTAGGAAACACATGCACAGCAGTCAGTACACATCCACCAAGCATCATCCCATTGAGGCCAGCACATGCCTTAGAAGTAATGGAGCGATCGGCATACTGTCCATATCAAATTGATCAGAAGTGACTATGATGATCATATACTCTAGCAAATGCACACAGCACTCATACCTCAAGAAATGCACAGGGTCCACCGAGCTCACTGTTAAAAACAAAGTGGTACGCAGCCAACGGGCCAAATGCACTAACAATCTCCATTAGCTAAAAGAGAGGGGAATGCAGTTACTTGTCAGGAACATAAGCTATAATATCCTCACAAAGAACAAAAAAAAATTACTCAATATATAAAAGCACAGATACTGATGGCCTATCATATTACCATCTCAGATGAGATCACTCCAGCAATCCCCGCTATGAAAATCTGTAAAATTCAAAGGTGAATCAGAAAACATATACATTATTTTAAAAAATAAGCAGTCAAATATTCTTATGCTTAACTATTCTGAATCAGTTAACTCTTTTTTCCACAAAAAGATGCGAGATGGCTTTCACTGAATACACAACATTGTCCCTAAGTGAAAATAGCGGTTGAAGGAATTCTGACACGACATCAGAGTAACTTCATAGCTGTCAACAACCAACCCTACTTCAACTGAAAATAGCGATTGAAGAAATTCTGACACGACATCAGAGTATAGCTGTCAAGAGCCAATTCTACTTCAACTGAGTTCTCACAGAACAACCAAGAAACTACAACAGGCAGGAAACCAAGAATGTCTGGAAATTTGAGACAGCTCTCTTTGAAAAAATCTAACAAGCTGAAACCAATTATATATGTTACCTTGTGTGGTGAATCTGCAACAACGTCAGATATTAAAGCAGTCTCTTCAGCAGGCTTCTTAGGGGTTACATTCTGCAAGGAAAAAAATATATGAAGTAACATTTAAAATAAAATATCTAAAAAATCTGAATGGCCTTGCATTTAAAATGTAGATCTCCAATAAAAAACAATGTCGTAACACTCTAAATATAATACAGAAAAATCAAAGGGGTTTACATTCTGCATGGAAAAAATTATGAACTAACATTTAAAATAAAATATCTAAAAATTTGAATGTCACCACGGAGATCTCCAAAAAAACAGTGCTGTAACAGTCTAAATATAATACAGAAAAATCAACGTGGTTCCTTCTGCTGTGGACTATCCCAGATATTATGGACAGCTAATTGTGATGGAAAATAATCATTGTGGATTATTGTTATGTGCAGAGGAAAGCCTGGTCCTTGAGGTGCCATGTCACATATTTGCATGATCCTATTGTTCAGCTATTCATGTTGGTGTAGTGATACAGCACAAAAACAAGGCAATCTAGCCAAGCACACCAAGCTGAACCAGACTAATAACCTATCTACTTCTATCTAACTGGTATTTTTCTGTGATATATATTCCGTTATTGGTTATGGGTGGAACGACTAACCATATCTGCCTATAAATGTAAAGGAACTAATCGTGTCTTTTAGAAGTAAATAGACCAAGTTGAGGCCAGAGATAAAAATAGAGGAACTAAGATGTAAGGCAATATCCATGAAATAAGCTGAACAGGAAAATGTTAGAAATTGAACACAAACAAGAGAAAAGTAAATTCAAAGTTTGTTAAACTAAATGCAGAATAACTTTGAAGTTGTCAATGTCTAAATGACAGCCCTTGCTGCCAAATTGCACTCGGCTGTAGATATTTACAGAATTAAGGTTAGCACCTAGCAACCATCATACTCAAATCTTTTACATTTATTTACTTGAACCATGCTGTACAAGCTGTCTTCCTAATGTTTCCATGAACTGGGCACCATAAGGACCCTCTGCCTGTCTGCAGTATTGTAATCAGCCAATGAATTCTGAAGTAGCAGCAGTCACATATGCACTACACCAGGAAGCCTGCTTTACAATTCCTTTGCTTCACGAAGCTGCTGAACGTGAATTATGACACACCCAATTAAAATACCCTATTTGAGAGATTTCAATATGACCGTCAGACAGGAACTTGTCGAATGAAAGAAATATATGCCATTAACAAATCCAAAACAGCAACTCTATTACATTTTGCACCATGAATAAATCTAAATATAGCTAATTTTAACTCATAGAAGATACAATGGAGTGTACATATTTCAAGGTTCACCATGCAAAAAAAAAAATGAAGGTACCAATTGCTAACAATCAATTCCAGGATTCTCACTGCATCGCCAAGAGTTAAACATGGCATATTTTATGCAAATATGCAAACTTCATACTGCACCCATAATCATTAAATGAACTAAAACTTGTGGAAATAAATAGATAATGTTATTTTCACTATGATTATCATTACTGGGCCATTAGGATGCAATACAGGTCAGGTAATAAAAGGAACCGATGGAGAAATCTTTCCATTTCTTATAAGTACAAACAACAGTTAAAGATAATCAACCAAGTAATATTATGCCAGTCTTACAACTAATATTATGCCAATCATTATTGCTAAACAGACATTCCTTTCAGAAGAGGAAGATATCTTTTGCAGCAAAACAAGTTGAATATATGCAGGAAACAGAAAGGTTTGATGATCTCGTTCTCACTTAACCGAATATAAACCAGAGGCGCATAACCATTATTAGTAGTATACTAAAATAACAAAACATTCAGCTTCACAAATGACAAATAAAAAATTCAAATATTTAGAAGAACTACATGTACAAGTCAATGACATGTCCACAGCAAAGAAAGACACGAGTCAGAAAATTGATACACCGGGACCAACTCGTAGCGCTGCTGTAGCCACGCAAGTTTGCGGGCTGCTGGTCGGGAGTTAGACTCCCGGTTCGTACCTAAATAAAGGCTCCACAGGGGCAACCCAAAAGTACGGGTGGGCTTCAACCTGGTGTTGCCTAGCTGCCCCTTGCGCCAGCCCAGTGCCTGACCGACTATGGTGCCAGCCCAAGCCACGACGCATTGTACGGGTAAAGCTAGGGTTCAGGGCATTTTCTTGACCAGCATGGTTGAGGTCGTACCTACATGCAATACCCCGGAAAGCTTTCCATGGCTGGTCGAGTGTTTTTTTAAGAAAAAATGATAGACCAACAAGGCCATGCCAGATCAGTTACAGGATATCTTAATTCAAACCTAGATCAAAACATCAATTTCAAAATGACTAGGTCACCCAATACACAGAAAAGAACTACATGATCCAAATTAGGTGGCAATTCTGTACCAAAATATTATTTAAATAAAAGCTTTTACAGAGACGAACAGCAATAGTTCTTTTGTAAAACAACATTGCCACCTAATTTATTTATTAACAATAGTTCTTTTAGTAATTGTTACATTCTCAAAATAGAATGGGAAAATAATGAGGTTGTTTCGGCAATAAGCCAAGAACCAAAGCGCGAAATTCGAAGGTCATTAACATACATCAATGAAGAAAAACTAAAATGTATATAATTGCAACAACATTGATGTGGAAGGATGGAAATCTTACCACCGTTTCAACATATTCTTTGGGGCGTCGAATTCTCAAAGCAGATCCGTTTAGAGACCTTCCATCAAAAGAAAGAGCTGCTGTAGCATCCTCTGGTGTAAGAAATTCCACAAATGCCTGACGTTTTTCTCTGTTTATCTGCATCGAACCAAAGAGGATATCAATATATATTAATAAAAAAATGTGATATGGTGCGAACAAAAGGTGGAATTCAAGTTTGCTCACCGTGCAACTGAGGCATGGTTTAGACCGCTGGGGTTTAATGCCAGTAGGCAATAAGAAGTCATTCAAGCAGTCAATCAACTTATCCTCCGTAGCTGAATCAGGCAAATTTTCAATGTGCAACCTCCTGAGTGGGCGTGTTGCTTGTGTAAGCTGGACAGAATCTGCAGTCAAACTATTACCCGCCAACATGGTCTCAACTGTAGTTGAAGGGTCCTTCTTTATCGCGCTGAAACTGAATGGAGTAGGAGCCATCTGGCCAACAGTTGGCAGGAAAGTGGTAGGGAAGTTAGATTGGTTTGCTTTAACAGGAGGCTGATCCCATGTGGCTGATTTCTTTTCTGGGGACTGAATGACCTTGGAAGGAGTCTTGGTAGTTGCCTGCTCAGCTTGCAGTGATGTTTTCTTTTTCCTTGGTGAGTATCCACCAAGACGGCTTTCATATTTCTGGTGCGACCCACCAATGTATCCTCCACTCCCAGACGATCTTTGTTTATCAACTTCAGCATACTTCCTCCTTGATTTCTCCATAGAGTAGTATGGAGGATAATTGCCAAAATCACGTCCATGGTAATTATACCTTTCTTCCCTTAGTGGTGGTGAGATAGACCTGCCGTATCTTTCTCGATTATGATCCCTGCTTCTGGACCTTCTCCTTTTAAACCCTGGTTCTTCATGGTATGGTTTTGCATACTCATTCCTTCCAGCATTTCTATCAGAATGCTTGGAATCTTGGAACCGTGCAGAATCCTGTTTCTTCAACATTGGTCGATCTACCTCTGACCTCCTCTCATTATCAAAGCTACGGTCTTTTCTCTTTGTCTCATTTCGAAGCTTCTCACTCTTAAACTTTATTTTATCATCACCAACAGCTTCATCATTCCATCTTTTTCCAGGTTCCTTTTGATACTCAGATCTCATTACATCACCCTTTCTTTCTCTGATCTCACTAAGATTTCTATCTTTGCTTTCATCAGCCCGACCACTCATGTTTGTGACAAGTTTCTGAGAATGATGAATGCCTTTGTCTTTCCTAACTGAATGATTATCGTCTCCTGAGGGCCTCTGTTTCTTGGAAGCCTTCTTTGGTGCATCTCCCAGGCCTTCCTTCTCCAGGACCTTTGGTGCATCTTTCAGGTCATCCATCTTCGCACCAGTGTTTGGCCTATCTCTAGAGTTGTCCTTCTTGGATACCTCCTTTGGTGCATATCTCATGTCCTCCTTTTTTGGATTTTCCCTTGGTATATGTCTTGGATTTTCTTTCTTGGAGCCCTCCCTTGTTGCATCTCTACTGTTCTCCTTTCTTGAACCCTCCACAGGCATATCTCTGGGATCCTTTCTGCTTTTGTGTTCTCTTCCTTGTTCCAAGTGAGTAGATTTGCCCTTACCATTTTCTAGCCCTTCCTTGGCTTTCTTAGATTCTGATGCAGCCTTCTTTTCACGCCACAGCATAATGTCCTTAATGCTTAGAGGTCTTGTGCGGGCAGCTGTCCCTTCACTAGTGATTCTCTCGGAGTCATTTTCACCATGTATTTTTCTACTCATCTTGATCCTTGACCCAGAATTTTTTGTCAAAAACAACGATATCTTATCTAACCTAGCCTACTCAAAGAGTCTAACAGATAACAGCACTAGACACCATGTGGCTTCCTGCAAAGAATAAAAACAGAGGCATGAAAACATTGCAACATACATTTCACCATAGGCAAGCTGATGCGATGTAATTTCATCAGAATCACAAAACCCTAATAGAAGCAGCTAGTTCCAAATAATGTGAAGGAACTGATCCTAGATCAGTTGGTTGTGGGTGTGGAAGTATGCCCAGACCGCCCAAATTCAAGTCCTCATCGAGGAGAATTTGGGTGCCTAACTCTTCTTAATTAAAAAGCCACCTAGTTCCTCATAGGTTGGTTGAGTTTTTTTAATTCCAAAGAATGTGCCATATATTTGGTTTTGACCAAGCATGAGGAACCTGGCTAATCACATGCCTCCAGAAACTGGAAGTCATGGAGAATGGGACACCTCAGTATTACTTACCTAATCCTTGCTGCACTGGACTTGGAAATGTGAATGGTAAGACAGTTTCATTTTAGTAGATAGTCCAGAAATTGAGTATAATAGCACAGCACTAAAGAACCCCATCCAATCCAGGGGTGGACCGAGTACAGGACATGGGTGTACACATGTACACCTGATAATTTTTGCAAAATCATGAAATTAATATGTATCGCAGTGGCGGAGCTGGTGAAAATCTCACATAAGCGCCTAACAACCCGTATTATGCCAACATACCCATAGTTCATAGAAGCAAGGATAAAATGCATAATTTAGAAGATATCCCAATTCCATGCTTTATTATACAAGAAATTTGATAAAAATAAGGCTAGCAGGACCAGGATAAGAAGTAACATTCATGTCATCTAGGTTGGAACTAAGACATAACCAGATACAGTATCTATGCAGTAGCTGGAACGCTGAGTAAATTGGATAACAGAATATAGATTATCATAGATTGCTACGGATTTCTAAGTGTAAGCAGAAATTATCACATATGTCATCTGAAGTTTACAGAAAATAGGAAAGTAGGTAAGGACATTAGCTCAGGGGAATTGAAAACTTTTGCAGCTACATAACAACTGATCAAAAGGGTCACTCATGCACATATTGTGCACAAATGAGAACTTGTGCCTCTTAAGAAACTCTGTTCGCCTGCTGCAGTTTGCACCTTGCTTACAAACAATTGATGAATGAACAATGGAGGATTCGAAATTTCGAACAACCTGCTGTAGCTGAGTGTTGTCTGCCTCTGCTCCTCTGCACTTATACAGAACTGCGCAGAAGCAGGAGGCGCCGAGCGGCCGAGCGTTCGTGTGCACTGCGCCCAGGCCGCAGGCCGCGACCCTACCGCCGCGTGTGCCTGCGTCGCACTGTGCAGGAGCGACTGCCAGCTAGCCACACCGTCGCAGGCTCGCAGCACCGCCCTCCTCTCGCCTGCCTCCTGAATTTGGTAGCACCCGTGCGCAGTGAAGATGCTGGCCGCGCCGCCTCCCAACTCCTTCCTCGATTTGGCTGCACCGCTGGTCGCACCACTGGCCCCCCGCGACTAGGGTTAGCTTCGCACGCCGCGGTGACGCAAGCGATGAGAATATGAGATGCACGCCGCTCGCGAGGGGAGGACGTCACGCGAGGAGATGCGAGAGAGGCAGCCAGTGGGGTGTGAAGTTCTACTTTTTCCCAGGCCGGCGACTGGGCCACTTTGGGTTGGGCACTTGGGCCGGAAAACAGCGTGGTACTCACGTTTTGGATTAAGTCCATTTGCTCCGACTTTAACGAAGTCCGATTTACCTCTCTTAAACCACTTCAAAACTTCTATAAAAAAACACCTAAAAAAACTCTCTTAAACCAAAAATAATATTTTTTTAATCTTCTCTCACTTTTTGAAACCGTGCAAATTTCCTCACTAAGCAATTTTAAAGATGTGAAATGGTGCCACATCAACTATAAGGGACGTAAATCAGACTCCCAGGATGGTCAATTCGACTTCAATTTAAAAAGTATAGAAATATTTTTTAAAATGTACAAATGTTTTTAAGATATGCAATCAAAAGTCCAAAAATATGATTTAGTCTTAGAAATTTCGTAGAATTTTTTTTTTGCTCTCAAAAATATGAAACCAATTTTATATATTTTTTCTAGAAACATGCTCAATATTATGATGTCAAATTATTTGAATCTTGTATGGTCTCTTTCTGGTGTTTATTTATTTTTCTATAAACAATGCTTAATGCAGATGCTCTTGTTATCTATTATAATCAGCCAACGCTAACAACACGGAACACATATAAGTTCAACTGACTTCGCATCATTCATTGTGTAATTGTGTCAATTTTAGCAACATATCATGTGCAAACTAACCAATCTATGTAAACTTAGAAACTACCAATCAGGATCACTGGATGTTGATCCAATGGATAGAGTGAAGGGGCTTAAGCGCAAAAAAAAGGATGGCGGGTGGGGGGCTTAAGCGCAAAAAAATCCCACCTCTCATCCTATTCATTGGATCAGTATCTAGTGGTTCTGATTGGCAGTTTTCAAGTTTGCACAGGTTAGTTGGTTTACACCTAATACGTTACCGTCAATTTTATGCTAATAATTCAAATCTCATCGAATATAACTTATTTGCATGTCTCTCGACAAGAAATAGAAATAAAGATGTTTCTTTGTGATATTGTACTCCCTCCGTTCCAAACTATATGTCGTTTTGATTCTTTTGTACATTTATTTTACTATGCATCTAAATAAATAATATGTCTAGATACATAGCAAAATGGATGAAAAAAAGTCAAAATGACTTATAATTTAGAACGGAGGGAGTAGTATTTAGCAGGTGGAGCCCTCCTGAGTCATCATAGAATAGTTCCAATAATAGATAAAATGAGAACATTTACTAGAAAAATAAACACCAAGATGAGACAATACAATATTCAAATAATTCCAAACTTTTCTAAGATTAGATCATTTTTTAGGATTTCTAATTGTAAATGGTTTTACATTTTTTAACTAAAACATTTTTTCTAAGATTAGATTAGATTTTAGGATTTCTAATTGCATACTTTTCCAGATAAAAAAATATTGTTGTTTTAAAAAATTAAGTTATTTTAATAAAGTGTAATTGGCCTCCCTAAACTATGAATATAATTCAATTTACCTATGCATGGCGTTGTCGGCCAAGACATCCCTAGGAACCAATTTGGAAAGTCTAAAAAGTTTGAGAAAGCCTAGAAACTAGTTTTCCAACTTAGGGGGGTAAATCTAACTTCAACAAAAGTTGAAGGAGGTCAAATAGACTTTTGCCTCACAGTTTTACCCCACCTCTATCCATGATCTTAGTGTCCCTAGACCCATATCTGCCCCTAGAATGTATCTCATATATATACTTGTAGTTGTGTCTGGTCTTAATAGAAACCATTTGTGTTAGGGTTTGGGGTGCTCACGATTTAACACTACAACAAAGGGAAGAGAAAGACCAAGCAGTGCTCACCCACTCATCAATAAGGAGGGGGAGAGAGAGGTGAACCATGAATGTCCATACAGTACGGTGGAAAGGACAAAGGATAGAGAGGACTAGATCCTATAGAGCGGTGAAGCTAGGTTGTCTAGAAGGAACATAAAACACATAAAAAATATTGTTTTGAAATTTGAACTATCATCCTACCCCCAAGTAATGGATACAACGTAAGAGCATCTCTAAGAGAGTTGGGATCCAACTTGCTATTTTGATTTTTAGCTAACATGCAAGAAATCTGGCCTCCAACAAACTAGCTAACGCCATTGCTATTCCATTTGACGCGCTATCCCGTGAGGGTCAAAAGCCAAATTGGGTTGGCCGGTGTGCCTTACTATATCAGCGTATGTGACACTGACAGCTAGTACCATGTTTATGTTGCTCCAAAATTCCATTCCTTTCTCCTCCTTTCATAGAATATGGAGTGTGAGATATGGCTAGTCTGTTGGAGTGTGTTGAATTATATAGAGAGAATTTTTATGGAGTGGCTAGCCAAATGAAGATATGGAGTGTGGAATTTAGAAATTCTCTTGGAGATGCTCTAAAGTTGAATGTCCTACAACTAATTTTAGAATGCATCTGACTTCTCAATGAAACATGATTAGTTTCTTGGCAGTGGTCACATGAATCCTGGACTAGAGTTTTCTTCCTTGGAGTGATTGAACCATTGCTAGTTAAAAGATGACGTCCTGGAATTGAACTACAAAAACCCTTAGGGATGAAGTGTGCCATCTCGATTTGTAAAAGGAGATATATCACATCAAACCTCCCCTTCCCTAAAAAAACATCAAACCTCCCCGTGATAACCCTAAGAATTGGGTGATGAAGCTACATTGAAAAAAGTTACTTATAAGCAAACAAATTTGCTATAACATACGACATTACAACCTAGTTCACGCGAGGATTGTGGTGGGTGTCAACATTTTATCATGCCTCAATGGACTACATCGAGGCATGCAACCAGGCAACACTCGGTGCGCACGGCTAGTCAGCTAGATTTGAGTCGGTTACCCTCATTCTCGATGTGCGCATGGTTAGTCGGCTAGATTTGAGTCGGTTACCCTCATTCTCGATCAACTGAACTGTTCCCTTGCTTTTCGCAGCTTTTCTTGTAGACCCGTGTTGTTTTGAGTGCAAGTGGTTTGCTCATCCGTTTCCATCCAAACCACGGGCCATTTCTTTTAGAGCACTATTATTTGCTTCCTCCAATTTACTAGAATTACTATAGTAGTGTTTGATGTACTGCCAACTATTTCAATTGCTACTACCGAGTGCAATCTTTAGCATTCCTTTGAGGTTTCGACTCAAAAGTGAGTGCAATTAAATCCTGCTAAAAAAGAGATACTGAGTACAATTAATAGGATTGCTTAAGCTAGGATGGTTCTATTTGAGAAATGGAGCGAGTAAGATGCACTATTGATGTGGTATTTTATTTATTTATTATTGTATTTTTAAATAAAAGTTTTTTTTTAAAAAATCGTCGGGCATGATATGTGGCCATGTGGGCTTCTACTATATTGATAGTACCCTATTACTCTCTGTGGTCACAAAATATAGGTGACATCATAATGGTTGTCCAAAGTCTAATGTGTAACAAAATTTTATGGGTTGAATTTGGGAAAACGATATGGATAGGTCTGTCTCGAATTGCAGACTCGTAAAAGCATACACTTGTTATATTTCAAAAATATTATGTTAAAAAAAATACTAGTCGAAGTTGACTATGGTCCTATATGTATCTGTATTGCAAAATTTGTATTCATTTGATTACTGCTACTATTACCCAGTGCAATGTTTAGCTGTCTTTCACTTCTGAAGAAAGAGTGTAATTATAAGTTGCCAGAATAAAAGAAGGTACCATCAATGTGAGTAATTGTTTTTTTTTTGTGTGAACGTCTGCATTGTACTATATATATATATATTTTTAAATATGAGTAGTTGACCATTCTATAGGGTTCCTATTTGAGAAATTGAGCGAGGACACTGCACAAGTAATTTAAATGGGAGTTTTCTTTTTCCTTTTCTAGTTGAAAATGGAGTTTTTCTTTTCTTTTCTTTTTAGCAAATCACGGTACATACAGCTATCGATAGGCATGCCATCTATCATTGAAAATGCCGTTAGATCTTGAAATAGATAGGAAAAAGCGAGATCATATACGTCCCAAATCGAGGATCTGAACTCATATATGGGTCCACTTTTCTTTGTATTATTATAAAAGACAAAAAAAAATTAGGAAGACATTGAGTTGGTATATCATAATGTAGTGGACTACCTATACCATGTACTACTTGAACACTAGTGGTATACCAAATATTTCCATTTAATTAGTGATATAATACTGCCTCACTGTAATGTTTAATCACTGCCTCAATGCGCAAGAGACAAGAGTGCAAATAAACATCGCTAAAAAAAGAGTATAATTAGGCCTCGTTAGGTAGAGCCCCTGGCGGCTTCAGGCTCTGGCTCCTCTGTGCATAAGGAGAAATTGTTTTTCTCTCTCTTCTCAAAATAAATTAGGAGTCTGTTAATTTATTTATTTTTCTTCATCGGCTCTGGCTTCTCTACACATTGCAGCAAGGAGTTGAAGCCATTTGGACTTGTGTCAAACATGACCTCAAATTGGGTGCTTAGCCAGGGCCGATTCTATCTCAAATGACAAAAAAAAAAGAGATACGAGTAGCATCGTACACCCATGTCTACACATTTGTGAGCTTCATTCATTCGACTGCTAGGCTAGCACGTTCTTTGCTATGCATACCGTGCAATGCGAGAGGCTTATTACTTGTGGCTTTGTATCGTTTTTTTGGATGGTTACGCTTCCCTTGCACCGGAACCTTGTTCGTGCTATATATGTACGTGACCATGCGTGGTGCATCCGTGCATGCTCTCGCGGGGGAAAAAAATGGTACAGTACGTGTTGCTGGTGCATGAGCCTGCTGATCGATCGGTGCATATGGAGCCAGCCGGACGCGGCGCGCACGGCAGCAAGCCTGGGAGTCCCATGGGACCGCAAGCAGTAGCGTGCACATGAGTCTCGTTTCCCCTCTCGCGTACCCGGCCTGAGGGGTTGCCGCCAGTTACTAGTGGCGTAGTATAAACCTGCACCGGCAGCGGGCCGGCTAGCCAGGCACCACGCCACCAGAGCAGCAGCCCCTTCGTGACGTGCTCTCCAGCTCTGAGCGGTGGGAGAGGCACGATGAACGGAGGAGAAGGAGGGGCGGGAGGGAGCGGCGGCGGCGGCGGCGGCGGGCAGGCGGGGCAGCAGCCGGAGGTGGCGGAGAGGGCGCGGCTGGGACCGGGGCCAGGACACTACCGCGGGTGCCGACGTGGAGGGAGCGCGAGAACAACCGGCGCCGGGAGCGTCGGCGGCGGGCGATGGCGTCCAAGATCTTCACCGGCCTGCGCTCCCACGGCAACTACGCCCTCCGCAGGCACTGCGACAACAACGAGGTGCTCAAGGCGCTCTGCGAGGAGGCCGGCTGGACCGTGGAGCCCGACGGCACCACCTACCGCAAGGTACTGATCCCCTCCCCTAGCTCCCTCTGTTTGCTTGTTCCGAGCACGGTCGCCGCCGGCCGCCTCGCCGTCTCGGAGGGAGGAACGTGGAATCCATGCGTGGCTTCGTCGTTTTGGTTTGGTTCTGGGTGAAATCTGGATGATTCGAGCGGTTTTCTACTGAATTTCGCCGTGGATTTCTTGCTAGCTCGTCCTGCACTGCTTCGCTTTGCAGAGCTGCGTCGCGTCGCGTCCTACCGGCAGTTGCACGCCGGCTATCTTTTTCCGTTTCGTTTTATTCGTGCGTAGCGAGAATCCAAAGCTTGTTTTCCCGAACGCCAGTGTTCCTCGTTAAATCTATCCAGCTGTTCCAATGCCTTTCTGGCTTTCTCCCCAGATTGGGAAAAAAATCGGTGGTACCTAGGCGTGGAAACATATCCATTACCTAGGCGTTATACATATCGTCATTCGCTCTTTTCGTCTCAGCTTATTCAAAACTAATTTTTAATTTTGAAATAATATTTTTCTCTTACAACATTTCAGCATAAGCATCAACCTAAATTAGATTTTAGCACCTGCCGAACCGGATGATTGTTTGCCACGTGTATGAGAAGTTAAAACCAAGACACCCTGTCTGGAAAAGCTCGGCTCGACTCTCACGCACGGTGATGTTGGGCTGTGGCACGCATGGTTGGATCGTTCTGGGTGGACACGTGGAAACAATCCAAGGTAGGTATGCACGGCCGCGCGCTGGATACAGATTTCATGGAATTTTTTTCGATAGATTTAGAGGAGCTCTTTTCTCTTGTGTTCTTGTGTACTCCTACGTGGCTGTGTCACATGGCAAAGCAGAGCATCACGTCGGCCATAGTCCACGGGGCCGCCACAGCTTCTGATGAAAGCTACCATGTCCCGTTACGGCGGTATATGTAGACCACAGTCGCTGTAGATTCTTGTCATTTTAGGTTGTCTGTGAGACACAATCCAAATATGAGCATCCTCTCTCCTAAAAATATATTTACAGAAATGATTTTCTTTTGAGTTTTGTTGTTGGAGAAGATGCTAAATAAATATTAAACCTTTTATATATATCGCTATCTAAAGAACGAATGGGTATTATTTTGAGTGTCGTTGTTCAGGATAGTCTCGTGCTCTGTTCCGACGCTGCTGCTTCAGTTGCTAGTTGGAGCGTGAACGTTTGATGCTATGCCATTTTTTCCCCTGGAAAAAAGGGGAAGAAATTGGTCCTGACTACTAAAGCTCCTCACTTTGTTTTCCTTTTATTTACATCTTCTTTGTCTTTGGCAAAACGGAACCAACCGTGATGTCTTTGCAAGCTTTTAAAGGCTCCTCACTTTGTTTCCTTTTACAAATTGTTTTTGTCTTGTTTGTGGGTTGGCATTTTTGTTTTTTGTTCTGCCGATTTGTTAAGCTGTTCGTTTCGTGTTGCAGGGATGCAAGCCTCCGGGTAGCAGTGATCCGTACATGGCTGGTTTTATCCCCGGGTGTTCTCCAGTGAGCCCCGGCATGGTGTCCTGCCCGGTGAGCCCGCGAGGCTACAACGGCCTGAGCTCCCCGTCGTCGCCGACCCACTTCGGTGGCAGGGGCAGCAGCAGCTTCTACGGCGGCGCTAGCAGCAGTCGCGGCACTGGCATTGGCGGCGGCCTCCTCCCGTGGCTCAACAACCTATCCCACTCCGACGACGCCTCGTACGCCGACGGCTACTCCTTCAGCGCGCCGGTCACGCCGCAGAACGGCTCCCCGCCGCGCCGCAAGATGGCGCGCTGGGCGCCGGACAACGCTCCCGCCGCCGCCGGCGGCGGCTCCAACGTGCAGTCGCCGTGGGCCGCCAGCCCTGGCCCCAGCCGCTACGCCTCCCTGCCAGTAACCATGCCGCATACCCCTGTCCGCGGCGAGGCCGTGGCGGCTGACCCGGTGAGCCTGCTGACAGGGCTGCAGATATCCGCCGCCGCGGCCAACAAGTCCCCGGCGTACAGCATGTTCGACTTCGACGCCGGGAGCTACTCATCAAGGTCGGCGGGACAGAGCAGTAGCGCGCCGTGGGCGGCGGCGGCAGCTCGTGGCGCTGGCGACGGTGACGCACAGATGGCTCCGCACGGGTTCTCCTTCGGCTGGAGCGGCGGGGCGTTCAACGCGTGGGAGGGGGAGAAGGCGAGCGGGGCGTTCAACGCTTGGGAGGGGGAGAAGGCGAGCGGGGCGTTCAGCGCGTGGGAGGGGGAGAAGGTGAGCGAGATCGACGAGGGGGACCTGGAGCTCACCCTGGGGAACTCGAGGGCCGGCGCCGGCGCTGACCGCGCTTGAGCTCACCGAGACCGCGATCGAGCTGCTGTGCAATGGAACAAGACGATGCGTGCATGAGATGGTGGGAAGGCATCTTTATAGGGAGTGACCGTAGTTTGACTTCGGGCAGACTGGTGCTGAACCTTAACCTAATCTCATCATGAGTTATCCTTTTTTTTTCCTAACAAAGTATCTTTTATTTTCAAGAAATGAAAAAAGAAAACAGACATGGCAAGGGGAGAGGGACGTGTTCTTGTAATCATGGATTAATTGTCAGGCTGTTGGACTAAAGCTAATGGGAAAGTACCAGTTATAAGCAAATGTGTTCTGTTTGTGTATGCTTTCTTTACGCCGTGTTTAGTTGGTGCCCAACTTCCAAAAGTTCTTTGATGTTTCACATCGAATGTTTATGCCCGTGCGCATGGTATTAAAATGTAGACGAAAAGAAAAACTAATTACACAGTTTGGTGGGAAATTGCGAGACGAACGTTTTAAACCTAATTAGTCAATGTTTGGACACTATTTGCCAAATAAAAACGAAGGTGCTACAGTAGCCCCAAAATCCAAATTTTACGAACTAAACAAGGGCTTAGTTAACCATCGTCTATTCAGTTTCCATGGTTTCTGAGCAGCTCTGCAGCTTGTGCCTACCACTATCAGTTTCTTGAGGTCCATTTCGTGTCACTCATAAGACTCATTCCATGGCAGTACGGCACGGTGGTCGGGATGACAAGCTATCGTATGTTGTTAGATTGATCTCTAATCTAACTGGACCCAACGGCCTAGTTAGACCTTTGATTCGCGCCCTGATCGGGGGCGCCCAGCCCACCATGGCTGGAGGGCCCCTGTCATCTTGCGCTATAAAAGAGGTGGGGGCCGGCGGGTCTTATCACGAGGTTGACCTGAGCCGACCTCCCCACCGACAAACCCTAAATCCGATCTAAGTGAGGGGCGCAGCCAGTGACGGGAAATACCTCCGCCACAGCACTGCGCCACCGTCGATCTTCACCGCCGGCACTGCATCTCCGACCCGTCTTCCCCGACCGTCGCTGCCCATGCACAGACTACATCAACGAACCCGATGGCGGCCTCCGAACCCTCGCCCTCTGCCATGTCAGGTTCGGTACCTTCCCCCTTCCCTCTCTGTCTCTTTAGTTTTACAAGCACTAGGATGTACAACGTCTATTTTATCCCGAATAAAATCAGTTTATGGCTAGATTTATGATCCTAGGGTTCCTACAGTTCTAACAACTGTTACAGTATGCAGGATCAGAAAGAGGGAAACGGAAGGGAGCAAGAGGGGACAGCGGGGATTATTGGACGAGGAATGTTGTTCTTAGTTTGGTTGCTTTGACGAGATATAGGGCGCGTTTGCGACCCTGGCCCGAAGGCCCGGCTGCGCCCGTGGGCTGCAACTTGCCATGTTTGTGGTCGTGGCCCGCGAGCGAGCCTGGCTTCCTAGAGCGAAAAATGCCCTCTCCGCCTGGCCCTCTGGAAACGAGGAAAACCCTCGTTTCTTTGGAGCCGAGCTCGTGGCGGCGCACGCAGGCGATTTTGGGTGGCGGCGGGGTGGCTTCGCGCGGGCTCTGGCGGGAAGGGGAAACTTCTTGCGCGCCCGCCCCCCCCGCTCCCTTTCTGGCACGCCTTGCCGCTGGCGAAATGGCGGCGATTTCGCCGGCCTTTATATACGGGTTTCCACTCTCCACTCTCTCCTTCTTTCACTCGGTGCTTGCTCTTCCACCTCCCTCGTGAGAGACCGGCGGTGAGTGGTGGTGCATGGCGGCGGCGGTGACCTCCGACTGGTTGTGGGTTCGGTCACCGGCGCCGAGGTTCTTCGCTGCGTCCCCGCTCCGGCTCCTGCTGGGACTCCGTGGCGGCGGTGTTCCTCTTCTTCTCCGTCCGCATCTGCTTCGTCTTCTTCCCGATCTGCATCCTCTACTTCTAGATCTGCCTCCTCTCCGTTGTTTGGACCCCGAGCCAAGGTGAAATCGACCCCCCAATCTTCTTTTTTGTGGTGCTTCTTGAAGTTCTTAGGGTTTCTTGTTCGTTGCTGTTCATGATCTGTTAGGGTTTCATACTTGTTATAACTGCTTCATGCTCCTATTAGGGTTACTTGTACCTTGCTGTTCTTGATCTGTTGGGATCGTGATCTCTTAGGGTTGTTGATCTGTTTGAGATTAGTATTGTACCTTCTTTGTTCATAAGCTGCTTTGATGCACGATTTATTAGTGTTACTTGTACCTTCTTTCGTTTTGATCTGTTAGGGATGTTGATCTGCTTTTTCGACGATTACTATTGCTCGGGTTTTTGTTCCATCATTGGTCGATGATGTTGTCCAAATTTAGCACTGGGAGGCATCACATACAAGATGCAGCCGTGCTTTTATTCATATGCATTCATATCACATTCATGTTGATGCCTAGCAGAGTACATTAAGCTAAAATCATGTTACATTTTTACATGCTTGTAGATGGATCTGTCTTTGAGCCGTGACATGCTGTGTAGGAAGGCAGCTGCCTTGACTGTTGTTATGGTTTACTTTGTATCCACTAGGCTGAAAAGGAAAACCCCTAAACCTAAAACCCCACTGCCTGATCCTATAGCACTGGCCCTGATTAGGGATGAAAATGAACAGCACAGACAGAGAACACTGAGAATGATATACAACTCCACTGATTCAGAGTGTATTTCTATGATTAGGATGAAGAGACCTGCTTTTTTTAAGTTAGTGAGAACTTTTAGAGAGAGGAGTCTTATCACTGATAGGGAGGGGGTGTCAGTAGAAGAGCAGGTTGCCATGTTTTTACATGTTGTAGGGCACAACCAAAGATTTAGGGTTGTCCACCAGTCCTTTAGGAGGTCCATCCAAACTGTCCACAAGCACTTTCATCAGGTGTTGTATGCTGTGGGTGAGCTTAGGAATGAAATGATAAAGCCAGCTAGCACTACCACTCACCCAAAGATTCTTAGAAGCCATACATGGAATCCATATTTTAAGGTAATTGTATACTCTGGGTTCATTAGTTACATTAGACCTATTGCAATGACTGACCCATGCTTTTTAGGATGTCATTGGCTTTATAGATGGCACTCATTTCCTAGCAATGGTTCCTAGGCGCATGCAACAAGCTTTCAGGGGTAGGAAAAAGGATCCCACCCAAAATGTGATGGTAGCTGTGAATTGTGATCTGAAATTCACTTATGTCCTGGCTGGCTGGGAGGGCTCTGCCAATGATGCAATTGTTTTGGCATATGCTGTAGCCAGGGAAGATGGCTTGAGTTTGCCAGAAGGCAACTGTTTTGGCAGATGCTGTAGCCAGGGAAGTGGAGGCAGAAATGGGCTAGGGTGAGCAAGCTGAAGGACCTTAGTGGTGCTCTTTGGGATGACCAGGCTCATGCTATCATGCTTGAGCAAGAGCACTACCTTGGCCACTGCAAGGTAGCAATTTGATCTCATCTTTGCCTTGACTACCTACATTTGCCTTTCTTAAACTACAATTGCCCAACCCTGCAGGACCATCCTAAAGATGCAGAGTTTCTTAACTGCCCTATTAGGTTCTACACTGAGATGGAGGCTATCTTTGCTAATGCCATGGCCACAGGCAAGTTTGCACTTGGGTCTGGTGAAGCCTTAGGGCAGAACCAGGCTGACAGTGTTGGTGCCAAGGCTGATGGTCCACCTTTGACCCACACCATAGTTCCTAGTGAACAGGGAGTGGATAGCAAGGCCACTGAACTGCTTCCTACCTCCTCAGCTGCTAGCCCAAAGAGGAAGAGAGGGAACTTCTCTGAGGAGGAGATGCTCTTGTTGACTAACATGTCACATGTTGTGAACAATGTGGCCAATGCTCTTAGGGAGACTGGACCTACCCATGCTGATGCCAATCTGTACCTTGCTGTGATGGAGATGCCTGGCTTCAGTGAGGAGGCACTTATTGTTGCCTACACCTTCCTCCTGGACAACAAGGCCCAAGGTAGGGGCTTTGTGAACATGAGTGATGCCCACAGGGCCCTTTGGCTTAGGACCTTCCTGGCAAAAAACAACTATGTGTAGTTCCACTACACATGAAGGGCTAGAAGGCCAGGAGGGGGTTGACTGTTGAGATGTATAGTTCCTCCACCCCCCTCACCCACTCTCTTCTTTTGACAACAGGAGCTTTTGTGCAGTCTGCTTGTTCTTTTGACACCTGACCTTGATGGTGTAGTTTGCCTAGGAGGGTGGCTAACAATAGGCAATGATTTGGGAACATTTGAGCCCTTGGCTGTTGGGCTGAATTTGGTATTGGAACAAACACTATTTGTAGCCTCTATTGGCTACTTTTTATTTGATAACTAGTTGCCTATTTGTGTTGTTTATGCCCTGGTGGTAAATGTGGGATTTAAAGGCCTATGATGCATAAAAGAAACATGAGGTGGCTACCTTATTCTTGTTTTGATGGTTTTGTTATTGTGCTTTGTTCTTTATTTGCCTATCCTTCCATTCTACACTTATGCTCAGTTGTACTCCATAGCAACAACATCCTCTTGTGATGGCTGATGGTAGTGTATGGTAGTGAGTGCAACTGTTGTTTATTTGCCTCTTTATTTGGTTCTTATAATTCTTGGTAGCCACCAATGACTAAACAAGGAAAAAACCATCAAACTACTAAGCTGAGGCTAATTTTTTATCAAGTAGCCGATGATGTTCACCATCATTCAAACTGAATGGTCGACTGAGGCATGTCATTCAGACCACTTTACATGTTCTACATTTGGTTGGTTTTAGAGAATGCCTCCTTGCTATGTGGTCTTTGAAGGGAAGAAACCTGAGATTTATTTTACATGGTATGAGTGTGCTAAGCAAGTGCTTAGGAAAGAAGGGCTATCTATCAAAAGTACAACAACTATGATGATGCTCTAAGAGATTTTAATACAAGGGTACCTCAAGAACCCTTGCTGTTACCAATTGACGCCCCTCATGGGGATGCATCAGCATCCCATGAACTGGTGACAGCTCAAGGTTCTAAAATCTATCCTCATTCACCTGGGCTGCAAGGCTGTTGTAAAAATGCTGTCATCTTGATCTTGTTTATGGTTGTAGTTGGTTTGTCACTCAAGCTGTTCATGTGCCACAACTGTTGTTTTAATTAGGCCGATGATGACACAATAGGATGACTGCATTAGCTGGCTACATGCCACTTTGATTCATGTACTCTCTTTTCTGTTATCTTGTTGCTCTTCTCGGCTTGCCAAACTACTTAATTCTGCTACTGTTCTTAATTTGCTTCTTTGATTATGCAATGTAGCCGGCAATGTATGTGTTGATTAAATGGAATTAGTCTGAGGCCTATGTCTTTTGTACATTTTCATTCAAAGTGTTTGCTTCTCTATTGATCATGCGGTTCTTCCTTCTCTTTGGGCCAGGCCGAGCACAGCAGCTGGCAAACACAATCTGTGCTCGGCAGTTGGCGTTTGAGCCCGGCTGAGTATTGGGTCACAAACACCAGCTCGCCTGGACCGGGCTAAATCGGTACAGGTGCGCAAACAAGCTGCGTTGCAGCAGTTGGAGCAGGCCTGCCCATGCCTGGTCCGTTTGGGCTGGCTCGGCCATGCTGGTCCAGGTGCGCAAACACGCCCATAATATCCTTTCCTCGCTACTCTTCCCTGAAGGTCTACGGCATTACATGGACCGAATCCATTCAAATTTCAGACAAATGCATATTACTTGGCTTGGGCCTTTGAGCTTTGACGTGGCCCAGCGGCAAATTAGCTTGTGGCTTCTAGTCATGTGGACTCTTCCGTGCTCGGCTCCACGTTATTCCAGCGGTGATGGTAGGCTTCCTGGTGAATTTTTTTTCTGACCCAGCTAGAGATGTAGACGTTTATATACATGAGCGCACACTCACCCCTATAAACACACGTACGTATACTCTATCTCTATGAGCACCTCCGAATAACTGAGTTGGACTGGCAAATCTCGAGATTGATGAAGTCACCACACGCGCCTCGCTATTGACGGGCACATCGCATACCACTGAACGAATAGCGCCGTTAAATCCTAGAATAAATCTAAGAAAATACGAGTACCCATGTCAAGTCAGGGACTTGAGTCCGAATGGACAGGTTCCACCGTAAGGCACCTAACGAGCTGAGCTACGCTCAATTCGCACACATTCCTCCCTCCTTTAGGTGCTCCTTGTCCTCAAGAAGGAGCGAACAGAAAATGTTGCTTGAGTATGATCATGTCTTAGCATGTAGAGGTATGCCAGGTTGACAAGCTGATCAACGCCTGTTGCACTGGATAGTTGCTTCGGGATACTGTACGCCTAGCCAAAATCGGCACTGGAAACTAAAAGGGGTTATCAGGGCCAGGGAGTGGAGACACCTGAATTATTCTAGGACTGTTTATTGAGCTGTGAGACATGAAAGACTAGTCGGACGGCTGAGGAAGCCGACATTTTAAAGCTTGTTTGCCACGGAGCCAATCTTGTCTAACTCACGAAAAGGGCCAAAAAAAACTTGTAAGTGATCTTGTGGTTGGTGTGATTTACGGCGGTAGATTGAACATATGGTTGGAGCTTGAAGAAAACCATATCACGCCCACCGAAAAGGAAAACTCTGAATGGAGCTTGTCCGCCTGGCGTTTCATGCGTTGTTGAGCCCGAAGTAGGTGTTTGGATCTTCAAATATAGCTTGCAGTCTAATTCGATTTGGAGAATAAATGTAGATTATAAGTATAGAAGAAAATAACCCAAATGTGCTTTGTTGTTTGGATAACCTGGCATCTCCTTTTTGGAAAGGGGTGCTTTGGTCAATGTAAACTTTCCAAATGGGTATTATGTGGAAAATAGGTAATGGACAGAAAGAAAGGTTTTGGAGGATTAGTTTGGGGATTCAAGTTTAGCTATTCAATATTAGCCTTTGTATGTGATTATGAACAACATTGTAGGACTATTCAACAAGTTTTGGATGAGGAAGTTTTGAAAAAAAAAATCTTTAGAAGGAATGTGTCTGAATATGTGGTAGAGCTTTTTAGAATCATGGAAAATGTTAATCTGGTGGTAGAAGAGAAGGACCAGCTAATCTAGAGCTTTAGCTCCAATGGCAAATTCTTAGTACAATCCATGTATGTTGTTACTAATCATAGGGGAGTTACCTCAGTCCATGTGCATACTACCTGGAAATTGAAAGTACCCCTAGGGTGCATGTTTTGTGGCTACTTTTAAAGAACAAAATGCTAACTAGGGACAATCTAACTAAAAGAAGAGATGTCTCATATCAAACTTGCATTCTTTGTAATGAGTCTGAATATATTGATCACTTGTTTTTTGAGTGTTGTGGTGCTAGAAGGATTTGGAGTGTGGTGGCAGAGATTTTAAATCTGAGGGGTGATTGGACTTTTAAGTCTGTAGCATCCCGCTGGATTGTGAATAAAAAACATGTTTCGAATAATGTTACTAGTTCCGCGTGGTGTTATGGTGTCTTTGAAAGTTTCGTAACCAAATTTGTTTTTAGGGCACAGTTTGGATGGAGAGAGATGCGATGATTTGGATTCCAAGACTTTGAGAAGATGGAGGCCAATGTTCAGTCAAGAGCTAGGAGTGGAGATAGAGATACTTATACAGAAGATGGAAGAGTCGGCAAATCAACCACCAAGAATCGGCTAGGTTCTGGAGGCACAATCAAGATATTGGAGTTGTTGGATATTCGGTCTTCGAAGTGGGTCTCCACCGATGTGAATCAGCGAGCAAGTGAGATGGAGTCGAATTGATGTTGCACCAAACATGAGTAACCCACGAGCCTTTGAGCTTTTTTATTATTTCATAGCCCTAGAGTAACGTTAGCGGTCCTAGCCTCCTAGGCCATGCAGCATGCTGGAGGGACTATGCAAAAAGTGGACTAGTGCCTCATGCCTGTGCTCTAACAGCATACCACGGCAGCAGGGGTAATTGGATCTGGTAATGCTCAGGCGTCCTCTCCACATGGACAGCTCGTCCCAAGATGCGCGCACTCCACTCCTTTGCATGCTGCCTCCACCCACGCTCTGCATCATCGCTGTCGCCCTGTCCCACCCCACCCTCTACCCCTCAGCTGTCATCCCCACCTGCCCTCTACATCGTCGTTGCTACCGCCACGTCCACACTTACCTTCTACGCCACAGTGCCCACCCACCCTCTGCGTCTTCACCGTAGCCCACGCCGCCCCCACCCCGCTCTCTATGCGCCGCCGCCCAGCTCCGTGCTGCCGGTGAACTCTATACTAGTGACCTCCATGCGTCGACGAGCCTCCATTCGCCGAAGTAGGAAGGAGATGTTGCGCTGAAAGCGCATATTGCAAACATATATTTCAAGTGTTTTAGAGGTATGTTGCAAGTATTTTATATTGATGTTGCAAAAGTAGATCGAGATGTTGATATGTTGTAATGGCTATACATGTATGCTTCAAGTGTATGTTACAAATGTTTCATCTATTTCAGATGTATGTTGCAAGTGTATGTTCCAAATGTTTCATCAGTTTCAGACGTATGTTGCAAGTGTTTTATCTGGATGTTGCACAAATAGATCTTAATGTTGCATATATTACAATGACTATACGATCGATGTTATAGAGGAGATGAGATAAGACGAGAGTGGCAGATGACAAGGCGTGGCGGACAGAACACCATGGGTGATGTGGGCTCAAACAGGACGAGAATGACGCATGTGACGCGGCGCACGACGAGGATGGGACCCCGTGGGGTGACGCGGGGCAGCGGGCATGCTTCTGTTACACAGGGACAAGAACGAGGCATGAAGCATGGTGCTTGCGTTCGATCTGGAGCAGCGTCCGAACGACGCTGAGCGGCCACCCAGTGCGTGCCGGGGATAACATCTTGATCTTGCTCTACTCAATGGGCAGGATGCAGGCCGTGTGGGGCGACGATTGCGCGGCGTATCGGGCGGAGAGATGGGTCATGGAGGATGGCGCGCTGCTGTGCCGGCGCACAAGTTCATACCGTTCAACGCCGAGCTGAGGTCGTGCTTGGGCAAGAAAGTGTCGGTGGCGCAGATGAAGTGCGTGGTCGCCGCTGTGTTGTGGAATCTCGATTTCATGGTGCTGCAAGGGCACGCGGGGGAGCCAAAGCTGTCCGTCGTGCTCCAGATGAAGAAGGGGCTCATGGCAAAGGACAAGAAGCGAGGCATCGTTGTCAGCATGTTTAGAATAATCACCGGGGCATTTGCTAGTAAGTGGTCCGTGCTAGTAGTAATACAGTACTCCCTCCATACCCAAAAAAACATGTCATTTAGGACAAGATTGTGCCTACCAAGGAGTGATTAATTAGGGGTATTTTTCCCTGTCTGTCCCTATTAAATATGGTTGCGGGTGCATTCTATATAAGAAAGTTTACCGGTTTAGACGGCTAGTGCATCGAGGTGTTGGTGGTGAGGTCCTGTGTTCGATACCTGGCGGCACCATTTTTTTTTTACTGGCTTGATTTTGCATGGCACTGTGGCCCCGCATGGCGTGCGAATTTGATTTGGCTAGGCGGGCACACGCGTTTGGGCGCTTTTTGGCGGCGTGTTGGGCGCCATTTTTTGTTGTTTTTTTCACAGGCAAACGTTTTTTGCGGTGGCGCCACCGGATTTTAATTTTAGCGCTCGCCAGCTCTGTCGTTTGAGTTCCACGGTGCCTATTAAAATGCAGTCTTTCCCCTAGACTCTTCTCTTTTCCATTACCGTGCCTTATCTCCTCACTTCCCTCTCTTCTCTTTGCTTGTTCCGCATGCAATGGCGGCTGATCCAAGAGTTGTTGCATTTGATCTGAATGTTCGCTTAGAAGATGATGACAACGGCTTTGATCTCAATGTTGGCTTAGAAGAAAACGACAATGGTAATGTGTTTCCTTGTTTGAGTTTTTTGTTTCCTTCAAGCTCCATCTTTCCTTAGTTTGGTTTGTTTCCTTTTTGGACAGGATTTGATTTGAACTTGCCATTAGATGAATATGGTGCGGTTGATTTTGATTTCGTACAAAACCTACCTGGTAAACCTACATGTCGTGCCTATTATTCTGATACAACATCTACCGTATACAATCTGCATGCCGTGGCTGATCCTTTGAATGCGCTTGTTTTTTGTGTTAATAGAACATGCTGTCCAGGCTAGAAGGAAGGACATGACAAAAGAAGAAACAAGGCAAGTGTACCAAGCATTTTTGGCTAGAAGCAAGAATGGGAAACTAGGCAAGAAGGATATAACAATCGTTGCTGCTCAATTTGGTATACACATCCGGTTAGTTCAACGCTTATGGAAGCGAGGTAAAACCCAACTTGCTCATAACACTCCAGTTGTGGTTGCTAGTACCAAGAAGGGTAGGAGTGGACGCAAGGAAGTACCTCCTGATTTGGAACTATTGCGCAACGTCCCTCTCAAGCAAAGAATGACCATAGAAGATGTGTCTAGTAAACTTGGTATGAGCAAATCTAAGATACAAAGGTATTTGAAAAAAGGTTTACTTAGGCGCCACTCTAGTAGCATCAAACCATATCTCACAGATGCTAACAAGAAGACTAGGTTGAAGTGGTGTGTTGATATGATTGAGCAGGGTTTGGTTGATGATCCAAGGTTTAAGGATTTTTTTGACTTTGTGTTCATTGATGAATGGCTCTACCTCTCTCAAAAATCTGAAAAATATTACTTGCTACCCGAGGAAGATGAACCACATCGTACTTGTAAGAACAATAATTACATCCCTAGGCTCATGTTCTTGTGTGTTTGTGCTCGGCCAAGGCTTAGGAATGGAGAGTGTGTTTTTGATGGGAAAATTGGTTGTTTTCCCCTTGTCACTTATGAACATGCTGTTAGAAGAAGTCATAATCGTCTACGTGGAGAACAAGTAATCAAGCCAATAACTTCAATCACAAGAGATGTGATTAGGGATTTCACGGTAAACAATGTGCTGCCGGCTATTCGAGCCAAATGGCCAAGGGAAGATGTGAACAAACCAATTTTCATACAACAAGATAATGCACCTTCCCATTTAAAAGTGGATGATCCTATTTTTTGTGAGGCCACCAAGCAAGAAGGGTTTGACATTCGCCTCATTTGTCAACCACCCAATTATCCGGATTTCAACATTTTAGACTTGGGTTTTTTTCGAGCTATTCAAGCTATTCAATACAAGAAGGATGCAAAAACAATAAAAGATCTAGTTCCAGCTGTCCAACAGGTAAATTGTTCACACATGTTTTAAAGGCATTCATACAATATTGTCCATACATTGATTCATTTCTTGAACTAATGTTTTATAGGCATTCTTAGAGTACTCTCCATGGAAAGCAAACATGATTTTTGTAACACTTCAAAGTGTTTTGAAGGAAGCCATGAAGGTTAAAGGATGTAACAAGTTCAAGATTCCTCACATGCAAAAAGAAAAACTAGAGAGAGAAGATCGGCTGCCATTGCAAATCTCATGTGAAGCTTCCTTGCTTGCTGAATGCATTGCTAGTCTACATACAACAAATTAGAAGTAGAATATTAGAAGATGCAAGCATGTTAGTCTTTGCAGCATGCTAGCCGAAGCAAAGACTGAATGAGACATGTACCTTACTGTTCTTTCTGTGCATCTTGCTTCATCTTTGCATCTTCCAACTTCTTGATAACGTGCTCAGGAAGAAGTATTGTGTCACCATCCATTTGAAGTTTCTCCACATCAGGAATGAAGAACTCACAATCAAACTTTTCCATGTTATGCAAAAACCTTGCTGGGAGGTCGTAGTCTTCATGTAAAAGGCCACAACGGGCACACCTACGAGCACGATGGCGAGCTTGGAAGCAGGCTTCTTCGAAAACGCTGCCAGCGTGGAACGTGCCGCGGCGAGGACACTGCACCACCTCGTGGAGTCTGGCACCACCTCGATGGAGTCTGGCACCTCGATGGAGCCCAGCACCATCTCTGATTCTAGCGCCTCGACGGTGTCTAGCGCCTCGACGGTGTCTGGCACCTTGACGGACTCTAGCGACTCGATGTACTCCATGGCGTGACCGAGCTCTGAACCCTAACTACAGCCGGGCGGCGAGGAAGAGAGGCGCGCGTGTGTGAGCGTGCAAGTGGAGATGAAGCGAGCGGTGAGCGTGTACGCGATTAAGGAAGGCGAGTGAAGGCGATGGGGGCAACGAAGCGGGCGAGCTGCGAGCATGCGCATGCGCCGCACGCGGTTAATGTGGGTGGTTGGACCGGCAGCCGAATCGATTAATACCAGGGGCAAACGCGTCTGAGTACGTAGCCTTACGACCACAACGACGTGCTTTGCGAAAACTGAATCAAGACCCAGGATGTCTTGTTTTCTAGGTACGGAGGGAGTGGTAATTAACATGTCGCATCGTATAACTTTGTAAGTGTGTGTAATTTTGTGTGCTTCACTGCTCTTACAAATAGTAACCCTGCTTGGCAGAGCCTTTCTTCGGCTCCTCCAGAGAAGTCCTGCCAAACGTTTTATAGAAGGAGCCATTTTTTTATAGGAATTTACATTCCATTACTCAACCACGTCAGCTAAATCGCCTGACACCAAAACCATAATACAATTTGGCACACTGACCAACACTGAGGGAGCTAAATCATGCCTCCTACTCCCTACAGAAGCAAGCTCATGTGCTACCCTATTACAATCACGTGGAGCATATTTGACAAGGAAAGATGCAAAAAAAATTACTATCATTTTTGTGTTTTTAGAGGAGGCGGAGCTGTTTTGGAGGAGCCACAAATTAAGGCTCCTCCAAAACGGCTCCAACTCCTCTGGAGGAGCCCTAGGAAGGAACCCTGCCAAACACCATGTATGAGGGATGAACCCATATGATTCATATGACGCATTCTGAAAACGCCTTAGATGGAATTTTCTTATTATTTTAATGTAATTGAAAACACGTGGGAAAAATCTGAAAATTGCGATTCTGGCAGATTGTGGAGTAGTATCTATTACACGTGTGGGGGTGGGGTGGGGTGCTGTGAGGCCGACCTATTCCCATCCTGTACGGCGGCTAGCTATCAAAAAAAAAAACTATCAGCTAGCTCGCCTATCTTTTCTTTTTCAAACTACAATATACGTGGTACTCATATACATGTACGTACGCTGATTGTCCAATATCTATTGACCATCCGCATGTATCAGCTAGCTAGCCTATCTCTCCCTTTTCAAAATACAATATACATGGGGTACTGATATAGATGCCTATGAACAAACACATATACATTCTATCTCTATAAGCGTATTAGAAAAAAAAAGCGCCGATAAATCTTGAAATTGACAAAGCAGTGCCATACGCCTCACAATCTCATTGTCGACGGGTGTGCCGTCTGCAATTGAAACGACAGTACAGTTAGACTCTAAAATAAATTTAGTAAACTATAAGCACATATATCCTACTGGGATCCAAGTCAGATTTTTGACGAGATCTAAGTCATGTATTTCATCCAAGAGGAAAAAGTTCATCCCACTTTCCTGAAGTATCGCTGTAGTCTGATTTTTTCTTTTTCGATCTTCAAAACCGCACATCTTACATTCTTACCCCTTGAATTTTCAAAACTAGTCATATTACCTCTCTGTCTTGATTTGGAATGGCTTTGAAGGTGGGTTTTTATCCTTTCCGGTTAAAAAATCGGTAAATACTTGATAAACCATAGAAAATGTCTCTAAGATTTTCCAAAGAATTTAGAGATGGATTGGGATACGACAAATTTAAATAAAATAATTAGAGCTCATGAAAATATCTCTAGATGCTTAAAATAATAGATTTAGCTAAAGGAAAATGAAAAAATATCCAGAAATAGAAAAATCCCAAAACATTATAATTGATATGTAAACTTGTTTTTAAAACTTTTTACAACAAAAACCAGAATACACAACTAACATTAATGTGTTGCATTCATGCTGGTCGCATCTCATATTTTTGCCATACAGATTTTTTAAAAACATGCTTATAAATTGATGTTTTGGAAAAAAATTAGAATTTTCAATATACATTTTCCCATTTTTCTACAGTTAAACCTATTGTTTTGGACTTTCTAAAGTTGCTTTCATGAGTTTATTTTATTTGGATATATCGTATACCAATCTATCATTGATTTTTTTAGAATTTTTAAAAGCCTAGAGACATTTTCTATGTTTTAAAAACCTTACTAAGTATTTATTATTGACTATTTTTAAGTAAAAAGACAACCACTCTAAAACAGAGCAGGAGGTAACTTGAATGGTTTTTAGATTTCAGAAAGTAAGATGTCAGTTTTAGGGTTTGAGAAGAAAAACTAAGTCTATGATGATAGTTTAGAGAGATAGAATATACTTTTTTCTTTTTAAATTGACCAAATGTTCTTTCATCATGCAAACAACGTTCGACCAATATATAGCCTGTCGTTCAGCCGACAACAAAGTTTTCTGCCATATAGCGAGCCCACGCAAGCGACAGGTTCCTAGGAGGCCACAGAACCACACAATTTGTCTACTTGGAAATTACCCACACATACTATACCCCCATGATTAAATGTTTTGTCTTCATACATTAATCGAAAAACATTGTTATTAGACAAAAAAATCCACCGCTGCCCAACGACCTCATTGGTGGCTAGATGAACGGACCCGATCCCTCTGTAGATTTAGTTTTTGTTAGTCCAGAGTTTGATTTTTGAATGACGCCATCAAAAAGGTGGTGGTAACTATGGCTTCTGGTGTCATCGACAAGGTGGTGGTGAGTGATGACTATGACGTATTAGAATTTGGCCTCTCGGGTCTGTTCCTATCTTGATGATATTTAATCTGACATTGGTGAAGAGCAAGTGAGAGTATGACTGCATGGGAGTGCAATACAAACTACAACTCATCTGATTACAAAGTAGTGTTACATCTAGAGGTGGGAAAGAAACATAATTCCTTCTGGGTGTTACACATTGCGTTAAATATGATCGCACCAGAAGTTCGTGACACGAGCGTCTCGGCATGCCATGGAGGCATGGTATAGATGGCATAAACCAGTTGAAGACCCCATTTTCATTTTGGTGTTTCTAGAGTGACTAGCAAAGTAGGACGTTGTAGTGATTGCTTGGAAGGGTTGATGATAGTGAGATCTCCTCGATTCTGTTTCACCTCAATCTTAGCAGTGTTGATGCCCAAAAGATATCAGTCATTACGTGTCAAGGTAGTAAGGTATACCCCCAACACGAGGTGAGAGACGGAGGTTTTAAGGACTTCTTTACACATGGGATAGACATGTTAGAAAACTTAGCGTTAATAGGATCTTACTTAGTCCAATACAAGAACACCTAATATGTGGTTAGTAATTATTAGTGAACTGACACTGACCTTAACCGAGAGCAGTCACGTTGTTGATGGCCGTTAACATCAATCATAAACCGTCCATATATCCTGCATATATACTTAATTCCATCACCAGACATAGATTCAGGGGTTTAAACTAATAAATTTCCACGAGTTTTGGTGAATCTGTGATTGCTGCAGGGTTTATCTAGAAAACATCAAGATGGACCTAAATATCAGATTTAATTGCGATTATCCATAGCAAAAACAACCACAGAAAGTTACAGAAGACTCGGGAAGACACCACACCGAAGCGGAGGGTGAGGCGCCGCTAGATGGGGCCGGCCGACCCCACCTATAGGTCGGCCGACCCCTAGGGTCCACCTATTAGTCCCCTGTTGTTATGTCGGTTCTCCACCGCCTTAAGAATTGCTTGCATCTCCGTCGTTTTTGAAGTCAGTTTGATCCGAGAGTCCATAATTGATGCTCCGGCCTATATATAGCAGTCCTAAAATCCTAATTCATATCCCTCATTTAGATCAACACACATCAGGAGGATTAGGTCTAGAGCTCTCTAATGTAGTAGATTAGTAGTTTAGGAGTGAGGGACGAGTTGTGCTCATGCTCAAGTTTCCGATCCAGTCTTGGAGGCTAGGCAAAGCCTTGTATCTTTACTTCTATATCTTGTAAGACTTATTATCAATTTATCATATTCTTATCTACATGGCTATACTTACTTTGAATATATATCTTGCTTAGTTATGGTTATCATTATTTGTGTGTAGGTTCATAGAGCGCTTAGCATGCTAGTTTACCGGTTAGGCTAAGTAGTGGAGTCTCATGTAAGCATGGTGCTTATACGATGATCTGCCTATGAGTGCACCCTGTTCTCTGGTTGAGTGGTAGCAGCGGGAGGTGACAACCCCATCTATCCTTTGTAGTCCACTCTGAATTGAGCAAATTCTTAAATTATAGGACCGTAGTCGCGTCAGTAGAGTTATTATCACACCCCAAAATTTCTATTTCGGGTTGTGAATAGAAAATACTAAATAAAAAGAATGATTTTTATATTTGGATAAAATTTATCAACATTAGTTTAATTTTGCATATATTTTTATTAAAGAAAATGGTTTTTTAATATTTCTTAATTAATTTGACGGGCTTTCGTTGATGTGGCGCTTGCTTGTTGCTTGTTTTGGCGCTTTTGTGTGTGATAAGTCTTCAAAAACTCAGTTAGACGCCATTCGATCCTTCCTGGGATTTTTTTTACTTTTCCAGAACATTTTTCTATTTTTTCTAGAGCAAAATCCAATTTTTAGAAGCTCTAAAATCTCTTTTCATGGGCTCCAAATACTTTATTTGGATTCATCGCCTCTCAATATTTCTCTAGAAGTTTTCCCTAAATTTTTGGGAGTTTAGAAATATTTTTCAGGGTTCTAAAATGATTTTAGTTTTGTCTGGAATTATTTTTGAACTGAAAATGAATTTCTGGAATTTCTGAATTATAAAAATAAATCATTTTTTCCTACCTCGAACCCTAGACATATATATGTGCCGGCGTAGCCCTCGACACGCAGGTTCCAAAAGTACGACCGCTTTTCCGATCCGCCACTCCAAGCGTCCTACATATATCGCCGAAGTTTCGAAACCCGAGAGCTCCGGCGAACTTCCGGCGATGGTTCGGTGAGCTTTTCCGGCCACTTTTTTTATCCCCAGTGAATTATGTTTTCACTGCGAGGTTCTTCTAGATCTTCTCTACACCGGCACGCCCTTAGTTTTTCGAATCCATTGCCGTTTGACCGTTTCCCCACCTTTCTTTCTCATCTTCGGCGAACTCACCATGGAAGCTCCTTCCTTGTTTTGCAGCAGCTGTGGTCGGCGTCTTCTTGGCCCAGGCCGACGCGGACATCTCCCTGTCTCTAGCCGTCATAGGGACCCGTACCTGACGCCTGTTTCGTGCCCCGGTCACGCGCCCTGCGCGGTTTCTGCGAGCAGCAGGCGCTGCTCGGGCAAGGCAGACCGCCACCACCCCTGCGTGGTCGTGCGGGCCTGCTCCACCGTGGCCTTGCGCCGTCGTGCTGTGCCTCCGGCTGGACGGCCGGCCAAGCCCCTCCCTTCCCTGCGCACAACAGCAGCAGCAGCAGCAACAGCAGTGGCCATGGAGGCCACGATCCAGAGGATGGAGATGAGCCAAGGTAGAAGACGAGTTATTTACGTTTCTGCCATTGATCATATAATCCCCGTCCTTCTATCGTTGCGTTTGTTTCGTAACGTCGTGCTCTATGCAGTAGCGGTAATGTTCATCATGTCACTTAATTATGAATTTATTAATATAATTATAATTTGATTTATATTTATTTAATAACTTTTAAATTAAAAGCAACCTAGGGTTTAATTCCATTTTGTCGCGTTGTGGTCGAGCCAACACATGCTACATGTTAGTAGCAACGTGTAGCATGTCTCACACCTCTAAATTTTATAAGTTAAATATTAATCAAAATTTGATTAATATTTATGCAACCAAGTTTCTAAATTAAAGTAATTTAGGGTTTTATTCGGTCTTTTATAAATAGATGTTAATTAATATCAACTTCAATGTGTGTTTATTAATTATAAGTATAACATACTTAGTTAAAGCACGATACATATGATGGTTCGATTAGTTGCTCATACATGTTCTATGTTTTCTAAATTATAAATATTTAAATAACTTAAATACTATGAAAAGTTTATAAATAAAATATGACTAAGGTTTAATTCTGTCTTTTCTAGTTAAACTATAATTTCACTTAATTGAACTTTAGGATATCTCTCTAAAATGTCCATCACCTTATTTTGATAAATAAAATGCATCGAGCGTGTAGTCTATTTTCTCCGTTATGTTGCAAACCTCGATAGATGTGTCCTCCATAACCATAACTCTGTTCTCGGTTGTTCTTGCGCTCTCGTGATCGTAACAATGAGCCGTGTCATTTAGTACGCTCACTTCAAGCGTTTCTTGTGAGTGATCTATTGTTCTTAGTTGTGTTTGTTGTCTGTTTGTGCTGCTTGGTTGCTGTGAGTAGAGGAAGCATGGTCTGTTAGCGCTGAAGACCAGGAGCTGAGGACCGACAGTCGAAGCAGAAGCTGGAGACCAGAAGATAGAAGATGAAGACTTCTGAGCAGCTAAACTCTAGGAAAAAGGCAAGTGTAGGCACCATTTGATCATATTGCTCCTATTCATTAAATTCACTTTACTTTTATTGCATGTGTCTAATATTGTAAACCCTAAGGACATGACAAGCACTATGATTATCTTCCTTATATTTACCTAGGGTTTCTATGATTGGGTAGTGTAGTTATGCTTAGCTACTCCACTCACCACTTCTACATGTTAATGAAAGTAATGTTGACTAATGATTACTTTAATGATGATTAATGATTAATGGCTACTATAACAATGGAGAAGGAAAGATGCTTATAGCATCGTGGTTAAGGGTTTGAAAAGAGGGAACGAGTATTGGAGCTTGGCCCGGTTTCCAGGGGTACCCGTGTTCGCCCTCCCAAAGGATCTGTTCGTGGAGTGGCCACCTGGGACATATAGTACAACTTCAAGCCATATGGCTCTGGCTTGACGTAGTATCAGGACCTCTACTAGTAGGGTATAACTTTCTAGGTAGGCGTAAGAAAGTAACCTAGGTAATGAATATTAAGTTAACGGTTAGTCTAGGTTCCATTACTATGGGCACAACTACCGTGCGCCTAGGCCAAACCTTACGAGTTGCATCCTATTAGCTAGAACCTATGAATAGTCTCATAGTGAAACCCTTCCTGCTCACCTTGGTAGTGTTTTGGGGAGTTACGACCCTAGGCAAATGGGAATCACGACTTAGAGTGAAAGTGTACACCTCTATAGAGTTAAAACTGATATATCAGCCATACTCACGGACACGAGTGGTCTAGACTCACATGATTAGAATATGACTCACAATTGGACAGTGGAGGCGGATTTGTGGATTGAGGTTGTGTGGCAGAACCGCCTAATCTAATACCTCTCAGGAGTACTTATCTTTCATTAGACACTAAGTACTCAAGAGAGGACACTAAACTACGCAGTTCCGTCGAGCACACCCTAAGGGAGAACTCAAAAATCCATAATTTTCTATCAGGATCATAAATGAGAGAATAAAGCTTACAACATTCTGAAGTCATTTCTTACATCAGTTTATTACAGTAGTACAATATTACCTCAATTGATTATAACAGCGGAATATAACAATGTTATCAGAGTTATAGAGGAAGCAAAATTAATTTAATGACATGGTGAAGCATTAACATAGTGAACATTTATATACAAGAGATGTTAGCAGATTTTACATCTTTTCTTATAAAACCATTAGTCAGGGTTATAAATAAACACTATGGTCGTAGCGTGAAAGGAATCCTCTCTAAGCCCACTAGGAGGTTTCCACACATAAGAGTCAGCTCTAAGTATCCTCTGATCACCTGCAACAGGGAGAATATAACCCTGAGTACTCGATTATACTCAGCAAGACTTACCCGATAGGAGGTAATAAAAGACTCCAAGGATATGCGAGGCTTATTTGGCTTGTGGGTTATTGCATCTGCGGAAACATTACTAAATGTGTGTCCTTATATTTAATTTTATTAGCAGTCATCATTAGTTTATTAACTAACTATTCTATGTTAGCACTTATGCTACTTTCAAGTAGGTGGTAAGCAATCAAAACCATTTTATCACCTTTAAGTTCTAGTTCTTACTACGGTGCTAGACCATAGTCAAGTCGTACCGTCTCATATAAATGATGATTCATAAATCAATATATCCCAACTGGGTACCCCAAAACACACACCTCGCTTGTACCCCAGGCACAAATAAGACCAACCCATTCCACTCCTATCGAGGGGTCTAGATCCCCGTCCAAACTTGGACTCCAAGCTCCCACACTTGAGACCTAGTCTCAGTATGATGCTTAGACCTCCACCTTTCCCCGCCTCCAATCAGCTGGTCCGGAAAGAGTCAAACCCATAACAAGAGCGTAATGAGCCTTCCCGCTCCCATAAGCAAGTATGTGCTTAGGATAATAAGTCTGTGACCTGACTACCATCCACAGCATCGGACGGTCCTCAATTGACATAGGAGGAACAAGTGCAATCCGAGCCTCGCTCGAATGTCTAACCAAGTCCAGATCCAAGTACTATTCCACCCGGTCTCCAATTATCATTCATATATATTCCATATGATAGCAATATAATAACAACAATGATATATTTGTTATCTCTCGTGAGTGATAGGTAATCACTCGGCTTCTACCAGGTCCTATAGCAGAGCAATCTACACGATCATAACATACTAGTAGGACTCATAGGATAAGGATATATATATGAAGTGGTTTCATTCAACTCCTTAAAACTTAATGCACGAGCATAAAATAAAGTGTAGAATAATAGGGGTTATGCACCGGGGTTTGTCTGGGTAAGATATAACCAAAATTTAGCATTCCATCATGGTGACACAATCACCGAGGCACCATCTTTTCCGCTACTTTGGTCGACTCTATGATCCATCATTGTTTCTATTATGATATACGTGGATGCAGCGTAGAGACGTAAATAATCAACGGCAACCGAAACTCTTAGAAATACGATTACGCCTCATAAGCTAATGAGCTAGCTCTAACGACTAGCGTACTAGGCTATGTATCCACGTCATCAAGTAAGGCTTTGCCTTTGAAAAAATGTTTTAGTTCTAAAATCCCAAGTTGTTTCAGCATTTTATTGATTAAATACATATTTTCGAACTAGGGCTCATTTAGCTACCTTGGCAAACTAATTATTATGGAGCTACAAAAATTACAGTGAGCACCTCATATGCTAGGAATTTACTGTGAAAGTTTCAGAGCCAATATTATCACCAATTTATCACAAAAATTCCTACAAGTTTGTACCTTACAATATGAAGCATCTCAAATTAATTAGATAACTCCTAAAAATATTACAAAACTATATGAACAAAATATACTAGCAGATAGATCATGATTTTAGAAACCTAACAAAATTGGTTTCACAATTTTTTTGTTAACTACACAATTTTATATTGAATTTACAAGTTTACCTTAGAAATTAATTATAAAATGCTTTAGAAACAAAAAGGGCTGGTGGCAAGCATTCGACCCAGCAGACCCGGTGGCCTAGCACGGGGCGCTGCCCACGCGCGAGACGGCCCATGGCTAGGAGCCCGTGTTGGCACTAGCAAATGAGCCCTCGGACTTTTCCCGAACCACGACTGGGTCCTAATACTATTTCTTCCTTTCTCTGATAAATTCACTTAACCCCCTAGATTTTTCCAAATTTTCCCGCACGCACCCCCGGCCATCTCGTGCATGGTGATGCGGCGAGCGGCGGCACTGGGCGTCCACGTCGGCCACCAGAGACCTGCACGGACCTATTTAGCGGGTCGGTCACCATCTACGACTAAACTCGCAAGGATGGACGGCGGTGGAGAGCTTAACGGTGCACTACCGAAGCCAAGCCTTGATGACGAGCAGAACCGTGCGGCAGCGCGACTGTTTCAACAGCCTAAGGCACTATTGGGGTGGTGGAGATAGCGGGTAAGCACCAGTAGCTCATCAGAATTCACGCTGCGGTGGCGATTGAGGCAGAGGAGTGCCGTGGTGGCCTGGCCACGTGCATGCAGTGATATCAGCGGTGCTCCAAGGTTGACACCAACGCGTCAGGTCCTCACTCGCGTTGTTCCTGGTCAAACAAAGATGCGCAACAACACAAGGAGACCAAGGTGAGCTCAAAGGAACAACTAGTTGAACCCCTACCAAGGGGTTGGGCCTTACTCCCAAGTCATGCTCTGTTTTGGAGGCGTGATGACCGACGGTCGTGGAAACACTAAATTTGTCTACGCCAAGGCGCGGCAAAGCCTCGATAGGGGTCACCTGGCTAGTCAACTCCCTAGGCCACTTGTTGGTGCAAGGAATTGAACTACGAAGCTCCGAGCTAAGTGAATCAAGAGGCAGAGCGTGTGGTGCACCCGCTGTGGTCATGTCATGGAGAAAAGCATGCGGATGAGCTCGAGCGGTAGGGCATGTTAAAGTAGGGCTCCAATTGATAGTGGCAGAGCAAGCTTGTGCACACAGGTGATGAGACCAGTCGGCTTGGTGTGACACACTTGAATTAGAGCGGCCGGACACGAGCTGGTCACACCGGCATCTGCTAGCGAGGCAAGTGAAGCAGGGAGGCATCCCATCGCCAATGTGATCGGGCCAACGACCAGATATGGCGGCAGTGGCATACGCCAAGGGCACAACATGGTAGGTGATTAGAAGGGTGGGGCAGACGCCACGTCGACCGAGCGACGGTAGCCATAACATCGGCTTGGCCCAGCGCATAGCACAGAGGGAGCCAGACCACGACCAGTCGAGGCCAGCCAACGCCAGGCCGAGGTGCTACGTGGCACCATCCATGCACACGAGCTGGCCTGTGGTCGTGACCCGACCACGACATGAGACCGACGTCCACAGCATCAGCGTGCGCGGTGACCGTGGACTTAGGCCAAGCGGCTACGCTCGATGCTATGCACGTATTTTAAAGTGAAGCAAAGACGGCTGATTACCTCGATTGAAACTCAACCAATTTCGCTGACCCAGAGCCAACACTGCCAGCCATCTAGCGAAGCGATCATCACAATCATAGAGCAACCATAGAGGAAGATAAAAGGATGCCAACATGGGCTCATCGCTGGAGTGTCAGTTTATGAACAGAGCGCCAACAACGTGGTTACAGCGTGTTCCAACGAATTTTGGGGAATTTTTTAGGGAGCAACGCGACACCCAACACAACTGTGACCTACCCTATGCCCAAGAGCTTACTTAGAAGCAACCAACAATGCAAAAATATGAAGCTAGTGTTTAAACATTTTAGTTAGAATTTAAATGTGAAATGGCATTGTCCACACTCTTTCTGACTTAGAAAAGACAAGGGTTCAAATGGGACTTAACATGCATGAACACTTGTTGCCATAATTTTTAAGAGGTCTATACCTTATTAACTTCAAACAAGAATTACTACGTGCGATAGCCCATACTTTACACTAAACCATAGGAACAAAATACTTAAGCACTATTTAACTATTTTGCTCAATATAATTCGTTAAAAATGGCATTTTAAATATAAGTTCAAACTCTTGCCGATTCAACGAAAAAGGCTGATTTTTAGTTTCATATTCGATTTTTGAGCTCTCAATAACAATAGTTAACAATATTTGTTTTCACAAATTAAAGATGCATCTTCAACTACACCACTTGCTCGTCATCTTTACTTAAGTATTACACGCAAGTTATATTTTATTTTTGTTTATATAAATTGATTTTTGGTGCCAAATAATTAAAATGACTTATCCTATTTTTCTTGTTAGGATTTTCATTAACACTTTTACGCACCAAGTAAGTTAACTTGGATATTTATTTGAGTCCATAAAAGTGAGTCACATAGGATTCGCTTATCATTTCCCGCGCATTATAAATTTCTAAAACCCAAAAACTTATTTGGCTAATCCATCTCATACCTAAATCTTGGTGCTAAGCAGGCTCGTAACACCAGGGGTATTACAGGTTGCTACCTTGTGCTTTGGTGGTATTGCCATCTCGTGCTCTTAATTGGGGTTGCTACCCTAGGTTACTATTTGGGGTTGCTACCCCATGGTTAATATTGAGGTTGCTACCTCAGTTGTATGAGGACAATAAAAATGTTATACTCATTCTAATAATTAATGATTGGGATCTTTCACTCATCTTAGTGATTAGATTGCAATAATAAAAGTTTACCAACTAAAATGCTAATATGAAGAGCCTTGCATGTCATTATACTTTCTGCCTATATTTATTGAGTTCGACATGGACTTACCTTTCTTATTTCCCTCACACCCCCAATGTGTAGTAAAGTGCTGCTCAGAAGAAGGTCAAGATGCAGATAAGTTAACCAAGGTCTATTAAAAGTGCTTGGCGTATGGATCCCCCAGTTAGCCATCCCTAAGAAGTATGGAGCCTGAAGAGAAGATTAGCATATGTTCCGCGATACTCTAATAGTTGTAAGTGTTAATATAAGTATGCTTTCTGCTATATAACATTGTTTCTAATATTTCTATTCTATTGTTGTATGTGTGAACTTCCTGGGCACACATATGACTAGTGCTTGGTTCTCTTTGGAAAACCAGGCGTGATAGTTATCTATTGTGGATGCTCTACCGTCTAAGCGGCGTTCTGAAGTGTATAAGAGTAGAGTTAGTCTTAGCTATAGTTGGATGAATATATACTTTGACCATGTAATAGGAATATCATAGGAATCTACCTCACCCGTTGTTCTCCCGAGTTGACTAGTTTATATTATGTTAGTGATTTATCCCCTGAGTGTCATTATGCTTTATTCCTATCATTATATTCACCCCTGCTTTAGCTATGCTAGTATGTTGATTAGTAGACATTCCTTTGTTATCCAATAAGTCTTTACTCTGTTGTTTCTCTGTGGTAAAATATAAATAACGATATCTAGAATACTCCTGGTAAAATGCTACAATGGTATTCTGTGCGCTTGCGGAATCCTTCATATTCTATTTACACTTAATAAATACCAACAAGCATTTTTAGCGCCGTTGCTGAGGAAACAATTGGTGTAAAAATTTAGATCATTAACATACCACTAGGTTTAGTAGGATTACCCTTGTTCTGTTAAATTGTGGAATAAGACAGAGCAACAAATGACATTTTGACCTTCTAGCAAGCTTCCACAAGAAAAGAAGAAACATTGAAGAACCCTAGGGTCCCTAAACATTCAAGATCCATCAACACTAGAACCTTGCCATCTGACTGGTTTGCATAGACATATATATATTTTCTAACCATGTGTAGATTAGAGAAAAAGGTCGACGTCACAAGAATTCAAATCACATCTCAATTGACGAAAATAGATGCGGCACTACTCACAAATTCCATCATGTGTCATGGTAAGTATGATCAAGAAAGGTGAGATAGTCTTGCTCATGAACATTAAACTTAATGAGTAGTTATCTTTTAATTTTTGTATTCCACTGCATGTTTACTTTAAATGATACATGCATCCATCTCGTTTAGTTTAAATTTTCTCATATCAAATACACAACATGTTTAGTTCTGTTCATATATCCATTCCCACTTGCATCTTTAAAAAAATATCTCACCATGATCACGCTCTTTCATCTCTAAATTGAATACATCTCTATAGTGTTTTCATGCTACCTTTGTTTACTATAGTATGTTTAAGGTTTAAAGTGTGCTCATACATCTTTTAAATTAAGCATGGTGCTTAGTTTAGGAGTGTTGATTTTACTACCAAAGGCTTTTTAAATTAAGCGTGGTGCTTAGATTAAAATATTTTCCTAAATTAAATTAGGCATGGTGTCTAGTTTGATTTTTAAACCAAGAATATGGTGTAGTAGATACTGGTTGTTTTGTTAGACTAAGCCCCATAGAAAACTCTAAAAATCAATCTGGGTAAGTCAAAGAGATGAATTCACATCAAAGATGAATCAAGGCATGCGATGAACTCCAACAACTCTGCACAAAAAAGACACATCTCATTCTTTATGGAAGGAAGAACTATGAGTATCAAAAGTTTATTCACTTATCTTTTGTTGCAAGTTACCTATGCCTTGAACCATGTTAGAATGTAGCAACCACATAAAATTTGCTACAAGAACAAAATCTATGCTAAAGTAATCCTAAAACCATCCTTGCATTAGCATAAAAGAAAATTATAGAAGTTATGGACAACAACCCGTGTTTCAAATTCATTATATTTCCTCAGATATGTGTCCATTTACATTTTGCAAGAAGAATGAATATAAGTTATGTCTGTTCAAGGTTTGGTATGAACCTATCAAACCACCACTACAACTGTGGAAGTGGATGAACAAATCGACAGGCTAAGAGGAACATCAAACGACAACCTAGCATTAAGCTTTCCCAAGACTCAAGCTTGGATGCTGATGAGAAGTAGGATATAACCCACCTTGTATTATCCAGAATACGTCTGCTCTTGTCATCTTTAGAGACACCGATTCACACGTCGACAACAAGAACAAGGATAATGAGATGCCACTATATCATGACGTGTAATCTCGTGTCAACAAAATGTCATCAATCAGTGGTGGTCTGTCGATGGTGTCTCGTGGAATCATGAACAACCATAGGCACAAGAAGACATCCCTAAGTCATCAGAGATGAAGCTTTCATGCAAATTCCAATGAGGTTCCTTCCTCGACTATCAAGATGGCTGGCGTATCACTAACAAAGAAGAATAACCCTCCACCATGCCATTAGAGGACAAAGACAACCAAGGAGGAACTTGAGTTTACATCTCCAATGGACCCCAACTCTTCAACCAAGAATCAATGAAAATCAAGAAAGGTTGATGGAAGAAGAGCATGCAATTGTCCGTATCCTCACCGGATGGTGCAAAAATAAAGCTTAATGTAAGAAAAAGTCCTGCTCAACGAACGATGAGCTCTCACCAGTAGGTAAATCGGATAAGCCTCCTTTAGTTATGTTTGTCATTAATCACTTCAATAAAACAAAGGAAAACATAATGTATATCCAACCATGCATTATGCAACATAAAATCACATTCACAGGAGAATTCTATCATCCAACTTGATTCTGCATTCTATAAAATTTAAGTATGGGGGATGGAGTTCTTCAAATCATCTCATGTCATGTTGCTAATTTATCTTGGTCATCCCTATCTTTATGATGAGCTTAACTTGTTAAATCTCTAACAAGTAAAATTTTAAATAATCATGTTTGTTTGATTCACCATACATATTCTTGTTTCTACTTAAATCTCTTGAGTCTTTCAAGCTTCCTTGTTCTATTATAAGTATGCTTTGGAATACTATTCAAACAAAATTATTAGATCAAAGCATACTTATATAGAATTTGGTTATACAAATAGGGAATGTTAGGAGATCATTTGTAGAAACAAATCAAGGTTTGAGGAATTCTTCAAAATAATTTCACACATCTTTGCCTTAACCTTGTCAAAAATTTGAAGTAGTGGTGAACAATAAAGGCACATTATTTAAAACATGGGATAAAGATTCTATGCTAATTAAAATGTTAAAACCAACTCTATTATAGCATAGAGGATGACCTTTAGCTCTATGACAACACTATCCTTGCTTTGAATCATTTGTATACTCCTTTGGGTATATGTTGTCTACTAATCCCTTGCAGAGAAGAAATAATGAGAGGAGCAGAAGGTCCGATCAAAATGCCAACAAAGAACAAAATACAGCATGATAGAAGAGTGAGAAAGAAGGTACAACATATGAGACAAGATGCTCATGAACAACTCAAGATGCAAGGAAGGAAAGGACCACCAAAAGTCAGCTACCCTTCATCACATGATGTCATCATGCTCCAATGATGAAGGTAATATATTAAAGTAAGTGGTCATTGTTTTCCTCTTGATCTTGGTATGCACATAAATGAAGACACAAACACGTTTGAGTTACAACTTTATTTGATCCAATCTAATTAACTCAACATGTCTTGTTCCTTATGTTTGTTCATAGCACCACTTTCTTAATCTTGGTCTTAACCAAATGAGCTAAAATGTTGCATATCTTATCTTTAGAAGAGATAGTCACAGTAATAAAAAGTTTGATACATTATATAAAGATGGACAATTCTTCCATAGGTTAAGCAAATCCACTTTTTTGTCACAGTCAAAATGCTACATTCATGTCCATCCTTCTGATCTGATCACCCATGTTATAAATGAACAATGCACACAACATCAATCTTATCATAATTCAATGTGCCTAAGGCTGGAGAAGAATAAATAAGGTTTTGATTTTGTTGGTGTTTTCCACCAACAGAGCCCATACACTTGATCTCTACCTTGTCTTTATGAGAAAAACACACTTCGAGTAAAGTATGGAGGAGTCGATCCCCTAGATTCTACTAGTGAAAGTTTTGAATCGACAATAGGCTCACAACCATTGATGAGAAGACAACTGCCATACAAGGTATGTTACATAATCATGCACAATGGCAGGTAAGCATGGGACACGAGATAGCCAGCCTCTAGCAACAACATCAACAACAAAATTAAAATTGGGAGGCTCTGTTCCAACACCTCCACATCTGGCCACCTCGTTGAGCAACCACGACAACAACCAGCTTGGGGGAAAAAGGCATCTCTCGTGTATCTAGATAAGTATTTCTTTTCCTTTTATTATTCTTAGTTTGCTTTATATATATTAGAAAAAAGATGAATAACTAAAAACAAAATAAAAAGTTATCTTTGTAGAAATATATATAGTTATAATGTGTGATCTAAAAAATGAAAACAAAATAAAAAGAGTGCGTCTAGTTTGCTTTAATTTCTTTTAAGAGCTAAATAAATAATATGGGACTCTTAGGATAATCTCTTAAAATAGAAATGATGAATAGTTGCTCTGTTGTAATTCCTTTTAAGTACCTAGTTTTTAGCCTTAAATTATCCCGAGTTTTGGATAAGATTGTTTTGATATAAGGATTTACTCTGAACTTGAAACTCGTGGGTAGCATATGCTTGATCTAAGTCTAGGTAATTGACGGATATGATATAAGAAGGTCTGAGCTGTTGTTTATATTGTTCCAAGTGACACTAAAGGTTTAGAGATTTATCTTTTAGAGAAAATAAAAATGACATGATGAGTTCTTGTATGACAAAACTTAAATTCTCACCAGAGCCATACATGTTATTTAGGCTAGAAAAACTTTCACATATATGCTGCTTGTTTTGCATTGAGTTTTATCAAGCTTTGTTGACCCTTATGAGAGGTTTGTCATGCTCTTAAAATCAAGATCACATACACTCCACCCATATATGCACTACTCCTACATTGAGGGTAGACACAAAAATATGCCATTCTATCTAGATCTAACCAAAAATATTTTACTCCTACACGAAGAGTGAACACAAAAACATCCTTTTTAGATTTTCCATCCACCAAATAAATACTCAAAGTTCTTGTTGATATCTCTCTCAAAGTTCTGTTGTAGAAAAGAGGCATGGGGCTATGCAAACGTTATTCATAAAAAAGAGTTGAGAAAAATGGACATAAAAGTGTCCAAGATATTGAAAACAATGGGTACTTAGATGCCCGCCTGAAGAAAAAAAGAGAGAAAGAGAGATGAATAAGATAGCCCCTGTTCTCTAGCAAATGTTTTTAAGTTTCAAAAGAGAGATATGTTTTCAAGGACCAAAGTAGAATTTGGTTAGCCACCATATACATCCACCATACATCTACACACATACATATCTTGATTTGATTATATGACTCAACTCTCTTTGGATTCATTGTTTGACTTTACAATATATGCATTGCAAGTATGCTCTAACTTTCTCCCTACCCAAGAACTCCACATAAGCCTTAGTAGTAGGAAAAGAAAAGGTATAACATCTTTATTGCCTTGGTGAGGATCCACAAATACCACATATATTAAGAGACTTGAGAGTGTCATACAATAGAATCTCTGAGTTTTATTTTGAAAACTTATAAGAACTCAGGAACAATGGTGGAACAAAGAACTTGAGACATAGTGCTTGACTTGATTGTTCTATATTTCAATTGCTCAAGATCTAAGTGAAGGCTAAGAAACCCCATGGTTGAAGGTAATATGGGTAAGTTTGAAAGTCATAACAGTTTGTTCTAACCCGGAGGAAAATTTCTGATTGAACGCATGTGTACTTTTGAGGAGTGAAAACATTATAGCAACTCCTGATCCATTGCTGAATTTAGCTTTGCTTAGGAACGAGCAAAGGTTAAGTGTGGGGGACCTTATTGACTGTCGTTAACATCAATCATAAATCATCCATATATCCTGCATATATACTTAATTCCATCACTAAACATAGGTCTAGGGGTTTAAACTAATAAATTTTATGAGTTTTGGTGAATCTATGATTTCTACAGGGTTTATCTAGAAAACCGTCAAGGTGGACCTAGATGTTAGATTTAATTGTGCTTATCCATAGCGAAAACAACCCCAAAATGTTCTAGAAGATTGGAGAAATCACCACACCGAAGTAGAGGGCAAGGCACCGTTGGCCCCGCCTTTAGGTCGGCCAGGCCCTATTGCCCACCTGTTAGTCCCTTGTTGTTATGTCGGTTCTCCACTGCCTTAAGTGATGAGGACATCACTCCTTCAGATGCACCCGCTGATCCTCCAACCATTATGCAAGGTCTAATAACTCGAGCTCAAAGGCGACAACGTAATTTAGAGGTGAGCTCGTTCTTAAGTGATCATTTTCATACTTTTGAGAATAGATTGCTACCTAATGATGTTATATTGATTAGGAACATTGGAGAGGGTCATGAGGGACTTAGAGGAAGAGGTGGAGGCAATGATGACCAGCAAGGACGTCCAACAGGAATTGGAGGCCCGGTCCAACATGATTTCGAGTCTACCTCGGCCTCTAGGACCAGTCTGCCTTAAACTGGTCACCCAGGACGTATCCGGACTCCGTTTTCGATGATCCACATATGGATGGAAATCTAATTTGATAAGGAAGCCAATACAAGTGGTCTCATGTCAAAATCTATTCAAAATCAATGGGAATCGTGGTCACAAGTCAGCATCAAGAATCTACCATGGTGCTGCGACATCGTGGGCCCATTAGGGGCGCGTCTAGGGGTCTTGCATGACCCTAGAGTCTTCATAAACAGCCGCCACCCCTCCATTAGGGTTTGAGTTTTGCTTAGATTATTCTGTCAAGAATAGTTTTACCGTTCATCAGTTTGTGAGACCCTAACTTCGTGAGATTAATCATTCATCTGCAATTTGGTTGCTTTCTTTCTTGTTCTTACTTGTGTTCTTCGTTGCACAGGCAGTGATTAGCCTTCTTAGTGAGGTCAACTGGATTCGTGTCTTACTTAATAACCAGGGGAGTTGTGGTGCTAAGATTACAGGGTTCGATCTTTCGATCTGAAGCCGGATCGGTGTGTCATTCTCCGCCACAACAATAGTTATCACTACCTGATGGTATATCGGGATCCCTGTTCCCATTAAGTGGTAATCAGAGCTAAGGTATACCATCCGGTTCACATTTATCCCCTAGTTTTGAGTGTTTCACATTCGTCCCATAGTCCAGTGCCATATTTTTTTTCTTGTCCTAGAACCTTCCGCGCCATAGCCTTTGCATATTTTAGTTTCAGAGTCCGTCGTGTTGAGTTTGTGTCTTGGTCAAGGTCTTGTTGCTGGTTAGGTCATGTTAGAGTTCAGTTTGTGTGTTTTCCCCCATCATTTCCATCAAATCCTTGCTGTTGTGACCAATTTTGCGCGTATTGTTCCCGTTTTGTCCTCTAATTCGGAGTCCGTTCTTAAAACTAGTCTAGTTTTTGCATACGAACTCCGATTTCGACGTTCCATATATCAAAATCAATTAGAAATTTTTTGGATCCGTCCATCGTCAACTTGTCAAGGTCGGAAAATTTTATTTTGGTCAAAAAGTGGTCACAAGATCCTCTTTTCGTGGTCACAAGGTTTTTGTCGATTTTGAGCACGTATTCTAAAAATTTTACAGGACACACCTTTCACTTGTTTAGGCTCATATTTTCTGTGGTTACTTCTTTTGTGCTCCTAAGTGAAGAAAAAATATCAAAAAAAGAAAAATTCGAAATTTCCCAAAAAAACAACGACATCCCCAAAAAATAGAAAAAAGAGAGGGACAAAAGAGGAACAATATCTAGAGGAGCACATAGAGAAGGCCAAAGTGAGTTGTGTTAGCGTGTGCTATCTGGTTCCTTGTTTTTATTGCTCTTGCTATCCGCCATACTTGTTTTTCACACCCCTATCACCTTGCTATCCACCATACTTGTTTGTTACACACCTGGTACTTGGAATATTTTAGACCAGCAACGAGAATAAGTACTTTGGACTATAATTCAATATTACTTTCTATGACTGACTTGTATGCCAGATATACATATTATTCTTTGTGTGCCTTCTAAGCTCCACAAACTCTTCAGATCAGTACAGAAAAAGGGCTTTGCAATCTCGGTACCACTGCCTCACAGGTATCACGAACCAGTCGCCGGTTGTACCGCCCACTGCTTGCGTTGATAAGAACTTTGTAAGATCTTGGTAAGACGCTTCCACTTGCTGTGAAAAGTGACACCACTACAACCACGTAGTCATTTGGTAGGGATAACTTTCACCGTTTGTTCCTATTTTTGTGTTTACAATGGTAGGTGGTGATCAGACTAGAGATAACAATCCTAAGGGTTTCAATGAGTGTGTCAGCCAAGAGCAACTACAAACTGTTGTAGAGGATGCCCAAAAAAGGATGAATGAGGCCATCAGGAAGGCCGTCACTGATGCACTCATTGAACTCAACATTGGCAACATCATGGAGAGATTGGACAAACGAATTTCCATGCTAACTGATAAGGTTACTGAGTTGGAAATCTTGGTGGCGGTCAACAACAATGACGTCTCCAGCAGCAACACCGATGGTCTCTTTCCAGAAGACACGGTGCATGATGCCGCTGGGAACATAGGTCGAGCAGCCTTCCGACAAGAAAGATTATGACGACATCTTCACCGCAACACGACAGGTATGGGTGGTGTCCACCACCACCACCATCAAGGTAATAATCACCGTGTGCTCGATGATCCTTATGCTAAGATTAAGTTCACAATACCATCTTTTTTGGGTCAGTATGATGCTGAGAGATATTTTGATTGGGAGATGATGGTAGAACAAAAGTTTAGTGCCCACCTTGTGCCTGAGCATCATAGAGTACGACAAGTTACTAGTGAGTTTAAGGATTTTGCCATTATTTGGTGGAATGGGCTAGCTGCACAAGATGCTTTACCTGGTACATGGGAAGAACTTAAGGTAGCTATGCGTGATCGTTTTGTTCCTCCTTATCATAGAGACTCACGTAAGAAATTGATGCGTTTAGAACAAGGAGATAATCTGTACAGGATAACTATGGTGAGCTCCAAAAGGGATTGATGCGCTGTAGTGTTGTGGAGGGGAACAAAGATGCCATTTATCATTTTTATTTGGGTTTGAGGCGTGAGATTCAGGACATTGTTGATTATAAAGAATTTAACACTGTCAACCAGTTCTTTCAGTTTGCTATGCTTGTAGAAAAGGAATTGCAGGGGCGTGAATAGCAAGCAAGAGCAAGGTCAGCACCACATACACGCCACGCTCGGCACCATCTTCGGGGCTGACCAAGCCAACCACTTTTTGGGTGCCTCCACCAGCGAGCAAGCGACCAATAACCTTTGGAGTTTTTGCTACACCTAAGGCACCTCCCGCACGACCTTCAGATTCAGGTAAAAATTCTTTGCAGGTGCCTACCAAGAGTTCTTCATCCGTTGCATCGATGGGACGCACTTCGGGCATTTAGTGCCACCACTACCATGGCATTGGCCATGTGCAGAAGGACTGCCCAAGTCAGCGGGCATATATTGCTACAGAAGATGGTTACATCAGCACCTCTGACATTGAGTATGAAGAAGACCAAGATGCAGATGAGGAGGACATCGAAGTCCTTGGTGACGAGGCCACGGCGGCCTATAGGAGCATCATTGTACAGTGGGTGCTCAACTCACAAGTCCAGCAACCTGAGAAGCTACAGCGCCATAACTTGTTTCAGATTTTCTTTATCATCAGCAACCATTGAGCACGTGTCATTATTGATGGAGGTAGCTGCAATAATTTGGTGAGTTCTGATTTGGTCAAGAAGCTTGGCTTGACCACACGCCCACACCCACGTCCATACCATATTCAGTGGCTAAATGATTCTAGAAAAGCAAAGGTAACACAAACTTGCAGAGTTTCATTTTCCATTGGTTCTTATGTTGATTCTGTAGATTGTGATGTGGTACCTATGCAAGCTTGTTCACTCTTATTGGGTCATCCTTGGGAACATGATAATGATGCTACATACCATGGTAGAAGTAATAAATACACTTTTGTGCATAAAGGAAAGAAAATTACTTTGGTACCTTTGACCCCTGCTCAAATTATACAAGCTGATAGAGGAGTTGTGGTGCTAAGATTGCAGGGTTTGATCTTTCAATCTGAAGCCGGATCAGTGTGTCATTCTCTGCCACAACGATAGTTACCACTACTTGACGGAAGATCGAGATCCCTGTTCCCATTATTAAGGATTGCATCTCCGTTGTTCTTTCAAGTCAGTTTAAATCGAGGATCCAGAATTGAAGCTCCGGCCTATATATAGCAGCCCCTACCCTCTCCCTAGAGGCATCCCTAAAACCCTAATTCATATCCCTCATTTAGATCAACACATATTAGAAGGATTAGGTCTAGAGCTCTCCAATGTAGTAGATTAGTAGCTTGGGAGTGAGGGTTGACTTGGGTTCATGCTCAAGTTCTAGTATAAATTAATTCACATAGAATAATCCGCAAGCGCACGGATATTATACCGATGTAGCACTTTACCGGGAGTACCCAGTTTTATATCAAAGTCGAGGAAACATGTGTGAAAATAACCAAATATAACTTAACCCAACTCCACAATCAAGCCATAATAGGAGCGTAGAGGAGACTGCTAAGGTCTTCTAGTTCTAACCTCGGTAAGCTTTGTCTTCTATTAATCGATTATGGGGATATTACTAGAGAAAACACAGGCAGAGTATATTTTCTATAGCAACAAAGTCCTGCTAGGCCTACTAACAGGAGGTGGACTACAAAGGATTCAACAAGGCTATAAGAGTCACCCTCGTGAGCTACCACCAATCTAGAAAATAGGGTACATTCATGAGTAACCGAGTCTAAGCACCACGCTTACACTATGAATACTACTTTAACCCAGGAGCTATAAGGATTAAAGTACTTAAAAGAAAGTCACAAACCTAAAGAACAATATGAGCAAGATGCTTACTTGAATTAGAAGTCGATTACCAGACAAATCTCAGAAGCAAGGTCAAGGAGAACTTGATTCCGCTAGGGTATAAGCCGTAGAGAGAGCACTGATAGGCTAGGACTCCTTTGAAATCTTCCCTCTCACTCTATCTCACTATCTCTAATACAAGACTAGATCCTATTGAGGACTAATCTTCTCTTAATTGCTAGCCTTGATCCTGGTGGACATATGAATTAGGGTTTCTGGCTTCTCAACTCTCAAGATAAAATGAGGCTTCTCCCCTAGAGGGGGGGTGCAGGTATATATATATATGCTAGAGCATCAATCCTGAGCCCTCAGATCAAACCGACTTGAATAAACAACGGAGATGCAATCCTTAAGGTGGTGGAGAACCGACATTGCAACTGGAGGCTGACATGGGGGGGCCCATAGGTTGGGCGGCCTCTAGGTGGGGCTGGCTAGCCCCACATGTTAGGGACACAGGCTTTGCTTTGGTGATTCACCTTCTAGAGTCTTCTAGAGTCTTCCCATGTCGATTACGTGATGGAATTATGTAATTTCCTTTGACGAATAGGTCCTCCTTGGCGGTTTTCTGATTAAATCCTACTGGAAACACAGATTCATCAAAACTCATGAAATTTGTCAATTTAAACCCCTAAGTCCACATTGGTGATCCATTTTAGCCATTTATACAAGTTATATTGATGATTTATGATAAATGTTAACTACCGTCAACAATCTCCCCCACACTTAGGCTTTTACTCGTCCTCGATAAAAGAATGGATTACTCAAGACATAACCTTAGGACAAGTCATCAACATAAAACCATTCCCAGTCATGCATGCACTACAGGATTCAAAGTGTCTACCGTGAAACTTTGGGTGGTTGAAGAATGGAACTGCTTGAAATAGATCACCATCTTCCTTGAGTCAAGTCAATTGGAGAAATATTTTAAGATTTTTTAAAACAAAAACATAGCTTACCTTCTCATTTTGTAGTACTCTCAAATCACTCTGTATATATGGTATTTTTGGATGCTTACCAAGGCATTGATGACTTTGCCTTCTTTTTACCTACTTTTAAAAGCTTATGTGGAGCTCAGATAGGGATGAATATGAAAATGTACTTGCATTGCATATATTGTACAGTCTAAACAAGGATCCAAGGAGAAAAATATCATACTCTTAGATCAATCTGTGCATATGTGTGAATATATATATGGTGGCTAACCTAATTCTACTATGCTCCTTGAAACATATCTCTCTTGTTTGAAACTTGAAAAACTTTTGCAAGAAAACATGGGCTATCTTATTCATCTCTTCTATTTTTTATAGGGCGGACATCTGAGTACCTATTGTTTTCAATATCTTGGACACTTGTCCATTTTTTCAATATTTTTTCTTTCTTTTATGAATAACTTTTGCATAGCACATGCCTCTCTTTCTGCAATTAAAATTTTTCAAGAGAGAGATTTACAAGAACTTGGAGCATTTATCCTTACAAACTTATTTTTGTGTCCAATCCCAAGGTAGGAGTATAACATTTTTAGGTGGATGGAAAATATGTTATTGCGTACCCCCAGTGTAGGAGCAGTAAATATATGTGGAGTGTACGTGATCTTGATCTTGAGAGCATGATAAGTTTCTCAACAAGGGTCACACAGTTTGACCAAATACAACACAATGACAAGTAGTATATGTAGAAGGTTTCTCTAGTCTATATATGGCTCTGCTGGGATATTGCTTACCACAAAGGAGAGGTGTAGCTATTCATTTTAGTTTTTAAAATAAAATTCTCCAGTAACAAAACATCAAGAATCAAGTTTTCATTATTCTACTATATCTCATTCCACAATGTAACAACCTGGGTTTTCACGCATCCAAAAATACGAGCTTTTTAAAAATTTTCCTACAGTGTGTGAATCATGTAGTCGCTAGGTCAAACCTGAGTCAAACCTAGGAGGATTTACCACTGAACTATTGCATCCATCTAGATTTGATTGTAGGTGTGTGCCTTGTTCTTGAATCAGTTTTAGGTTTTGTGTTTTGTCGAAGTGCACAAAGCCATAGCAAAGTCCCCTCAAAATACCTTTCGAATCTCTCAAGTTCCTCGAATCATACATGGGAAACCACTCCTACCTTTTCCCAAAAAGGAATTGGGATATCATTTTTTCCACCTCCTCTTGAATTACTTCCAATCCCCTGAGTCATAATTCATAAAGGAAAAATCATTTTCCTTCTCTACTTGAACTATTCTAACCCCCCTTGAAATTTGCCCCAAGTCTATTTTGAATTCCCTCTCAAATTCCTTCCCGAATTCCTTTTGGTTCCATCTAAAAATCCCTTAGTCATAAATAGAAAATCTTTTTCCATTCTCTTAGGCCAAAACCCTTCTCCTCCTCCCTTCCTGCGGCCCAACTCCCCTCCCTTTTCCTCTTTCCCATTGGCCCACTCGGCCTCTTCCCCCTCACGCTGGCCCAAGCCACCACTAGGCCAGCATGCCCTGCGCTCCCTCTCTTGGCCCAGCTTGCCTCTCCATCGTTGACCTAGCTCACCTCGCCACCTCCCCACACGCCAGCAGTGGCACCGGCCTGCTAGCCCAGCTAAGAGCCCCGTGGGCTTGCCAGCTAAGCATGCCCACGCCTAAACCATAGGAGCCATGCACCCCTACCCTCAACCACCACCGCCGCTCACCCAACATGTAGCTGCACCCCACGCCCTGCCTCGGTGTTCGTATCACCACTCGCAGGATGCACGCTATGTGTCCCTGCCCAAACATGGACGATGAGGATCACCGACGCCCTCGAGAACCCTAGCCGCGACACCTATAAGTACCTCAGCCACCACCACTCTACTTCTCCCTCCAAGCCGCCGCTGCTCCATCCTTCCTCCTCGCTCCTCCCTGCTCACAACACCATGTGCCGCTGGTGTTCTTCACCATGTGGATGTGCCTGAGCAGCCCAGCCACCCTCGCCTCGCCATGGCCACCTTGCTCTACCGAGCATGCCACCATCACCACTTTGTCATGCCATGTCCGCTCCACCGTGACACACCACCAAGCCTCGGCGACCGCGACCCCCCTCTTCGCCTCCCCATCTATGAGCACCTCATCGAGGAAGACACCACCGTGCCTGCTCCTGCTTCACCATCGGCCGTGGCCTTCTTCGAGTTGAGCCACATCGTCAACCTTCTCGACCTCATCCTCGACCTTGTCTTCTTCAGCTAGGAGAGCCACTATTAGCCCTCTACCGATGTCAACGACGGCGCCTCCTGCCATGCATGACCCCGTGACTCCACGTGAACCGCCTACCCCGACGCGCCCCACTGGTGCACCATGAGCCCAGCCTCTTCCTCGTCATCGTGCTTCGGTACCAAGACATCGCGCTCCGCTAAGTCCGACCTCATCAAGGCCATGACATCACCCATCAACCGCGGTGAGCTTCGATCACTACTGCGCTCTGCTTCCTCCAAGCTTGCCTAACCATTCATACCCTTTGTGCTAAGCCCTTCACCGACACGAGCACCGCCTCCTCACCTCTGTTTTGCGATGGTCGTGAGAATGCCACACCCTCCTCCATGCCACCGACATGGAGCAGGGAGTAGCACCACCATAGTGGCACAACCTCACCGAAGCTCCATTCCACCGTCGGTGAGCTACCATCACCAAAGTCCCCGCCTTTCTTCCTTCTCGTCATATTCCCACCTGAGCCCGGCCTTTGCCCCATTGTACATCACCTCGTAGGGGAGCCACGGCCCTACAGCCACCTCGTCCTCGACCACAGTGAGTTTCTGCTCCAAGTCACCATCTTGCAGCCTATCGTGGACGCCGTCGAGCTGCTGGAGCTGGGACGCTACTGATGCCAGTGAACCGCTATTGTAGAACTTGTCCTCGACCCTAGACGCCACTGCGACACATCTCCTAAATGTAGCAGCCATGCCTTGACCACTTGCAGCCAACCTCGGCCACCTGTAGCAAGCCGTTGGCTGGCCGTAGCCTGCTATAGCCAAGCTGTAGCAAGCTGCAGCCAGCTAGCAGCATGTAGCAGCCAGCCGAGAGTGGTAGCAGCAAGTCAGCAGCCTTCCCCATCTTCACCGCAAGGTCGAACCCCCTCTAACCCATACTGGTGCCATTCCCGACATCGACAAACCCTCCTTTTATTGATATTCATACTTATGCATACATCTTTTGTCATCTATACTCACTCATATATACATCATCTATCTATATCTATGTCTATTGATCTATCTATGAATGCATGTGCCATGCCTTCACCGTTGGTCTATCTTTGTGCTATGGATATGTGCGACTCTGCTTAGTGGTCGTTGTGTAGGTTTACTTCTTGGTTCTTTTGTGTGTTTGTTGTTTGTCTATGGACCATGCCTTAGAGCCAGTTGAGAGAGCGATGTGCTTGTATGTTATGATCATGAGATCGTCTCGCCATGGCCGTAATGCCAAGCATGATCCCTTCTCTTGTTTTTAGCTATCTCCATCAGACTACGAATGTTAGTGACCCTATCCGACCCTAGGCCATGGCCACAACGGACTCAACATCGGTGTGGATATCACCCGCAGATGATGAGCCCTCCGTGACCTAGCCTAGTAGGTAGGACTAGGGAACAACCTTCATGGGATCTATGGAAGACAACCCGTGTGGGTAAAGCTCATGACCGCGAGTTGCCTCGCTATGATCATCAGGCTCTACCTCTTTTGCTCTTTTGCACTTTTGCTCTCCTTTACTCTTTTATTCTTCCTAACCATCTCGTATGCTTGTGCCACTTAGATCATCGCATTTCTATAGTTCTCACGGTGGCAACCACACCGCTATGAACCTAGGGAATTGCAAGTGCTGATCTAGTTGCACATAGGTCATGGTGCCCTATGATATGGTGAGGATAGAGAGACCATGGGATTTTCCTCCTTTCTTTCAATCCTCGCCCACTCCCATGGCTAGTTGGTTGAGAGAATACGAGGACTGTTCTTCTATCTTCTCTTGTTCTCTCTTTTTCGATCCTCGTCAATCCAGCAAGATGTGGATTGAGCCCTCTTGCTCCAACTTCTTTGATTAATGTCTTTTGCCATGACATGTGGAACAAAGTACTATGGAACCAAAGTCCCTTTTCGCTTGTTTGTGTCCCTTTGGTGTTCCTTGTTGCTTCTTGATTCTATTCCTTTGATTCCCATTGACTGCTATGGTGAGTGGATCAAAGGAAGGCAAATCCCATGTCTTTTCCCTCTTTTGGCTCTTTCATGCTCGAGCCCCTTGTATGCTTGTACCTATTTTAGACCATAGCATTCCTTAGGTTCTCGTGGTGACAAACACACCACTAAGAAACCTAGGGGTGTCTAGTTCCATTTAGCGCACCTATGTCGTGGTACCCTACAAATGGAATCGGACGTTTGTCTTCTCCTTGGTGTTCTCTTGTGTGTCACACCTTCCAATGCCCCATCTATTGCCTTGACATGTGAATTGGAAGAGGTTGACCACTGCCCCTCCCTTCTCCTCCTATTCCACCCTCTCTTTGGTTCTCACCGATTCAATGGTGTATGGATTGAGAGAGACCAAAACTGCTTCCTTTTTCCCTTAGCCCGCTCTGTTCGATCCTGTCTTTAACCATGACGATCGGATCAAAGATCAAACAACCACTCCTAGTTAGCAAAGCTAACACCTGCGTCATGTTCTCAAAACCATGTGTCAACCCGATCAACCATTAGAGTGCCATCTCTACCAACAATAAGACTTGGGTGTGCCTAGCCGACTTTCTTCCTCGCCCCTTTTTAAGCCCGAGGAAAAAATAGACTCGCTTCGTGAGGGCTAGCCTAGTTTTCCATGGTGTTTTCTTAAGTAGAGCTAGGGTCTAGGCCATTATTCATGAAGCCATATATGTTGACACGATCGGCCCAAGAAGTACTTACTAGGCTATGACTCGAGCTTGTACTTAATAGACAACCGCTTCTGTTTCTCTCTAGCCCAAGGCTCGAACTTCCTATGCGAGGGCTAAGTCCTTTTCCTTCAGTGTTCTATTGGTGTTGTCCTATCTTCCCATGCTTTGTTGCCTCTTTATTCATGGTCTTTCTCGGTTAGTGACTGATTGCTCCTTACTTTGTTTGTCGTTTGGACGAGGTAGTTGCATCCAAGATAACATGGATCGAATCAGAAGCTGATGGAGCATGGAGATGCAGACTACAACAAGACTCTAAGTAGGATGACTACTAGTACACTAGGGATCTTGGAGTTAACCAATCAATAGGTGCCACATCCCACCCAACCTCATAGAATCCTATTAGGCATGCAATAATGTAGTTGCTAGTGCTTTACTTTCATGTAAATAAACTATGATAGGTTGCATGGTAGAATTTCTTGAAGCCAATACCATGACACAACCTTTACCCCTGCACACCCGCTGTTAGGCTAGACGCTCGCTAACTACTTATTGTTTACTTCTACTACACATTATATCTGTGATGTGATGCTCGGTGGAGGATTGTTTATGAGTGGCTAAAGCACATGGTGCCGCTAAAACTGGCGATAACTTGGGGAGATCTTGGCGTGTGTCTTGGGTGTGTGGTGAGAGTTGTGTCGACTGGATAGGATTCTACGATGAGTCTTTGGACATGTCTTGCCAGGGGGATGTGACCTAGGCATTCCCTATGAGAGGTACCTGTGGCAGGTACATGTGTGAGGAGTATATTTTGAGGAGGCGACTCTTCACGATGGAGGTGCCATTGAGGCATGGGGTGTTGGTTATCCCCTTTGAAAAGATATCATGTCTGGTCCTCCTAAGGACTGGTATGTTGAGAGAACCGGATCATAGGATCCTATGTGCATGCCACTCATCCCTGAATGGGCGAGGCACGGATGTTGACTAGCTAGGACTATGCCACTACTGCTAGGTTGGAAGTGGATAGTGTAGGAGGTACGGGCATGTGGCCCACACCCTCCTAAGACAGCGTAGTGACCTCTGGGGCCTGGTACTATGTCTCACAGTCTCAGCGTTTTGGTGGACTCCGAGGTGGCCCAGGGCTAAGTGGTAGGGTGGCATCGCACCGGTTAGAAGGTAGCCCAGTATCAGCCTAGGCGAGGCACCGCTGATGATGGCGATCTTGTGGTTTCAAGTGTACATGCTCTGCAGAGTTGATCGATCTATACGTATAACTACGTTGGATATGGACATTTCTATGACCTACGCTTCCCTTGATTAGTGAGAGGAGTCCTTTCTTCTTCTTTCCCCTGGGTTTGGTGTTCATTTCTGGCTTTGGCCATTGAGGCAAGGCATGAGGGAGTCATCCTTGCCACCTAGAGAGAGTGAGTGTGGTGAGATGCGTGTGATGGGATGGGTGAACGTGTGTGGATGAGATAGGTTAAAACTTGATGAGCTATTATAAAATATTGATGAACTTGCATAGGAAAACTACAGCCATAAATAGGCCTTTTGCTCTACCCTTGCATTCCACTTACCAAAAAGCAAATGCAAGGCATAGGGTGGGAGCCAATGGCCAGCATAAATCGTACTGAAAGATTTTTGGTAGGTTTTGGATGTAATCTACGATGACAGTGGAAATTAGGAGGATTAGATGGTCTCATTCCTACGCTCAAGTTTGGTTGAGGTGATGAAGTCTACGCCCGCTGACCTTCTACACTAACTCTGATGAGTGCCCATGAAGGAGGAGCCTTCACCCACTGACACGCCACATCTAATCTAAGGTTGTTATGTGTGCGTTTTTGCTAGTATATGTTATACTTAGGTGTGATATCACGTGTTGTATTACCTCGTAAACTTGTAATTCTACGATGTATGAACTGTGATATGAACTGAATAATGATAATATGATAGTTTGGTCTTCTTGGACTCTCACATTATGATGTAATCTATGGATTTCCCTTTGAGAAAATCGTGGATCGCTTCACACAACAACTTAAGTAATATGGGGTCCCTAATAATAAGTTTCCAACAATAGAAAGACTTTTAGAAAAAAAAAATTATGTGAGTCTATCCTTAAGTCATGACTGAAATAATCTTTTCTCATGCTTTAAAGTTGTTTTATTAAAGGTTTTTTAATTCGGTTCGAAATGGAAAGCGAAACATATAAAAATAGAGTGTATTAGGCTCAAACCTGACCGTGGACGAAGCGTGAGGCGAGACGACACTGTGAAGGGTTGGCCAACCCATGTAGGAGGCCGGCGGCCCACTCTCGGCCCATTTTGGTCCAACTTTGGTGAGCGATATTTTTGTTCCATTGCTTTCTGAATTTCATGATTGTCGCTATCGAATTCTGTTTTGATGTCGCGGTGTGCTTTCCCACACTTGTTTTCCTGTATACCTTTACGCACAACATGTGGAGACAAACACATATCCAAAAAATAAATAGAGGGCAAGTAATAAGACTCCATTAATATCATAAGGCACTTTATTACACAAGTACAAACTAAACACAACTTTTGACTACCTAGCACAAACTTCAATATTCTAACGATCTGAGCTAAGCGAGTAACCTAAACATACTATCTTTAAACACTTGACCTAACCACTCGTGCCTTATTATTGACTACCTAATTCTCACTTCTTCATCTAAGCAACAAAATGATTCAAAGCATTTAGGTCATGTTGTAGGCTCTTGTGATAGACATGTTCTTCGTCGATCCTTTGCTCTAGGGTATAGATCACGTCGGAGAGGTCTTCAATCTTCTTCGCTAAGACAGCAATAGTCATCCATGGTTTCTTCTTAGCCTCTGGGATAGGTGGTGATGGCGCCATCCTCTCCTTCTCCTTCGGAGGAACAACCTTGATCTGATCCGGCATAGCGCGAACTCCATTGATGAAGGTAGGGGTGACCGACTTGTATTTTGCACATGTAACATCTCCAAACTTGTTGGTCTTCACTCCGGTTAGCACCTCGTGCCCTTTCGGAGGAAGGAGGTTGATCTCCTTCGTCACCTTGATCGGCGGTGACACGTTAGGTTGATGTGGCTTGTCCTTGAGAAGTAGACATGGCGACAGTGGAGCAATCATCACCGGAATATGGATGGCTTGGGTGAAGTAAGATTGGCTTGAGTGAATTGGGGTAACTTCTGGAGGAGCGATGGTCAGTACAAGCACGTCGGGCTTCATGCTAGGATCAAAACCATAGGGGACGATCTCTTTGTTGGCCATGGGAACTAGAGAGAAGGAGAGCTTTGTTGCTATTGGAGAGAGAAGACTTAGATGGGATGGCTTTGGAGGCAGGCAGAGGCTCGCTTATATAGGGGGGAACAACTTACAGCAGGGGTCACGATCTATCCATATGAGGTCTCGGAACGAGGAAAAACCGAATGTGTCAAAAACTGTGGGATTTTAACAAGAAAGGATCTAGAAGACACGAGAGAGTTGACCGAGCGCGAGAGGGGCTGATATTGGGCTGGGTGACCTCTAGGTGGGGTCGGGCGGCCCCACATGTCATCCTCTCATGGTGATTTTTCTCGCAGCGGTTTCTAATCCTTATCTAATCCCAAAAAGTATATTTTCATGTTACAAAATGTAAGGAGGATGACAGTGGTGTAAATCTATGGTAAAATCAGAAAATCTACCTCATCAAAATCCTCAGGTGGTTTTTCAGGTTCTAGAAAGATCTTGAGACGGTGGCCATTTACCTTGAATAATGTACCTTCATCATTTTGAAGTGTTAACGCTCCATGCGATGAAGTACTTATCACCTTGAATGGTCCTTCCCATTTGCTTTGAAGTTTTCCATGCGTGAATAATTAAACCCTAAAATTAAAAAGTAATGCCTTATCTCCTAGGGCGAACTCCTTCTTGATCCATTTGTCATGCCATCTTTTTGTTCTCTCCTTGTAAATCTTGGAGTTGTGATATGCTTTTTCACGCCATTCATCAAGTTCAGAGAGTTACATCTTCCTCTTAATTCTAGTTGTCGACACAGAATTTCGTCCTGTGCCGAGGACACACGCAGCAAGCCGAAAGTGTCCGCTCGATGGAGTAGATCTGCCTAGCTTCAGCGCAAGGGTGGTTGATCCTGCGCAATCCTCCCGAGATGTGCCAATCAATTTGACCCTACAATTGACAAGGAGAGAAAGTTTATCAGTAATTAAGGGCAGAATATGCCGGTGTTGCCAGATAGTTCCGAATGTGCGGCTCTAAGAGCCGATATGAGAGGAGATCGACTAAATAGTCAATTCCTGCGTATTCATAAGAATAAATCTGTTAAAGCTCATGGGGTTGTGTAAGAAGAGTCGGTTATCATCCAAGATAGATATAATTTGAGCAATAATTTAATCAATGGCAATAAGATATCGATGATGATTGGTTTAAACTGAGCCAATGATTACAAGTAACCGAACCCCTTTTTTATATAAAGAAACAATTCAACACTACTTAACCATTTAATAAAGATAAATCTAATGAACATGTTAGATCTCATCTATCGCCATGACCAGTGGGGCATGAGGTAGAATCATGCAGGCCGTAGAAACAACAATAGACTCAACGACCCTAACTCATCACTAATATCAATGGGGCATGAGGCAGAATCATGCAGGCCATAATACAATAATAAGATCATGGGGCTAACATATCGTTCAACTTATCTCTACTTCAATGATCTCGTGATGTGAACTATTCGTGAAAGCATTCGATATTGGCTAAATAGCCGATTCAGGCATAGCGCACAGTTAAGGTCATGCCTTCTCAGGAACGGATCTATCAACTAACGATCCTCACTTCCATGGTGCTAATAGTGGGGTGAGAGGCAGAATCCCACAAGCCGTGATAACGGGCCATAGAACGGTTCTCGCTAACCAATACATCTACTTAAGATCAAACATGCCTTAACCGCACACTATGCATGATTAAGATTGATATAAAATAGCCGATAAAAACATAACTCATTGTTTAAGATGTAGATTAGATTAGTTTTAAATTAGCAAACGATGGGTTAAATAAGATATAAGGCCGATCCAGATCAATCTCAATCAGGCAGAGTGATATTGCTATAATTAGTTAAACAATGAAAGCAATAAGCAATATCGATAACTCACTACTTCAGCCATGTTTCTCTTCCATCTGTTTTTCCGAGTGCTCCCAACTCCGCTGGACCCTCCATGGTCTATCCTTTTGTTATGATGATCTTGAGCGGTTAGAAGAATTCTTATGCGTAGGGTGATTGTGTCGCTCATTCTAGCACCTTGTCGAGCAAAAGAACCAGCTATTGTGGCTAGAAGAAGTCTTGTGATGCCACCTGAGTCTTCTCTCCATGCTCACAAAGCTATAGGGGCTAGAATGTGAGGATACCCTCCCCCTGTTTAATTCTCCAAATGCCCATTAGAAAAGCCACAAGCTTCTTTCATCGGTTCTTCCATCACCGAGAAGTCAACTGGGCATCTAGGCAGGCGACTTTTCCCCTTCTTTGGCACATTTTATCAGTGGCCGATGTGACTTGGTTCACGATGACCCTCGGCCTTGTGAGGACCCGACTCCCTTCAATCCAAAGAAGCTTTGGTGGGTCAATTTCTGGTCAATGTAAGCTCTTCGTATCCGTCCCACAATGCTTCATAATTTGGGGAAGCGATAAGTTCGAATCTGTTACTTCTCCGCTATCCGTCTCCTAAATTCCTAGAGTGTCGATCCATTTCTGTCTCTGATTTCAATTTCACATCTCCGATAAAGCCGATTTTTGCCTTCCCGGGCTATATATGCGGACTATGGCTGAGGATCCAAGTATAGCTCACTTTGCCTCAAACCTTCTGCACCCTTAGCATAGTTCCTACTTTTTCGTAGGTCAGAGATCATGGAGAACAGCAAGAGGTCTCCTGAGAAGGTCCTCATCGGATCTACATCATCGCGTCAGTGCCTTCATTGTCAGGAGGGTGTATCCCATGATGCCTCCGCTGTCTCGGGGAACAGAGCCGACTCCATTCGGCCTTCAGGCCCTTCCTCATCGACGGCTTGCTGCCAGCCCCCTTGCCATCAGATGGGGCATATTGATAATGATGATCTGCTTGCCTCCATTGACCGACATGGCCAGAGTCTCACTGAGTGTCTATCCCTCATAGAATCGGCCTTGGCCATGGTTCGATGCCAATCACCTCCTATGGTCGATTCGGTGGAGGATAGGTTGGCCAAGGCCGAGGTCAGAATTGCGTGTGAGATGCTTGTCGTAACCTCTGCTTCTTTTCAACTTTGTCTCTGAGACTCTAATCACCTTCCCTTTGAATCCTTTAGATCTATCTGCCCAACTAGAGAGCCTTCGATTAGTTGTGGATCATGCGGCGGGATTTGTCAATGCTAGGGGTGCTGTTCTGGTGGTCCGTCTGCATGACATCCCAAATCGTGTCAGGGAGGTTGCTCTCCATGGCGTTTGTCATGGTGCTACCATGGCGTTGGCTGCCGCCCAAGCCCATTTGGGCCGAAATCTTTAACTTCTTCCCCATGGTTTTCTAGACGTAGCATACCCTGGGGAGCAGGAGCGCTTGGTTGAAGATTTCATGAGTGCCGCCAATTTTGTAGTTTTTAATACCTTGGCCGATGACATAGTAGGCAAGGTTTTCCTCGGCCCATAGTTTGTAACAGGCGATATTTAGTAGATAATTTTCCTGTATTAGCATCATGCGCATTACTTTGTTTTTGCTTGCTTTGCCCCCCCATGGATAATACGCATTGTATCATCTTTTACTCTTCTGGGTCTATCAGCGATACCTCTCTAGCATCGGCCATTAGAGCTGTCAGTCGAGCGAATTGGTCGTTGAGTATTAATCCAAATGTTAGGGTAATATTCCTTCAAATATTCCCCATTGATCTGTTGAATCCTTCTCCTCCTCCCAGCGTCTCCAAAATGTACCAGGCACGCAATGCTTGAGCCGATAGGGTTTCCCTTGATTAGGCGATCATACCGGCTGTCTCGCTTTCGGTCGTCATAAGTGTGTCTTCGAGAGCACTTCTAGATCAACTAGAGAAGTTAATAGCCTGCGGGAGCTGATGTCATTTGACTAGAAATACCGAGAGTGACCCATGGCGCCCCAGACTCGAGATATGCATGTCATCGCGGATCTTGTGTAGAACCGATCATATTTTCTGTTGTTTACTCATGCTTCCTTCTTCGGCTAAAGAGCCGATTTGATACAGCCGATCCAGGCCCTTAGTCTAACCAAGTCTGAAAACACGGCTTTTATTAAGAGAACCCTTCGATTTCCTGCCTTTCAATTGCTCAGCGTTGTATCCCCATCGGCATTAGTGAAGTGGCGCTTTGCCTTCCATTGATTGTTGTTTCCTTTTACGCGTCCCGAGGCACCCGTCCCTTCGCTTCAGGTCTTCAAATATCGGTTAGTGGTTTCGGCCTCGAATGCATCCTTACTTGTAACTATTTCTCCGCTCTTCTCCACCTGTCGAAACTCTGTAGCGGTTCTCTCTCCCCTTTTGTAGATCCAATCGTTCTCCATGGCCGGCAAAGATCACCGAGGTAAGCGTGCGGCGGAGGAAATCCCAGAGGAGAGAATGCCAATGAACCAGCGTCTCCGACGCATGAGGTGAGATCGACATTTCTTATTTATGATGATGAACGGTTCTGATTCACCTACAGGTTTGTTGTGAATAACAGTCTCCGCCCCGTTCCTAGGGCCGGCGGGTCTTCTGACGCCGCATCTTCTGTGCTGGCCTCGTCGTCGAATTCTTCTGATTCCTACAACGGCGACGATGCCCAACGCTATCTTCATGAGTGGAGAATGGCTCAAAACCATTACTCTGAGGCGACTTGGGAGAACGACCAACTGGAGATTCGCCTTAGGGTTTCCCAGGCTACCCTTCACGTGGCTAAAGAGGAGGCCAGCGCCGTCCGAGCATGGCTGGCCGAATCCGACGCCATGGTGGCGGGTAAGATGAATTCCCATGAAGGCTTTTGTTTTGACTTCCATTATCTTCATCTTGACCGTCTTCTGGTTCTCATGATTGTCAGCCTTGATAGCACAGTTGGAATCTCTTCAACTAGCGGCGAACACAGCCGTAGACGCTGTCAATGCCCGGGGTTCCTCCATTGACATTTGTCTCCAAGATATCCCAGCCTATATCCAGGAGGTTGCCCTTCACAGCATTCGCCACGGCGCATCAGTGGCTCTACTACATGCAAGTCCAGACAGGGCACGATCTTCACACCATGGAGGTTGGTTTCCTGATTGGTGATGGTCCTGAGGAGCACAAAGACCTGCTCGAAGAATTCATCATGGCAGCGGAGGCCGTAGTGGACATCACATCCACGCAAGATGTGGTGAACAAGGTCTTTGATTAGCTTATACTTAGGGTAATCCTGATGAGCAAAGACTCCTGTTCCTTCCGTGAATGCACCTCGGTACAATGTTCTTGTGCATGACTGTTTCTATCTTTTGTTTTTGCTCTATAGGCGATACATATCGTATCGGCTTTTATTATCTTTGAAGATTTTCATTTTTTTGAACTAGAGGCGATACCCTTATGGTACCGGCTATTAGAGCCAAGAATGAATCGGCTATCAAACGTTGCGCGGGTGTCAGGATAATGTACCATAGAAACTTTCTCATCAAAAGTCGAACAAGCAACCAACCCAAGTCGAACAACCTATTAAGTGAAACATAACTTCTTCAAATCCATTAACTCCAAATTTCACCGCCTTATCTAGCATTCATACATCAGCCTAAACCTCATAACTAATGTTTGTTTTCCTTTATTCCGATGGTCGATGTGAAGTCATAACCTTTTTTACTAAAATAAACTCTCAGAGCCGATCGCTTGCATCGGCTATTGGTCTTCATTGCTGATTTTAATGAAGCCTCCTTCTCATGTCTTGCCAGAGAAACATTTGAAATCTCCTGTTCCCAAAAAGACTGGATCGGCTATTGCAATGTTCGTAGATTCATCAGCACAAACCAATTCAACATCATCTCCATGCCATTGAATCAAACACTGATGCATGGTCGATGGTATGTAGCAGTTTGCATGGATCCAATCACGACTGAGGAGTAAACTATACGACCCCTTTCCATCAATGACGAAGAATGTGGTGGGTAGAGTCTTGCTTCCAATTGTTAGTTCAACGTTTATTGATCCCTGGGTCTTAGACGTGTTTCCTTCGAAGTCTCTAAGCATCATGTCGGTTTCCAACAGATCTTCTGGTCCTTTGCCAAGCTTACGAAAAGTAGTATAAGGCATAAGATTGACAGATGCACCTCCATCCACCAACATCTTGCTCATCGGCTTTTCATCAACAAGACCTTTCATATATAACGCTTTCAAGTGCCGATGCTTGACTGGCTTATCAAATATTGCTTGTTGTACAACCGTTAACTTGGCAACCATCTCTTCATACTCTGATTCATCGAAGTCTAAATAAATTTCCTGATCTACCGGAGCTCTAAATTCTGATGGCAACACGAAAGCCATTTGAATATTAGCCGGTGGCTGCTTTCTATCAGCTATTTGCTTGGCACGCCACACTTGAGGTTTATCGAATACTTAAGCTTGTTCCAACTCTCTATTCCTTAGGCGCTCCACCCTTCTCTTCTAGCTCCTCGTCAGTCCTCTAGGGTACCATTGGCCTTCCAACCAAATGTACTCTTTCTTGTTGCTTTCTTCTTCATGATCAGCCAAGTCTTGGTCAACAACTCTTTTTCCTAGCTGATCATGAATACTTTTATTTTTTAAGCGCCGATCCATGTTATTATGGTGATATGCATCCTGGGCATGGATAGACCGGCGGTTGATCTGAGATTGCATAAACTCCCAATATTGATTGTTGTATTCTAGACAGTCATGTTTGGTAGGCAATTTCAAACCTTCATTCCAGCAGTATCTGAAGAAAGGACAATTCTAGTGTGGTTCGGCTTGTCTCCTTTCATACCTCTCTTCTTCTAGTTGATGTTGGTATTCTTGATCCTTTAACAATTGCTGATAATCCTTTTCCTTCTGCTGCTGCCACTTATTCAACAAGATTCAAGATGTAACTTGTGGCTTTGTTGCTCCATCCTTTAACATTTCCCCTTGTTCATATCGGTTCTTTTGCTGATCACGATGTTTTCTAATCTCTTTGTATTCATCGACCGATATTCGCATCTTGGGATCAACTGTTCTAGCTTCTTTTGATTTGGCCGATGTTCAAACCTTAGTCTTTCCTTTGGATAGACCGACATCAACCATATTTTGATCTCCTGGGAAAGGATTATCATCAACCTTCATCTTCCGAGGCGTATCAAACTTGAGCCTCTCTTGCTGAATAGCACTCTGTATATGCTGCCGGAAAATTCTGCATTCATTGGTGGAATGAGAAGTAGCATTATAAAACTTGCAGAACTTCTTATTCTTCAATTGTTCAGGGGGCAACATAACATGGTTGTCCGGCAATTTGATCTGGCCCTTCTCAAGTAAGAAGTCAAAGAGTTTGTCCGATTTTGTGACATCAAAGTCAGCTCTCCTTGACTCCCCTTCCCCAAGGATTTGGCACCATCACTGTCTTCTTGTCCCAATTCCATTCAGCTGCAGCAACTTCCTCTTCTTCATCCTCATAGCCGTCATCGACTGAGTATGGATCATAAGCTTCGGCTACCGTGGTACTCTTCTAGAATCGGGTGTCTCCACGTATACTCTAGAATTAGCTATCGAGCGCTGTCACTCGTTGAGCCAATTGACCCAAGTTGTCAAATTCTTGTCCTAATAGCTTTTCTTTCCACATTGGTAGCATTCCCTAGACAGCTAAAGCGGCTAGCTGATCATCTACCAAGCTCAATGAGAAGCACAAGTTCCTAGTCTCTTGGAATCATTGAAGAAATTCAGTGCCCGATTCGTTAGTCCTCTGTCTCATGGTTGTTAAATCGGTTATCTTCTTTTCTCTAGTCCTAGTGTAAAAATATGTATAAACTTCTTCTCTAGGTTAGCCCAATTGGTAATGGAGTTGACTGGTAGCGATGAGAACCAAGTAAAGGCCGGCCCTGACAGGGACAAGGAGAAGAAACGAACTCGATGGGCGTCCTCAACTGATGCTTTGCCCAATTGTGTAAGATACCGACTGACATGCTCTATCGTTCTTGTACTGTCTTGACCAGTGAACTTGGGAAACTCTAGGAGCCTGTAATTTGTAGGAAGAGCGACCAACTCATACCATTCTGGATATGGGCATTTGTACGAAAAGGTCAGCCCCTTTGGTTTTAGACCAAACTGATTCTTCATCATCTCGGTCACCTTTAGCAGCAACTCATCAGCATTTGAATTTGGAGTTCTCTGCACTTGCTGACCCATCTGTGGGTTGAAGTCCTATGTGCCTTGATATCCTGGATTTGGTATCATGTGGAGGGTGTTATAATCTGTGCCATAATGATACCCTTATGGAATTTCAATCTGCTGGGTCCTTTGCTGGCTTGCTGCTTGAAGTCTCTGATTATAGACATAAGGATCTATATCTCTATGGATCCTTTGAGTTGATGGTGCTATCTTCTGAGCCGACGACGGTATATGGCCTGATGTTCCAAAATTGATCATCTGGTTTTGACTTTGCCCCACCGACTGTTGCACATGCTGTATCGACGGTCCAAGATTGTATTGTATCTGATTCGTAGTAGTACCTAGAGTTTGTTCAGATGAACCTTGAAGTGACTAGACGTCACCATTACCAGCTGGTGCTGCTTCTTGATGGCTGGTGCTGACTTAATTAGTCTCTTGGGTCAACGGATCTGGAATGTTGTAACAAGTCGATCCAACCTGACTAACCGGAATTCTGTGAATTGCCTCTTTCATGGCGTTGTGAAACGCGTCAACGAAAGCTTCATTGCGACTTGATAAAGCATCCCAAACATATTTGTCTATGGTTTCCGTAAAGAAACGCCTCTCTTCAACTTCGATTGTGTCTGTCTATCCGTGTAGTAGAACTCTTGGTAGTGGAAATTTTTGAATAATTGCGCTGTCATGTGTTTTGGTGTAGGACAACAAACACTTCTTCTGAAATTCTTCCGTAGCTTTGTTGATGGTATCCTTATCTTCATCAGGCAGGTCTTCATAATGTACCATAAGGATGATGTCATTGTTGTGAACCGCCATGATGATTGTGGGGTCCCGCGGGGCGTGCCAGAAACATGTGTCGACACAGAATTTCATCTCGTGCCAAGGACACACGTAGCAAGTCGGAAGTGTCCGCTCGATGGAGCAGATTCGCCTAGCTTCAGCGCAAGGGTGGTCGATCCTGCGCAATCCTCCCGAGATGTGCCAGTCAATTTGACCCTGCAATTGACAAGGAGAGAAAGTTTATCAATAATTAAGGGCGGAACATGCCGGTGTTGCCAGACAGTTCCGAACGTGCGGCTCTGAGAGCCGATATGAGAGGAGATCGACTAAATAGTCGATTCCTGCATATTCATAAGAATAAATCTGTTAAAGCTCATGGGGTTGTGTAAGAAGAGTTGGTTATCATCCAAGATAGATATAATTCGAGCAATAATTTAATCAATGGTAATAAGATATCGATGATGATTGGTTTAAACCGATCCAATGATTACAACTAAACCGAACCCCTTTTTTATATAAAGAAACAATTCAACACCACTTAACCATTTAATAAAGATAAATCTAATGAACATGTTAGATCTCATCTATTGCCATGACCAATGGGGCATGAGGCAGAATCACGCAGGCCGTAGAAACAACAATAGACTCGATGACCCTAACTCATCACTAATATCAGTGGGGCATGAGTAAGAATCATGCAGGCCGTAATACAATAATAAGATCATGGGGCTAACATATCTTTCAACTTATCTCTACTTCAATGATCTCATGATGTGAACTATTCGTGAAAGCATTCGATGTCGGCTAAACAGCCGATTCAGGCATAGCGCACAGTTAAGGTCATGCCTTCTTAGGAACGGATCTATCAACTAACGATCCCCACTTCTATGGTGCTAACAGTGGAGTGAGAGGCAGAATCCCATAGACCATGATAACGGGCCATGGAACGGTTCTCGCTAACCAATAGATCTACTCAAGATCGAACATGCCTTAACCGCACACTATGCACGATTAAGATTGATATAAAACAGCCGATAAAAACATAACTCATCATTTAAGATGTAGATTAGATTAGTTTTAAATTAGCAAACAATGGGTTAAATAAGATATAAGGCCGATCCAGATCAATCTCAATCGGGTAGAGTGATATTGCTGTAATTAGATAAACAATGAAAGCAATAAGCAATATCGGTAACTTAATGAATCTACCAAAGACTGCCATTTAAAGGTAGAGCCGATAACTTGACCTTGATCTAGTTCAAGCAGTGGGTGTGAGGCAAAATCACATAGGCCATACTTGAACTAGGCAAGAATCGATAACTAGCCTATACCAGAGTCGCAGTGGGGGTCGATCGGATCGATGCAGCCATATGAACAAAGGTATAAACCATGACGGTACTTATAGACAAGCAGTGGAGGTCGACCGGATCGATGCAGCCGTACTTGCTGAAGAACTCATCGAGATCTACTCTACTCCTACTCCTAAGGGGTAGCTAGAGCCAAAAAAGTAATTGACTTGTATTTGATTGATTGGTCCTTTTTTACAAATAGCCGGGGTTTGATATTTATACCCGGAGTCTAGACATGAATCCTACTCGAGCACGATTTGTTACAATTTTTGGCATAAAAACAAAGCATTCCTAATTTAAGATAACTTGGACTCTAATCTTTCCCTTTTTGTAGAGTCCAGCATGCCTTGTCCCAGCGCCAATCATAACTTCTATCGTTATCCACTGGTGCTATCTGAAGAAAGCCGATTCTAGTGTTGTATCCGAATCAGCTGTTTTTGATCTTCACGTAATTGATCCCTTGCTGACATGATTCTAGGAGCTTTCGAGCCTCTGAAATTCTTCTCCCAAATTCTGGTGTAAACACTAGCGGCTTCAAAGTCCATGTTTCATCACTTGATGGCCCAGTGAGCTTTGAATTCTAGCTCAACAGGTAGATGACAAGTCTTCCCGTAGACTAGTTAATATGGTGACATGCCCAACGGTGTTTTATAGGCCATTCTGTAAGCCCATAGTGCATCAGGTAGTCGATCCTTCCATGTAGTCCCTATCACATTGACTGTCTTTTATAGAATGTTCTTGATTTGTTTATTTGATGTTTCTACTTGGCCACTTGTCTAAGGGTGGTATGGAGTAGCAACATTGTGACGGATCCCATATTTTGACAAGTAATTACAAAAATTCTTGTCAGTGAAGTAAGTTCCTCCATCACTAATCACCATCCTTGGAACTCCGAATCTTGGAAATATTGTTTCTTCAAACATCTTCTTGGAGTTCCTTGCATCAGCAATTTTGCATGGCATGGCTTCAACCCACTTGGAGACATAGTCAACTTTCACCAAGATGTATTCATAGTTCTTTGACTTCGAAAAAGGTCCCATGTAGTTATAGTTGGCCAACGGGCTGGCCCAGCCCGGCCCAGGCTAGGCACGGCCCGTAGGGGGTTGGGCCAGCACGGCACGCCATGCCTCTCGGGCCATGCCCCTTCGGGTCTCGTGCCTGGCCTTCGACCCAAGCATGGCCCTATGGGCCAAAATCCATACCGTGTCGGCCCGCTAAGCATGGCCAAATACACGGGCCGTGCCTGCCCACAGCCTGGTGCCCTTAAAACACCTCAAACTACTTCTCTCATCCAACACTTCTCCATTTTCATAATCACATTTCACAATTCATTCATATTTTAGTATTTCACATTCACAAGTAATAAACTGATCACATATTCTAAATTCTAACAAAAGCCACCAAAGGAGACAAGGGAATTAAGATAACTAAGCTGTTAAACAACTTGTAAATTTCAGTTTTCACATCAGCATAATATGAACTGTAATCAACACCAGTGTTCTCTTTAAGTATTTGTAGAACAATAAATAAACCTCTCAACTTAGCTTTAGGATCAAGAATGAAAGCAAATGAATATAACGAGGTATATCCTGCCAGTATTTAAGGAATTTAAGCTTCATAAGATAGACAACAGCTATTAGATTTTGATCTTTTCACTTGCATGCAAATGAGAAGCAATGTCTAGTAGATGGTGCAGAATAAGTGGACTAGTTGGGTAGTAAACACTAGAAAGAACAACTGTGGATTCAAAAAATATTTTTAGGAACTCCAATATCTTTTCAGCTATATACCAATGCCTTGCAGTCAACAATGTTGAGCCATAATTTGCATTAATGAACACAGAAAAACATCCTTATATGGAACCAAGTGTTTAAGCATAAGGTATGTAGCATTCCATCTAACATCCATATCTAAGCTAAACTTTCTAGGTCTAACACTTTGAGCAGTACAGTAGTTCTTAAACATAGCAATTCTTTGATTAGAAGAATTTAAGAAATTAATAGCAGATCTAAAATCTTCTGTGTAAGGTTTGAACCTCGTTAAACCAGATTTTACAATCAGATTAATTATATGAAAAGCACAACGTTGATGTACAAGACTATACTTACGCTGGATTTACAGGCTCAGGTGAAGGATCACAACCCAAATAACCAACAAACATATGTGTCAAAGTATCCATAGCCTTAACATTAGAAGAAGCATTGTCTAGTGTTACAGAGAAAACCTTGTCAATCAAACCAAATTCCTCAACCACACAAACAATTTTTTAGCAATATTTTCACCAGTATGTTTCACCTCAATCAACCTCAGACCAATAACCTTTTTTTAACTCCCAATCAACACTCACATAATGAGCAACAACACTAATGTAGTCCTCCTTAGCATTACCAGACCAAATGTCCGATGACAAAGCAACAGATGAAGCACCAGACAACACAGAATTCTTAAACATATTACGACATTTAGTAAATAACTTACTAAGATCTCTAGTGGTGGTCTGTCTAGAAACCTTAGTAAACCTAGGGTTATGAGCACGAACAACGTACACCTCCCATGCATCTATCTCACCAATACCCAATGGCAAATCAAGCCTAGCAATCAAGCAACATAATTTAGATCTAGCAACATCAGGTTTATAGTCCTAGTTATGCACAGAACCATCAGGATTGTAAGTAAGCCTAGACTGAACCCTAGCAACTTGATCAGTTTTCTACCTACAAGATTTTTGGTGCCTCTTCAAATGGCTAGTGCCAGCATTAGATCTAGCAGATAAAGTATGCTTACACATTTTATAGGTAGCTTTAGTGCAGATTTTCCTACCATTCACAGTCTCATAGATCTCATCAAAATCAGCCCACACAATAGATTTACGCTTACCAGTACCAACACCAGAAGAGTTACCAGCAACAGATGGAGCTAAGTCATTGGAGTAGGTCGGAGTCCCAGTCACCGTCACCCCTTCACCACCATTGCCGTCTAGATCGATCGAAGCAGCAGAGCCACTACCGACATCGATACCAAACAACGCAGCAGCGTCATCTCGTGTGTCGTCATCGTCCTCAGGGGGTAGGCCTACCATGATCAAGTTGTCATTGCCAGTGAGCGGCCAGACAATATCGTCATTAGTAGCCACCATGGAGGACGGCTCTCCAGCACCGTTCCTCAACGGTGCACGAGGTTGCCTTGGTCGCTCTATGCCATAGCTAGAGGATGACGCATCGGCTACCAACCTGCGCAAAGAGATGGAGAAGGATGAAAGATCACATTAGAATACATCAATGAAAGAAGATAGAAGAGGAGGATTAGGGTTAGGGTTAGGGTTTTACCTGCGCAACCGGAGCCCGATGCTAGAGAAGACGACGACCACCCAGAGAACACAACACACCAGTTAGCAAGGACGGCGAGCGGTGAAGGAGGGACAGATGGGGACAATGAACTCACATAATCATAGAGATCTAGAGGAGAGATAGGGAGATAGTGAAGGGAGAAGTAGAGAGGGAGGGGATCAGGAGAGGTCATCGACGATAGATGGTTCGAGGTCACCGGAGTCAAGGTCGGTGAGGTCGGACGCTAGCAGACGAGACGATGAGGCGTCGACCATCGAGCGGTCGAGGTGAGAGCTAGGCGAGAGGCGAGAGCGGTGAGGCGGTGGGGGAGGAAATGATTTAGGGTTAGGGTTGAGGAGGGAGAGCATCGCAGCCATCGGTTATATACGCGGGGGGTGAGGCGTTGTGGCACTGGGCCGGCTAGCCACTGTGCTGGGCCGCTACGCCTCGGGCCATGCCGTGCCAGCCCATAGGCCTAAGTAGCGGCCCAGGCATGGCTTGCTGCCCCATGCCAGGCAAGCCCAAGCCCGATGAGCCTCGAACCGTGCCATGCTTGGGCTAGGCCAAAATTGCGGGCCTCATGCCGGGCCGCCGGGCCTCGGGCTGCATGGTCATTTATACATGTAGTCGATTCCCCAGACATCAAAGAGCTCAATCTAGAGGTTGGTGGTGAGTGGCACGACATCTCTTAAATTGACATTCCCGTGCCTCTAACATGCTCCACACCTTCTGATGAAGTCTTTCGTGTCTTCATACATGGTTGGCCAAAAGAATCCACTTTGCCAGATATTTGAATGAGTGCGGAATGCACTAGAATGTCCTACATATGGTGATGAGTGGCATCATTCGATGATCTTGATGCCTTCTTCTACCGGTACACACCTTCTTAGCAGGCCATTAGAGCATACTCTGAAGAGGTACGATTTATCCCATATGTGGAGACAACTTTCGTAGATGAGCTTCCTTTTATTTTCCCCTAGTGGCACATAACGTGCAACTATAAAATTAACAATATTTGCATACCAGGGATTATATTTTATGACTTTGAAGAGCATGTTGTCCTGCAGCAAATCATTGATGGGCAGTTCCTGTGAATTCTCAAATTGCATTCTGGATAAATGATCGGTTACATAATTTTTTACTCCATTTTTATCTTTTATTTCTAAGTCAAATTCTTGGAGTAATAAAATTCATCTTATTAATCTGGGTTTAGCATCTTTCTTAGTGAGCAGATATTTTAAAGCAGTATGATCAGTATAAACAATCACTTTAGCTCCTACTAAGTAAGATCTAAACTTATCAATAGCAAAAACAACAGTCATGCGTTCTTTTTCAGTTGTTGCATAATTAAGTTGAGGTCCTATCAGAGTTTTGCTAGCATAAGCAATTGCATGATGCCTTTCATCTTTAGTTTGTCCCAAAACTGTCCCCACGGCATAATCACTAGCATCACACATTATTTCAAAAGATAGCGACCAATCAAGGGGTTGAATGATTGGTAAAGAGATGAGTGCTTTTTTAAGAATGTTAAAAGATTTTAAGCATGCATCATCAAATTCGAATAGAACATCCTTAGCTAAAAGATTTGTAGGTGGTCTAGCAATATATGAAAAATCTTTTATAAAGCGACGATAAAAACCAGCATGGCCAAGAAAACTACAGATCCCTCTGATATTTACGGGAGGAGGTAACTGTTCAATTACTTCAATTTTAGCTCTATCTACCTAAATCCCTTGTTCAGACACCAAGTGTCCAAGCACTATCCCTTCTCTAACCATGAAATGACATTTTTCTCAATTAAAGACTAAGTGCTTTTCTTCACATGTTTGCAAAACCTTGTCTAAATTTTTAAGACAATCATCAAAAGTTTTTCCATAAATAAAAAAGTCATCCATGAAAACTTCCATGATTTCTTCAATCATATCAGAAAATATAGACATCATGCATCTTTGAAAAGAAGCTGGAGCATTATATAGTCCAAAAGACATTCTACGATAAGCATATGTTCCATATGGACATGTAAAGGTGGTTTTGCTTTGGTCATCTGGATGGATTGAAATCTGGTGATAACCTGAATACACATCAAGGAAACAGAAGAAAGAGTGATTCACCAGTCGCCTCAACATTTCATCAATGAAGGGCAACGGAAAGTGATCTTTCTTTGTTGCCTTGTTAAGTTTTCAGTAATCAATGCACATCTGCCATCCAGTGATGGTTCTTTGGAGGATTAATTCATTCTTTTCATTTTTAACAACAACCATACCTTCCTTTTTAGGCACAACTTGAACAGGGCTAACCAACTCACTATGTGGCACAGGATAGATGATCCTGGCATGCAAGACTTTCAAAACCACTTTATTAACAACATCTCTCATCACATTATTAAGCCTACGCTGGGGCTCCATAGAAGGTATAGAGTTAGGATCTATAGGGATATGATGGGTGCAAAGAGCAGGCTAATTCTCTTAAGGTCTTAGAGTGTGTAGCCAAAGGCAGAACGATGCTTTTCTAAAATAGTTATCAAGCGTAGGGATTTTTCTCAGAAAGTTTATCACTTATGATCACAGGAGAATCCTGATCATTATTGAGAAAAGCATATCTAAGATCAGAAGGCAGGGGTTTAAGTTCAAGTGCGGGCTTAGGTGGTTCTAGCAATTCATCAAGAGGTTTTGACTCCATAGGATTTTCTTCTTCTTCCTTGATGAAGAACTGGGTATCATCTTTAAGGTTGGGTTCAATCAAATAATCAAGAGATGCAACCTTAACCTCTTCCATTGGGTCTTCCTCGGGAATTGGCTCACTCTCAGCATCTAGAGAATGAGTAATGGGTATAGAAAACTTAAAGTTTTTTCTGAGTCTTATATTTAACTTCCCTGTTTGTCCTTTTTGGATAAGTCTTTTAATTGGTTGTCCTATCAACAGGTCAAACTCTATAATATCAAAGATATATAAGCTTAAATGAACTTGGTTCCTTTTACCTGGATAGGGAGAACATATAAAATTTCTAAACTTAGGAGAATGTGTCCTAAAAGACTTTTCAACAACTTTGTTGTTGGGGTTAATGGCATGCGTTTTAATAAATCATGAGCAAAAGATGCAGACATGATATTAACACCCACAACTAGATTATAAAGAGCATCGAAAGGAGCTTTATTAATTTGGCAACAAATGGATATAGAAGGTGAATCTAAACGGATCACATCAGAGGAAAGCTCTGATTCTTCTAACCATTCATTACTTATAATAGACACTAGCTCTATCGTAGTCTTTTTAAGGAAAGCTTCCTCAGAAGGGTCTAATAGTTCTTCATTGGATGATGATTTTCTAGACTTCTGGGGTCTCCTCATAGTATGGTAATTCGAGGTATTTCCATATTCATCAAAAAGTTCATACTCAAATTCAAGCATGAAGTCCGAAATTGGAGTTTCCTCCTTTTTTGGTGGTTCAGGATTTAGGATAGCTAAAGTTGATGATGGGTCTGGTAAAGATTCGGGTTTAGCTATCTGGGATTCTTCCTCTAATAGCTTCTCTTCTACTTCTTTGGGAATGTTCTCTAAGATTTTCATAACAATGCTTCTCCCCGCATTGGTGGAGACATGCAAGAACGAGCCTCCTGAGGCCGTATTAAGAAGCTTCGAGGTTTTCCTATCAAGACTCATATAGAAGTGTTGAAGAATGAGGTCTTGAATGCCAAGGTCAGGGCCAGTATTAATAAGAGTATTAAAGTGTTCCCAAGCCAGTCCTAGAGATTCTTTTTTCTTTTATTAAAAGATAGAACCTCTGAATAAAGTCTGACTACCCTAGAGATGGGAAAGAATTGCAAGCAGAAACTAGAGCATAGGGCTTCCCAATCTCCTTGTCTACTCCCTATGGTAAGATTATACCAACGTTTAGCTTTTCCCATCAAAAAGAAAGGAAAAAGCTTCCATCGTAAGGTTTCATCTGACATGCCTGCAATACGCAAGCATGCACAGGTCTGCCCAAACTCATTTAGGTGGAAATAGGGGTTTTCATCATATTCGCCCAACAAGGGTTGATCCTAAACCATGTTGATTAAACGCGGGTGCAACTCATAGCTAGGTGTTAGGATAGGCTTTGAAGACACTTTTGGCTACACTCGTGGGTGCATCATATTGGTAGATAGGGGTGGATTCAAGATCCATGGTAAAAAGAAAAAAAGAATAATGATACAAGGATAAGCTAGGTTCGAAGTTAACTCAGTAATTATTTTCCTAACAACGGCGCTAGAAACGTCTGTTGGTATAAATTAATGCAGACAGAATAATCCGCAAGTGCACGAATATTATACCGATATAGCACTTTACCAGGAGTACCAGTTTTATATCGAACTCGAGGAAACATGTGTGAAAATAACCAAATCTAACTTAACCCAACTTCACAATCAAGACTAGATAATAGGAGCGTAGAGGAGACTACTAAGGTCTTCTAGTTCTAACTTCGGTAAGCTTTGTCTTCTATTGTTCAATTCTGGGGATATTACTAGAGAAAACACAGGCAGAGTATGTTTTCTATAGCAACAAAGTCCTACTAGGCCTACTAACAGGAGGTGGACTACAAATGATTCAACGAGGCTATAAGAGTCACCCTCGTGAGCTACCACCGATCCAGAAAATAGGGTACATTCACTAGTAATCGAGTCTAAGCACCACGCTTACACTACAAATACTACTTTAACCTAGGAACTACAAGGATTAAAGTACTTAAAAGAAAGTCACAAACCTGAAGAACAATATGAACAAGATGCTTACTTGAATTAGAAGTTGATTACTAGAGAAATCTCAGAAGGAAACTCAAAAAGAACTTGATTCCAAGAGGGTACAAGCCATAGAGAGAGCACCAATAGACCAGGACTCCTCCAAAACTCTTCTCTCTCACTCTCTTACTATCTCTAATACAAGACTAGATCCTATTGATGACTAATCTTCTCTTGATTGCTAGCCTTAATCCTGGTGGACATATGAATTAGGGTTTCTGGCTTCTCAGCTCTCAGGATCAAATGAGGCTTCTCCCCTAGAGGGGGTGTAGGTAGATATATATAGGCCGGAGCGTCGATTCTGAGCCCTCGGATCAAACTAACTTAATAAACGGCGGAGATGCAAACATAGCAACGGGAGGCTGACATAGGGGCCCACAGGTCAGGCGGCCTCTAGGTGGGGCCGACCGACCCACATGTTAGGGACACAAGCTCTGCTTCAGTGATTCACCTTCTGGAGTCTTCTAGAGTCTTCCCACGTCAATTACGCTGTGAAATTTCGTAATTTCCTTTGACGAATATGTCCTCCTTGTCGGGTTTCTGATTAAATCTTGCTGGAAACACAGATTCACCAAAACTTATAGAATTTGTCAGTTTAAACCCCTAAGTCTGCAATGGTGATCTATTTTAGCCATTTATACAAGTTATATTGATGGTTTATGATAAATGTTAACTACCATCAATACTATGCTTACTTTGAATATATATCTTGCTTAGTTATGGTTATCATTACTTTTATGTGCGGTTTCATAGAGCGCTTAGCCTGCTAGTTTACCGGTTAGGCTAAGTAGCCGAGTCTCATGTAAGCATGGTGTTTATACGATGCTCTACCTGTGAGTGCACCCTGTTCTCTGGTTGGGTGACAGTAGTGGGAGGTGACAGTCCCGTCTATCCTTTGTAGTCCACTCCGAATTGAGCAGGTTCTTAAATTATAGGACCGTAGTCGCGTCAGTAGAGTTATTTATTGTGGATGCTCTACCATCTAAGTGGCGTCCCAAAGTGCACAAGAGTAGAGTTAGTCTTAGCTATAGTCGGATGTATATATACTTTGACCATGTAATAGAAATATCATAGGAATCTACCTCACCCGTTGTTCTCTCCGAGTTGACTAGTTTACATTATCTTAGTGATTTATCCCTTAAGTGTCATTATGTTTTATTCCTATCATTATATTCACCTCTGCTTTATCTATACTGGTATGTTGATTAGTAGACATTCCTTTGTTATCCAATAAATATTTAATCAATTATTTCCCTATGGTAAAATATAAATAACGATACCTGGAATACTCCTTATAAAATGCTAAAATGGTATTATGTGCACTTGCGGAATCCTTCATATTCTATTTGCACTTAATAAATACCAACACATGTGGACTTCAACGACATCTTCAGTTAAGGTCAATGTCTAATTAAGTTCATTAATTAATAATCATAGATTAGGTGTTCTTGTATTAGACTAAGTAAGATCCTGTTAACCCTAAGTTTTCTAACAAGACATCGTCGTGAATGATCTGTTTTAGCTTCAAGTTGTTTCATTACCCCAGAGAATTGGACTTTTGGTGGGGCATAGTTGTTCCAAACAAAGATATAGGAAACATGCAAATCACCATGCATCTTGATCATTGCCTTGTAAATCAGCACATCACGATGGACTTCGTTTGATGTGATGAGGTAAAAGGACAATGTGATGCAAGTGGGTTGGGGGAATTAGAGGCTAGCGTCGATAGGTTCGACGGTGGCAAACTGGCAACAACAGCCTTCGTTGCCGGAGGCAACGTTGTGTCGTCCTAGACGACATCAGATGATGTGAGGTGCGAGAGCAGCGTTGTCATTCTTAATTTCTTATGCATGGCTGTTGTATTGAAAACAACTCGAGATAATGTTTGCCTGATTAATGTAATTTGATGATGCCCCCTTGATGCAAATGTGTTCTCTCTGGCTGTGGTCTTCATCTATGTTTGCGGGGACGGGACCTGTCGAGGACAAATTCGCCGTGCGGGATGGAGATGGGGCGAAACCTTTCCCCGTGAGTGTTGACCGGGACGGGAACAAAGAATTTTCTCCCCTGCGCGGACAAGGATGGGAAGGCATCCCCCAACGGGGAATTCACCGTTGCCATCTCTAATCCTACTACCTCAATGTCTCCTTAATAACAAGTTTCAAGTACTTCATCTCACCCTAATTTAACTAAAATTTAAATTATGAACACAAGATTTTAGTTAATTGTAGAGTCAAACTTTTGGCATGTAGCTGCATTAATTTTATTATTTGACCATTTTGAATGGATTTGGACTTAAAAAGCAATTAGATTGAATTTAACACGAGTCATTTTACTTAAGATTTGGATTGAACTCTAAATTTCTTATTTTCACCTTGTTAATTAGATTTCTCTATCTGTACATTGTAAAAAACTACGTGGCCAAAAAAAACGTAGGACATGTGATATCCACTAGAGCGGCGAACGAGCAAGGGAAAGGGCCAAGGCAAGGCCCCAACCTGCGTCGACCTGCGTGCCTCTGCCTATACGGGTTCGCCTGATTCGCTCTCCCGCGATTCCTCCCCCACAAATCCTCCAACCCAACCCAATCCATCGTCTCAAAATTCCCGCAACCTTGCATCGTCTCGGCTCCAAATTCGCCCCCTTCGGTCCACAAATCCCCTTCTCCACCTCCGATTCTGCGGCGAATTCGGTTAGCTTACTCTCCTCCGAGCTTATCGCCAACCGTGTGGTTAGATTCGATTCCCCGTTAATTTTCGCTTGAACGTCCAGCTTTGTGGATATTTCTTCCCCTTTATTTTGGATTGATTGTTGTTCGTTGTTTCTCCCTTTCTGAAATCTGGATTGGGCCTTTTTCGAATTCGCGATCAGTCCCGACCTCGAGATCCGGCTCAGTTTTTCACCCTGCTGTATTCCCATCGACCCCGAGCTGCCAATTTGAGGAGCTCCGAACGCGGGCCGCAGAAAGCGAATCGAATGAATCAAGCTCGCGCGGCGGGGAGTTGATGCCACCCGACGATGGATCGCCGCATCCTTAGGTCCTCGCCGTGCAACGGCAGCGGTAAGAACCCGCCCCCTTCCTCTCCGACGGCGGTCTCACGGTCTGCGTCCTCCGGCGGCATCGGCTCCAAGGACAACGACGCTGCCGGCGAGCGCAAGGCGCTGCTGCCGCAGCAGCCGTCTGGGGGCATGGCGCGGAAGGGCCGCAAGGGGCCCAAACGCCGTGTGCAGTGGAAAGATAGGCATGGCAGCAAGCTCACCGATGTCAGGGAGTTCCAGCCTAGGTAGGTCGAAAACAGTCATCCCCACTCACATTTTATGTGTCCTTTCGCAATGCGTTGGCGCAATTGTTAATGATTGATTGATGCTACCTGATAGCAAAATTCTTTTGACACCAAATTATACTATTGAATTAGATGAGTTCTGTGTGATTTTTGCTCTTTGGTGAGGTTGCATGAATTTGCACAAATGGAGTTATCTGGATAGCTATAAGTGTCCCTCGGTAACATTTGTTAAGACTATATGTCTATAGCGGGAAATGGGAAGAATGGTGATCCGATTATTTGTCTGGAGCTGCAGCTTCAACTTTGGTTTCAGTTATTGGGCAACATCTTGTCTGGCAGGGTATGACGTTAGAAAATGTGTTTTGTTGGGGATGTCGTAACCTTCCATTCTCAGCAAGGCTAACGGAATGATTGGGCTTGGGAGCTTTCAATCATTTAATTCAAGTAAGTTGGTTCAATACTTGCGGTTACCTTTTTCTGAAGTAGCTTGGAGACCTGAATAAAAACTGAAAAGTTTTGTCGTTATCAAGACACCGAACACGCTCTAAATGTGAATTTCTTGCCTACTAAAGTTTAGGCAGAGTTTGTTACTCAGGTCTAAAGGCATGGTCTCTGCTGTTAATTGCTGGGAGAGGAAGGGAGAGTAAATGTCGAACTCTACTGTGTTTCTAATGAGTCTGGTTTGCATGTTTTTCCCTGTTTGCTTTCGATATACTATTCTGCTGCAATACAAGCACAAAAGGTGATCATTGGTTTATTCTGAAGTTCAGTTTATGTGTTGGTGTTCATCAGTAAACATTTTTTGCAAAATGTGCTTTAATGATTAAATGACTCAAGTGTTATGATCTGAACACTGTGCTATTTCTGGCTTTCTAGTCAGAGATGATGAGCAGTCGAATTCAATGGTGTCAATCACTTTATTTAGTATAGGCAGTCTAGATGAACTGAACTTTGTGATTTTCTGAACCTTTGTTAATCATTCTTGAGGAGCTGCACATGTCAATTAACAATAGATTGTTGAATTCGTACTCTTTTATCAACTAATAAATGAACTTCCAGTACTTAGGGGTTAAGATAATTAGTTCTTCAAAGGAAAAGAGATCTAAGACAGTTAATGCTCAATATCTTATTTTCATCATTTTATACATATGAAGTCAACTGGCCAAGTTGACAGTTAAATCTGGTCACATGCATGTAGATTACACAACCTCTGCTGCACCTGAAAACTTTGTTTCTATTCATTTTTCGGAGTGGACATGTTTAATGCTTTTTATGCCCATGCCTAGCGCTTTTCATGGGATCTGAAGCTTTATTTTGCACTAATGAAATGGTGAGAAAAATTCTGTCTTAGTATGTCTAACAGCCAGCTGGAACTAGATACGATCACATGGCCACCCATTCTGATTCCCAATCTGTTTAGCTGACCCAGTGGAGCAAAGGAATCTGATTACATGGGGAAAATCTTCAGTGGGTTTGACCACGCTATAACCAAAAGTTCATTTTCCACTTACTTGGAAGAATTTCTGTGGAGACTGCTCATGGTACTTTATCACTAGTCTCCAATTAGCTTTATTTATCCGAGACACCAAATTGTTTGGACCAGACCAGTAACTCGTCGAGAGCGCAGTTGAGATGAAACTGCACTTCATGTGATAGTGAGTCAATATAACCCTCTATTTTGATGTTCCTATTTGATCCACATAGGAACCCATTAAATTTCAACTGCTCTGCAATGGGCCACAGTCTTATATCCAAAGGTGAAATGAGTAGAATTTGGTAAGATATGAATATAACATGCCAACCTCATGCTACTTTGTTTTATGCCTCATGTCGGTACTGATGTAGTGTCTGAAGTTCTGAACACATGTGCGTACACAAACCTAGACCTCACACATGCACACCCGCTTACCCTCGCCTCCACGCACACATCCAAGACCTACAGACTACACATAAGTCAGGCAATTGCGTCCCTGGTGTGATTGACAGAACCATCCAAGACTCTGCAAGGCACATCGCAGCCCCTTTGTGGCTCCATGCATAAGAGACAGGATTTACTTGGGCAAGCCCAGTACAACATCTGCGTCGAGCTGTGCTTGAACGCGGGTGGGTGGGTGCTGCAACCAGTCACCTACCCATTGAACTATCAGCTTGTTTGCGACAATGTCATGCTACTTGAGGATTTGTTTGTTGGCTTGACCAAAGCTTTGATGCTATGAATAATCTTAGAGGTTTGGTGCTATGAACATGCATGCTAACCGTAACCAACAGAACATTTTTTCTAGTGTTATTATCTATGCAGCTGTAGGCTTGTAGCTTTGTAGGGCAATAATTAGGTGAGTATCATTTCCTCAGGTCCTGTTCTATTGCAGTTTGTCCTTGTTACCGTGCATGTTCTGTTTTTACTACATCGCATTTGTTGCACTTTTTAATTCTTGGGAACCAGCTAACAGCCTTGTTTTTTTAACACTAGCGGAGTCTTTTATTCTCTTAGTAGATTTTGAGATTCATTGAATTCTTTGTTATTATTAATTAGTCATGATGTAATGCAATCAACAATGATCTCTGTTGGGGCTCGTTGCACTTTTATATTTTCAAACTGAGCATATTGTAGTTACCTTTTTGCAAAAAGTATTAATTTCCCTCTGTTATCTTCCAACTTTGCACTTTTCTCAACAAATATGTTTTCCAACTGAGGATATTATAGTTTCCTAAAACTTATAATTTCCCTCCGTTGTGTATTAATATTATTCAATTTATACTAAAAACCACATTAGGTATTATGAATATTGTTTTAATTGAGAAAAAAGTTCTTAGGGGTAGGGCGTGAGCGTGATGTCATTAAGCCTTCAAGTTGATTATCTTTGTAAAAAATCAGATATATTTTCCAATTGCTACTGCTTGAAAAGCCTCCATGCTATACTTAAATTGTCGTGCTGATCTTATTTATGGTGAAGTTTGAAGCTTACTACTCTGAACAAATTATTTTAATATCTTCCTCTAAATATGCTTTTATCTTTTCCATAATTTGCAGTGACTCAAGCGACTCAGATGATGAATATTTGGATACATGCATATGCTCAATCATGTAAATACATCTTGCACAGGTGGATTCAATCATGTGTATAAAGAGCTGTATCTCAGTATTCCTGTCTTCGGCTTGGTCCTAACAGTACAGTAAAAATCCTGCATACATAAGTTCATTCCAACAGACTCGGGCTGTCCTTTGGACGCAAGGGAGCGCATTTTGGAATGATTGCCAAACTGGTGATAAGCAGCGGGTGGATATTTAAACTGGGAGTTACATCAAAGACATAGGAATGATCACTGGATACAGTAGGTAGACAGGATTAAAGAAGGCGAGAAAGAATGCCTTTCTTTGGTTTAATCTTGGATACCAACAGCATCCTGAGTTTTTGGCAGAGTAATGATTCATGTGATAATGCAAATGCTATTAGAATCGAACACTACTAATTCCTATGCATGATTCAGATCGATTTTGTCTATACTATTTGACGTATTAACATGGTATGTACCTTTTTAATCCTTGCTACCATCATCTTTTGTTCTACTTAATGCAGGCGTTAGTGTCCAGATTGCTTTTAAACACTGTATGTCTGTATTAACAAAATGATCTGCCGAATTTCATTTTTGCATCTAAATTTATGCCGCTGTGCCTGTACTTTATTTATTTTGAGATGTGGTGGGACCGTAATAAAGATAGTAAAAGCAACTTTTGCACTTGCGGCCCATGTTGGTCCACGCATTCTTGTTGCTAGACCGAACAAGTAGACACTGTTGCTAGACGGATGGTCGATCCAGCCCTGTTGAGCGGTTGTTTAGTGGTCCACGCATGACCACGGGCCACATAGAGTCGGCCCATGTTGGTCCAGACCGCATTCTTTTTTTCTTTTGAGTAAGCCTAGCCCGCATTCTTGGTGGCCCTCGGATTCCTTTCTGGCGGGACAGTGGGAGCCTCTCTCACACGGGTTCCGTTCGTCCAACGGTCACTTGCCAGCTGGGTCAACTTGACCGTTACCCGTCGAGGCGCTTCTCCTTTTTCCCCCAACGGCTTCATCCCCACCCCACCACTTGTTTTCCTCCCCTTCCCGCTCCCCCAAATGCCGCCTCCTCATCACTAGTCACCACTGCCCCGCGATCCCCTCCCACTCGCTCTCTGCTGCCTCACGCCGTCACCCGCGGTTCACGATGGGCTGCTTCCTTGGCTGCTTCGGGGGGGCCAAGGAGCGCCGGCGCCGCCGCAAGCGGTCGCCGTCACAGTCCCCCAACGGCCGCGCCAGGGTAACCGACTCGACCCGCTTCCTGCTTTGTTTTGTTTCTCCCGTTCCTCAATCGAGTTCTAGGGTTGGATGGATCGGATCGCCTGATCGAATCTGTGTGTGATGGATGTGGGATCAGGCCGTGCCGCGGGTTACGCCGAAGAAGGTTGATCTGGATGGGGAGGCCGTCTCCGCCGCCGCGCCGCTCCTAGCGACGCTCCTCGAGTTGAGGTTCGTGGGTGGATCGCTGCAGTTTCGGTCTGCGAGATGAGCCGCCGCTCTCGTCGTTTTCATCTGGCGTGTGTTGTGCTTGTTCTCAGGGACTCCACGGACGACATGTGCCTGGCCGTCGTGAAGAAGAAGGTGACGTTCGATCCCAACGTCACCACCTTCGAGGCGGCCCCGATCCCGGAGGACGACGGCGAGGGAGCCGATCCGGAGGATGGTGGGGATAGCAGCGAGAAGGGGTGGATGCTGGCGCCGGAGTGCGCCAAGTCCGAGGCCTTCCCCTTGAACCACAGGTACAGCAACTGCGCCGGCATCGAGAGCGACAGCGACTACGAGGACGCTGAGGAAGACGAGTTCGAGGACGACGAGGACGAGGAGGAGGACGAGGAGGAGGAAGGGGACGACGGGCTCGATGAGTGCGCGATGGACGACGACGAAGACGAGCACGGCCTCCTCGGAATCGGCCGCAGCGAGGAGGACGCGTGCGAGTCGCTCTTCCTGCTTCCGTTTGGCAAGACGTCCAAGGATACCGGCGGCCAGGTAGCGGCGCCCGTCGTGCCCCCGGCGGAGTCCCCCTCGGTGCTCAGCTCCGTGGAGAACCTCAACCTCACCCGCTGGAAGGAACCCAAGCCCCGCGCCGCCGCCGCGCCCAAGTCCTCGGACAAGGAGAACGTCACCGTGGGGCAGGAGAACCGGATGGACCTCCTCGCTGAGCCACCGGCGGCGGCCAAGAGGAAGGAGGAGAGGCCGGCGGTCTCGGACTACAGCTACACCCCCAGCACGCCGAGCAAGCAGGAGGCCTCCGTGGACGCCAGCCTCTCCACGTGGCTCGGTTCCTCGGGGACGCCTGAGAGCAACTCGGTTCGGTCCTGCTCGCCGATCAGCCTGGAGGACCGGCCGATCCTTGGGGCCCTCACCGTGGAGGACATCAAGATATCGTCGGCCAACTCAACGCCGAGGAGGTCGAGGTCCCCGAGCCCGAGCCCTGATGACATGCCGATCCTGGGGACGGTGGGGGCTTACTGGAACTGCGGTGCCAAGGAGGCTGATCCGGTCACAAGAGGGGGGTTTATGAGGACCAGAACCAGATTTGGCCAGGTGAGCTTTGTCTCAGTAATCTGACTTTTTATGTAATCCATGTTTGCTCTTCCAAGTATAATCTTCTGATGGTAAAACGTGTGCAGAATTTTGCAGGATGAAATGGTGGATTGCTACTGAATAGTGAACACCTCCCGCTAGGAGGAGACAGAGATTGCCGAGCTGGGTGGAAATGCAAAGATACAGAGTCTGTGAGAATGCGAGATTGTGAAACCAGTTTACATTTCTGTGATCCATATCCATATTCTTTCATATGTTTGTAAACATTACATTGTCATCCATATTCTAGTATGGTGTTTTTTGTGGCACTGTCAATATGGTGCAGTATTTCAATATTATTCTTTTGTCAATATGACCAATTGTATTTGTGCATGTTTCCGCTTCCTGAACTATGCTAGTACCTGACTACCTGTTCCCTCATTCTGAATTGCAGACGCAATAAACTTTAACCTGTGGAGGCATTGCTGTCTGGATTGACAATTGTTTAGGGAGCACCTTAATACTGGAATATTTTGTACCAGCATCTGCAATACCAAAATCACTTAAAATTCCAACACTCAGACAAATTCTCCTCCCTCGTCGACCTTCATTCCTGCAAAGTCTAACTACAATCTGCAAATGTTTCAAGCGTATTTGTTTTCAGGTACTTGTAATAAATTAACACACATACACCCCATGTTAATATATGCAAATGAAGTCAATAAATTAACACACATACACCCCATGCTAATATATGCAAATGAAGTCTGCAACACACACACACACTGGCCGCAATACGATAAAAACATCCTGCGAGCCTAGTTAGCAGTTACCGCCTCTTGGGAAGCTGAAATGTGCGCTTCAGGAAGTGGTTGGCGACCTCGTCGTCGCGATGGCACACCACGCGCAGGATGGTGTTTGGGTCACTGCGGCTCCACCGCCTGGTCGTCGGCGGCATCGGTAGGCGCTGCCTCTCGGAGACCGCCTCGGTGCACTCGTACGCCGCGATGCCAAACTCCTCCACGAGCTGCTCCGCCGTCTGCGCCATGAGCGCGACGACGCCTTCCGCGGCCCGGGCCTCCGCCTCGACCACGTCCTCGGACACAAGCCCCTCTCCGCGCGTGCAGAAGGCTCGCTTCAGGCTCCTGAAGTCCTCTTCGATCATCGCGTGGTCCTCCATCGTGAAGCTCCTGTCGCTGCCACCGGCTAGCAGGACGATCAGGAACCCCTGGAACGAGGCCTTCATCACCTCCCGGACGGCCACGGGCTGCGCGCGGTCGACGAGGATGGAGACGAGCAGCGACAGGTTCTGCTTCAGCGCGCGGAGCGCGGGGCGGATACGCGCGTCGGCGACGCCACCGACGTAGAGGCCGCCGTAGAAGGAGTGGTGCGAGTCCAGGAAGATGAGGCGGTACGCGGCGACCTCGGCGACGTGGACGATGGCCGACTGCGCCGCGGCGCGGGCACGGTCGAAATGGCTGGACGACGGCGCGAGGTGGCGGTTTGCCACGGACGCCAACGCCGCCACCGGCGGCGAGGTGCTCCCGCCGTGCGAGAAGAAGGAGAGGGATTTGTCGAGCGCCTGGATGTGGCTGAGCAGGTAGTGGAGGGTGTTGAGCCGGATGTAGAGGCGCTGCGTGCCGCGGCTGGTGGACTGGCGCGGGTTGTTGCCGCCCGACAAGGACGCGCTCTGGCTGTGGTGGACGCGGCCGCGTGGGCTCGTCCCAGGGTCTCGGCACGGCGTCGCCGCCCTCTTCCAGAGCCTGATGATCTTCGAGTCCTGGTTGCACCTAGTCAGCGGAGGCAGCGACGGGATGTAGCTCTGCTTGGTGCCTGTTTGTTTGTTGAGCCAAACACAAAAGCATGTAACACGATGGCAAGAGCTGCATAGGCTGCAGGTTTCAGTGCAGGTCGTGATCGTCAGCATACCACAAGACGCGAGGAAGGTGATGTACTCCTGAAAGATGGCACCCAAGCCGTCGGCGACGTTCTGAACCATGTCGTCCCTCGCGCTCACTGGGATCCCGAAGAACTCGTCGACGGTGGCCTTGGCCAGCTTCATCAGCTCCACCGCGGATCGCGCATATGGCTCGCCTTTGGACTTTGGGATCCAACTCTACACGACATGAGCACACCGTTAAGATTTCGTATAAGATCGAATCGACACGGATGTGTTGATGGACAGAGACCTCGGTGTCTTTGGCCTTCAGGAGGCACTCCCTGGCGATCCTGAGCCTCTCCTCGATCCAAGTCCTGAGGAAGCGCGCCACGAGGGACTCCACGTCATAGGGGACGACCTCCCTGACCAACGACCTGCCACCGTCGTCGCTGTCCGCCACGTCCTCGACCATCATCGGCACCAGGGCCTTCTCGAGCCTGCCCGCCGCGTGCAGCACGTGCACGAGCTCGTTGGTCAGGCACGTGGCCTTGGTCACGTACTGCTTCAGCACGACGCCGTAGCAGCTGTGGAGCGTGGCCACGGCGGCCGCGCCCGGGAACGGGTGCCACCGCTTCAGCACCGGGCTGAAGTTGTCCAGCTCGAACTGAGCGAGCTGCTCCGTGTCCTGGGCGAGCCGCGCCACGATCTCGCTGGGGTCGTCGTCGCGTTGGATGATCATGCTGTTTCCTTGTCCAAGCTCGTTCTCCAGTGTCTGTGGTTGCATCAGATTTCTCAACATCTTGGCACGGCATTGACATTGTGGCCACGTATATACGTACGTTGCTAACCTTGGTGAAGACATTTCTCATGGAGCACCTGACGTAGTGATCCACGCGGTTGCCAGCGAAGCTCCCGATGCCGTCGCCTTCGTGCTCGGAGTCTGCCAGAGCGATGCCCATCCCAGGCACACTCTCTGCGATGATCTTGCTCGTGGAAAGTGCCAGCGACAGGGCACTCACCGTCGCCCCAGAGCCGGTGGCAGCCACGCCTTTCCCGTACCATTCATGGTAATCAAGCAATCGTTTCTCCGACCAGTCATGTATCGCCCCGAGAACGCTGGAGAGCACTCGGGCGTACACCGGGTCACGGTCCTCCTGCCTGGCGTCGGCTGCCGCGTCACCGAGCACCGTGAGCGCGGCGCCGGCGAGGTCCGGCTCGATCTGCCCGGTGACCACGTACTGCTGGAAGAGTACCCAGGCGAAGCACACGTTGTGGACCATCTTGTCGATCCCCAGCGTTGTCCATGTCCGCCTCATGAGCTCCAGGAGCTCATCCACCTCGTCGAGCACAACGGTCTCCTCCTTGAGGTCGAAGATGGCCTGGAGCAGCGAGACGTAGAGGATCACGTTGAGAGGGTACCCGTCGGCCCAGTGGCAGGCCTCGCCCGGGGGGCCGGTGCCGGGAGCGGAGCGCCAGGCGAGGGCGAGCACGGCGTCGCAGAGGGTGCGCATGGTGTCCGAGGCCTTGCCGGTGTCGATGGCGCGCGCGTCGGCGGCCTGCGCGATCTCCCGGAACCGGAGCACGGGGGCGTTGAGGCGGTCCAGCGGGAGGGACGGGTGGTGGATGAGGCCCGCCTCCAGGAGCTTGAGCTGCCGGCGCTGCCACTGGTGGTGCTCGCCGCCGTCGGCGAAGTCGGCCTGCTTCAGCTGCCGGAGCAGCTCGAGCGGCAGGATGATCGTGTCCGCCTTCTTCCCCACCTGCAACGTTAACCTGTCATCAATTCTAACCTTTTAAGCGTGCATGAATGCAGACGCGACGCGCATCAATGGAGGTGCCTAAACCATGCATGGGTGTGGACGGACGGACCTGGCCGACGAGGGTGCGCATGAGCGTCTTGCGCAGGCGGGCGTCGCTCTGCTCCGGGACCCGCATCTGCTGCCGCATGATCTCGGCCGAGGTCATCGGGCGCCGGGACTTCCCGGGCGACCCGGGGGCCTGGTCCCTCACCGAGCGCATCCGGCCAGGCGACCCCGGCGCGGACGACGACTTCATGCTGCTCCGCACGGTGGTGGGCTGCGACGACCGCCGCGCCTTGAGCCCCAGCGCCCTCTTCACCCTGCTGCTGACGACATTCATCCCCGTGCCGCCTCTCGGGCCGGCCCCGATCGTCGGCGACCCGCCATCTCCCCCGCCGCCGTCCCCGCCCGACGGGTAATAGTTCAGTCCACCGTCTCCTCCTCCTCCCCTGCCCCCGGCCGCGCGGCACGACATGAAGAAGACCTCGTACGCGGCCTCCCGGAGCTCTGCACGGGAGAGGCCATCGACGTGCCCAAAGGGGCACTCGACGGTTTCCGCGGCGGCTGCGACTGCGGTGGCGGTGGAGCCGAGGCTGCGCACGTCGAGGTCGGCGGCGGCGGTCTCGGAGGAGCGCGCGAAGGAGGAGGCGGACCGCGAGCGGTGGTGGTACTGGAGGCGCCCCATTTCGTCCTCTTCCCGCGTCCGATCGAGCAGCAGCGCGTGATGCCTCTTTCGGCCTCAGGGAGAGGGCGGGGGGACGCCAGGAAGGGGAGGCGGGCGGCTGGCATATGGCCGTGGCCGCTTGCCGCGCCGCCGTTCCAGGTAAACATGACAGCTGGACCTGAATCCGCCAGTTATTCTTGGGAATTGGGACGGATGGACCTGGGTGGACTTTCCAAAAAGGGCCTGTTCGGTTCGACACGGGCCCTGGACCCGTAGGCTCATCTGAGGACAGTAAGCGCGCGTGGTCCAACCAACAACAAGCCTCGTGTGGCTGCAGCCCAATTCTTCTGTTTGATTTGTCTTGGGCTAATGGGCTCCAAAAAAAAAAAAAAAACTGGGTTTCTACGAGTGAACTACGGAAGTGGCCAGATTCTAGCTTTTACAGGTGATTCCTCTAACGAAGAAATAAGTGGAGAAAACAACACGTAAAGCAGTGGCTTAGCCAGCATTTGTCGGCCAGAATCACTAGGGATTGGATCAAAACTGTGCGGTTCACAAGGACCAACCGGGAGCTCCGCCATTGAGGTAAAGACAAGTGATTCTTATCCCTTTTCACTGAGCTCTTGACACATACGCTAGTACAAGGCTAATTGCTCTTCTCTTGTGCCGTTTCCACTAATTACAGAGCTGAAGCAATGATCCCTCAAAAGCTGATCAATCAAAGGAGCACAAGTCCTCCTCAGTGGTCAATGGTCAGTAGTCAGCATTGTAGTGCTGGTCCGGATTCAGCAAACCACTCAATATGTTTTCAATACTACTGCTACTAGTAGTTCCTATCCGTGCCTCGCCGTAGATCACTACTGATGAGAAGACTTTGGAGGATTGGAATCGCTGACAAACTTTTGTGAGCTGCATTGATCGATGAGGTATCGATGTATGACGACACCATCACGTCACAAATCGACCAGTTCATGTCTATGTATCACTCATACATCAAGAATGGTACCGTACCCGTATCTGATAACTTCTCAATAAGCCGATACGCCCTGATACTTCCGCGTATCGGGAATTTAAAAAAAGCTAAAAAGTTAAAAGATTTAATTCCCGATACTTCAAGTTGCCACTAATCACATTGGATAGGCTTGAATTTGAGGTTATGATATGTGAACACGAGACACTGAAAAGATAGTTTGGATACAACGATCCCATATTTAGCTTATGTTGAGCATTATTCATATTTGGTCTTGTGGTAATTTTGAGCCTGAGTTAATGCTGTGTCACTCTTGTGGCTCGTTGATTTGTTGAATTTGAACTGATCCCGTATTTAGCTCATGTTGAGCATTATTCATATTTGGCCTTGTGGTAATGTTGAACTTGAGTTAATGTTGTGTCACTCTTGTGGCTTGTTGATTTGTTGAATTTGAACTGTTTACTATGTTTCATGACATACTATATTTATAATATTTTTGCCTTTTTCTATGACATATTAAGTTATTTATTCTGTATTAAAAAATATACTTTTTAATATACCTGTGGTATGGGTATATCGGGGATTTTAGAAAATTGTCGTATTTCAGAAAAGCCACGGATCGATCTCTAATTTTTGTGTGAACGAAGGATTAAAAGCCTTATGAGAAACACCTGTATTTGTTTTGCCCTGCGTGTTGACAATAGTACATCAGTGACCATTGCATATGTCACTCCTTTCTGCAAGAAACCTATGTCTTGTTGATGAGCTAGAGGGCTTTTTGGTGTTTTCTTTATCCTCATTTTTTCCTGTGATGAGACGGGCTTCGTCAGGGCTTCTGGCCGATCCGGTGCCGTCACACAAACACTACTTATGGGTGTAAATCCTGTGCTTTTTACAAGGGAGGTGATATTAGAGCTGCAAAGTGGTTTCTATGCTTCGCAGCGCGTACACAAAACACGCGTCGACATGCATGGCTGCTCTTCTTCGCCTTCGCAGCGCAGGCAGCAGAGTGTCGTCAACCCAGTGGCTCCACCTGAAGCTTGGCTTTCTCGGTCTCCAGGCCGATGACAATGTCGATGGTGTCGGTGGACTGGGCCTTGTACCTGTACCTGGTGCTGAGCACGAGGAAGACGACGAAGTTGACGCCGCCCAACACGGTGAGGAAGGCGTAGTAGTAGTCGAGGTTGGATGCGTTGAGGTTGTTTATGACCCAGGCGTTGCCTCGCTCCCTTGTGATGCGCGTCACCGTGGACAGCAGGAAGCTGCTGAGGATGTTGCCGATGCCGTACGCCGTGAGGGACATGGCGGTGCCCAGGCTCTTCATGCCCTCCGGCGCCTGGTCGTAGAAGAACTCGAGCATGCCCACCACCAGGAACGCGTCGGAGAGGCCCATCAGCACGAACTGCGGCAGGAGCACGAAGATGGTGAGCCCCAGCTGGCCCCCCGTCACGTCCAGGCCGTGGCTCCGGGCGTAGGCCAGCCTCCGGCTCTCGATCACCGACGCCACCGCCATGGTCACCACCTGCAGCACCATGCCGGTCCCCAACCGCTTCAGGAGCGTGATCCCGCGCGGGTTCCCGGTGTACCGCCGGACGGCCTTCACGAACACCCGGTCGTACACCACGACGGACACGAGCATGGTCAACGTCACGAACGCGCCCAGGCTCGCCGGCGGGATCTCGAAGTGCGGGCCCATGTGCCGGTCCATCGTCGTGCCCTGCTTCACGAACAGGGTGTTGGTCTGCGCGATGAGCGTGCACGGCACGAACATCGCCACCAGGGGCGGCATCAGCTTCAGGATCTGCTTCGTCTCCTCCACCTGGGTCACCGTGCAAAGGCTCCACATGTCCTTGTCCCTGTTGTCGTTCACGGGCACGGCGGCCTTGTTGAGGAACCTCATGTCGTTGGTGGAGTCCATCCTGAACCTGCGCTTCCTCCTGTACTCCTCGAGGTCCAGCTCGTGCAGCTCCTTGGCGTCGGCCGGGACGGGGACGCTCCATTTCCAGAGCGCGGCGGCGATGACCCTGCCCATGCTCGTGAACGCGCTGCCCTGCGGCACCTTGTGGCGGTACAGCCTGGTGCCGGCGAGGAAGATGGAGATGGAGACCATGAGGCCCAGCGTGGGGATGCCGTAGCCGATGGACCAGCTGACGTTGTCCTGCAGGTAGACGAGGACGGTGGAGGAGAAGAGGATACCCAGGAAGATGGTGAACATCCACCAGTTGAAGAAGGAGAGCTTGTGCATCTTCTCCCGCGGGTCGAACTCGTCGAACTGGTCCGCCCCGATGGTGGAGATGTTGGGCTTGGTACCACCGTTGCCGAAGGCTATGATGTAGAGCCCGCCGTAGTAGACACCAAGCTGCAGCGCCGACGCCTTCGGGCACACGCCGGCGGCGTTGCACGGCGGCGGTTTCAGCGCCGGCAGGGAGACGGAAAGAACCAGCAACACCATCCCCTGTGTTACATAGAGTACATTGTAATTGTTCTATTGCACCACTTTGAGCTTAACATTTCAGGTCAAAATATATTTAGAAGAAAATTTGCTTGCTAAAGGCTATGTAGTTTGCTTGTTAAAGTACTATGTGGAATTGTCAGATTCCGGTGAGGACTGAGGATGGCATGAGTCGTGAGTCTGCTGAATAAGGCCAATCTATCTATATGGAAAAGATGATTACAAGATTGGTTACAAATGATTAAGTAATCGCTACTAGATGCGCCACAAAAAATATGTTATAAAGTATAAAATTCACTGACAAGCACGTGTTATAAGAAAACTATAAAGTGGAGGTGAATGGTCCCATTCGCTTCGCTGAAAAAATTAGCCGAAACATTGTTCCGCTGATTTATTGTGAGAGAAAAACACTGTTCCAGCTAAAAAAAAAAGTTAAAAAAGATGGATTATAAGAAAAGCGAACATGACCTATATTTTGAAGCGGATAGGGATATGAAAAAGCTCAGTTTGGGCCACACAGTCCTACTCCTAACCAGAGTTCAGAGAAAGGCAGTCCTTATCATGAATTCATTGGTACCCATGGTTCAACCCAAAGGGAATCTAGGTTGGACTTAAGTTGATAGCTATCTCTAACCTCTCCCTCTCGAGTAGGCTACAAGACGCAGTGTCTTTTTTTTTTGGGTGATGGTGCCCCCGCGTACTGTACTGATCCGTCGGGCGAGATCTTGGTAGACTCCAAATATTCCAAAAGACTGAGACAATACCGACGCTGGCTGCCACTACTACGATGGATTCAGAAAGCAAGACGGTGACGCCACGTACGTACCGGGAGGGGCCCTGGCCGGCCCGCCCACGCTCGCTCGTGCATTGACTGTGGTGACATGGTCTTGTTCGGTGGTTTATAAGCCGTTCGTGTCGATTTATACATCTGATTTATTGAAAAAAATACTATACCATGACTGATAAATCGGTTTATATAAACATCCGAACATTTCACACTTGCACCAGTACACGAGTACCGCACGATGGTTGCACTTGCGCTGTCGTACTGACACTGGTTTAGTCCGGCCAGCGTCAAAGCAAAGCGAAGCCACGTTAGTCTCGCTTCACTAAACCTCATACTGTAGCTGAAAAGGAGGACGACGCAACAACACCCATAGAAATGTCCTGCTTACATTACACTACTCAGCATGCTTGCTCCGTCTTAAACCCTTTCATTTACAGTGCTAATCACTGTGGAACCAGAGATAAGGGCGCGTTTAGATGCAAAAAATTTTAGGTTTTGGCCTACTGTAGCACTTTCGTTTGTATTTGGTAATTAGTGTATAATTATGAACTAATTAGGTTCGAAAGTTTCGTCTCGCGATTTCTCACCCAACTGTGCAATTAGTTTTTTTTCATCTATATTTAGTACTCCATACATATGCCGCAAGATTCGATGCAATGGATATTGCGCAAAAAAATTTAAGAACTAAACAAGCCCTAAGTTTACTACAGTGTGGTGCGTCAATCGCTGAGCTTATCATGAAATGGGTGTGTGGCTAGAGCTATCACCTGTCAGAGTCCAGTCGCACACGCTAGCTCGGTCCATGCATGCGATTTGCAATCATGCAACGAGTCAAGAAGGATCCACGGATAGTTGCTTGGAATACTTGAGTCCGGTTTGCGAATTGCGACCTGACGAATGACGAGCATACGCCGGTCCAAACCTCATCAGGTTCGGACCTGCACGATGACGGAGGTGCCTGGTTGCCTGAATCTATGGCATCCAACAAAAGTCACAGGAACAGGATAGCATGGTGTATACGGCGCTACGACGTCGTGCGCATTGTTCCTATCCTACTAGTACTAGGAGGCGGCCGGCCGTTGGATGAGGGGACAAGAGGGACGGAGAGACATCGTCGTCGGTCCATCTGTGGATGCTCTATGTGGTTATTGCACTGAACCACTGAAGAATACACTGCAAGCCAGCCTAGACGAGTAGGATGGCCTCACCTCACCTCACCTCACCTCACCTCACCTCACCGACGCTGCTGCTACTATTATCGGCTCTGATTCTGCCATAGTTTTTTCCTCTCACAACAAATCACAATAAATCAGTATAAACATCAACATAAATCAAATTTCAGCGAAACGAACAGGCCATCGATTCACCGATAGCGTCCCTTCTCTTAGCAACATTTTCTAATTCCATAGTTCCATTTTGGGGACTTATTATATAAAGGGCAAAAGGAGGATCAGCACTGCCTGCTTGCAATCATATATACGACCGCAGACCGCAGCTCTTCCTATGAAGTTTGTCTTAAGCGCCTGTGCTATACCGTGTTCTTGTTCTATGTTTCTAACATTTTTTCTGGAAAAAAGAAACAGTCTCACAGTTTCATTTTTAATTTGTTGAGGCCGACCCTGTACCTATGAGCAGGCAGGGCACGCGTGTTGTGCCCGTGGTGGAGCCATTCTGCTCTGCTCTTCTATTCAGTCGATCAGAACTCTGTGGACGCTTTTGGTACGTGTGCCGGTCAAACTCGCTCGCTCGGCAAGGCCGCGTTTAGTTCGCTGAACTTGGCGCCGCCCGATTTACTGTTCATTCCGTTAGCGCACGGTAGTATTTCGTTTGTATTTGGTACTAATTGTTTAATCATTGATTAATTAGGCTCAAAATGTTTGTCTCGTAAAGTACAGTCAAACTATGTAATTAGTTTTTTATTTTATCAATATTTATTACTCTATGTATATATCTATGTATATACCGTAAATTTAATGTGACGGAGAATCTTCTTTTTACGTAGTGCTAAAGTTTAGATTTTGATGGAACTAAACATGCCCTTACCAGCATGGGATACAGCGTTTTTGGCTCATTCTTGCTGGCGAGAGGAATCCTGGAAAGCGCGGAAAACGAGGTAGCAACTACTAGCAATAGCAAGCAAGACAACAAAGCGCGTGTTTAGTTTTAGGAATTTGGAATTTATTGTAGCACGTTCGTTTTTATTTGGCAATTAGTATTTAAATATGGACTAATTAGGCTTAAAACGTTCGTCTCGTAATTTTCTACCAAACTGTGCAATTAGTTTTTTTTTCGTCTATATTTAATGTTCTATATATAGACCGCAAATATTCGATATAACAGGTATCTGTAGCACTTTTTAGAATTTTAAGGTGAAACTAAACCAGGGCCAAACGTGGCAAACCAAGCCATGGCATGGCAAGGACTCCAAACACGCGCGCCCGGCCTCTGTTAGTTTCTTTCAGTTTCAGCTAGGGATGAAAACGGTACGGATATTTTCCGACCGTATTCGAGACCGAATCTGTTTAAAGGGGCTAAGATATGTTCGTATCCGAGTCCAAATATTCAAGCCATGGCATGGCAAATCACTCCAAACACGCGCGCCTATCCGCCTCTGTTAGTTTTTTCAATCAGAATCAGCAAAACATGGTATCCGCCCATCCGCTTTCATTTTTCAGCACATGGTATGCCCAATTTCCTCGATCGATGAGCGCGCAAGGTTTTTTTTTTTAAAAAGTTTTCCCAAAAAATACTACAGTAGTCATCATATCGAATCTTGCGATACGTACATAGAGCATTAAATGTGGATGGAAAAAAAACTAATTGTGGTGGGAAATCACGAGACGAATGTTTTAAGCCTAATTAATTCATGATGGAACACTAATTGCTAAATAAAAACAAAAGTGCTACAATAGTCAAATTCACAAATTTCACCCAACTAAACCATGCCTAACGCAAGCAAGGACGACATGCATCCCAGGACAGGCAACAGCTGATGAGCTAGACAGGATGAGTTTACAGCTAGCTACGGAGCAACGGCGACAGGAGCGGCTGGTTCACGTACCAGGAAGTAGATGGCGGAGCCGAGGACGAAGGTCCAGTAGCGGCCGAGGTAGGCGTCGGCGACGTAGGCGCCGAGGAGCGGGGTGAGGAAGACGGTGCCGGACCAGTTGGTGACGTTGTTGGAGGCCTCCACGGTGCCCTGGTGGAGCTTGTCCGTCAGGTAGATGATGAGGTTGGACGCGATCCCGTAGTACGCCATCCGCTCGAACAGCTCGTACACTGCACGCACCAGGCAGCATATCACTCACGGCTCGCAGGGGCAAGAGGTCAAGAGTAAACAGGAACACAGCTAGACACCGCACGGCAGCAGGAAGCTAACACGTACCGACGATGAAGGAGCAGGCGGTCCAGCCGCCGCGCTTGGAGCGGAGCACGGGGTTGCCGCGCAGGTCCACCGACCCGTCCTGCGCGTACTCCGCCAAGCCATGCTGCGGCTTCTCCGTGGCCAAGCTCCCATGGTGGCCGGCACCGGCAGCAGCCTCCTCGTCGTTGGCAGCGGCACCCATCGGCACTTCGGCAGACAGCTAGCGCTAGTAGTAGCTTCGCTGTTGCGTCGCGCTCTCAACTCTCGGCCTCGATGGTCGCTCTCGGCCAGTCCCGGGGTACCTGCCGCCTTTATTTATAGACGCCAAATGTTGGTTCAGGCCGTGGTAATACACTGCACGTCGCCTGCCCAGGCGTCCCCACCACGTTTACTAGTCGATCTGGGGATCTGGACAAGTTTCACGGGGCACCGGCGCGACCTGCAGCTTCTACAGTCGCGGTGCGGTACCATCATCAGTGGCAGTGAGTAGCTAGCTGCGTCGGTCCAAGTTGAGGAAGTTGAGGAGAGCGAGCAGGTGGCGTCAATCGACAACAGGGCCTCGTTTAGATACCCTTAAAATTCTAAGTTTTTTTATTCTTTCCGTCACATCAATTTTTAGTTGTTTGTATGGAGTATTAAATGTAGGTAAAAAAAATAACTAATTGTACAGTTTAATTAGAAATCACGAGATGAATCTTTTGAGCTTAGTTGATCCACGATTAAACAATATTTACCAAATAAGATGAAAGTGCTACTATTCATCGGATTGAATTTTTTTTCAATCTAAACAAGCCTAGGTGTCAAGAGGACTGTTCTTTACTGATTCTTTTCCTAACCACAACCACGCCGGTACACTGGTACAGTGCTGGTACTGGCGTACTGCTGTGCTGTGCCAGTGGTTGCAGTTGGCCAGCGTCCGTGGATATTTGCTTCACGCGTGCGTCAGCCTCTTATATGATGATTCTTGCGACGGGTAAGACAACGCTTCTAGTACCTCGATCGGTTTGTCCGCCGCCATTTGACTACAAGATGACTGTCTAGTACTCTAGCTATACGAGACAATGTAGAGACATGGCACTCTTTTTTTTTCGAAGAACCAGCGGCAAGTGCATGCCTGATATGTATTAACAGAGAGGAAGTTTACAAAATTTAATTAAAGAAGAAAAAAACAAAACAAAACCATCACGTAGGAGTACGACATCAGCGAACCTCAAAAGCAACAACTATCGAACGCCACCTTGCACGCCACAGTGAACAAGCGAACTAGTAGGGGCCTAGGAGGTAGATTTTCCACAACGATGCCTACAAAAAGAGAAACGACATTCACAGATGCCGTCAACGCTGATAGAAGTTTCGGTGTTTCGAGTTGCCACCGACTAGTAAATTTCTAATATTACGCGTCTGACTTAAATGGTGTGCTAAAAGGACACGAGATTTATACTGATTCGGGCAGAATGTCCCTACGTCCAGTTCATTGCTGCTGCTAGTGTTACTAGCACTGAAAGTTCATAGAAGGGGTTACAAACGGTCGAGAGAGGGACAGGTCCCAAGTCTCTGGTGAGAGGAGCGAATGGGCGCCGAGAGCTCGGTCGCTTTCCGGCTGTGTGCTTGTGTGTTCTGATCGGTTCGGGGTTCGATCGGTTCGGGGTTCGATGGGTCTCCGGGGCTGAGGCGATGGAGGCCAGGGCGTCCAAGACCGCCGAGACCGTAGTGGCTGCGGTCGGTGTTTCTGCGTCCTCCGGGGTCGCGATGGCGGGGGCCGGAGCCCCCGAGACCACCAAGGCCGTCGTGATGGCGGCGTGGCCGTCTGTCCAAGAGGCGGAGATGAAGGCGGCGGAGGCCTTGGAGGCGCCCTTGCTTCAGGGGTCGCCGTTGTTGCGAGAGCATGCCCGGGAGGCGGAGGTCTATCCGATCTCCTCGACGATACTTCCTGGGCACGGGAGGTGGTCGACGCCAAGGATGCCGGTGCCGTGGGACAGTCGACGTCGATCTTGGACGAGGGAAACTCGGCCCTTGTGCGGGTGCGACCCGAGCCTCGCGGGTGGGATCACCCGCGGGTATTGTGGCGGAGCTAGGACGACCCTGAGGGGGAGCCTCTGTTCGCCCTCGAGGACGCAGCCGAGGGCGGGCGCTGGGGCACCTTCGAGCAGTACCGTCAGCTAGCGGAGCGGTCGCTTTGGACGGCCCTCTCCGTGGTGGCTGACGACCTGCCCGGAGTCGCCTAGGTTTGTGTTTTCCTTTCTCGCGCGACGTTGTCCTTTTCGGCTTTTGTTACAATCAATGACCCCTGTTCTGCTTCCCCAGGAGCTCGAGACCCGGTCCCTTGGGAAGTCGGTCTTTCTTCGGCGGGAGAGGGGCGTCTGGGACTAGCTTCAGCTGCAGGAGGGCCTTCTCGCCGGTGCCAACGAGCTCCTGTCGGCGCAGAGTGCGGAGGTAGAGGACCTCCGCCTTCATTGTGCCGACACAAAGGTTGAGGCGGCCACGGCCCAGACGCAGCTCGCCCCTCTGGCGGCGCGGGTCAAGGAGTTGAAGGAGGAGCTTACCCGCGTGGCCAACGATCGGGATGCCTTCAGGGGCTGAGCCACTGATGCTGCGGCCTCGGCCGCGGCTCTCGTGGGGCAGCTAGGGGTGGAACAGAGGGCGCACCAGCTGACGAAAGGTGCCTTGGATGAGGCCCTTGCTGCAGCTGAGGCCTCGCGGACCGAGGCTGTGGTTTGGAGGGGGACGGTCGAGGGTGAGTCTTAGTCCCCTCATTTTGTTTTCTTTTCCTTATGTTTGCTCCCTAACTCCCTTGTGTGACGCAGAGCTAGGGAGTGAAGCTTCCAGGGCGGTCGAGGCTTCTCGGGTCGAGGCCTGGCGCTTGAAGGAGGAGGCCGAGGCTTCCAGGGCCGAGGCCCTGCGCTGGAAGGAGAAAGCCGAGGCCTGTCAGGTCGAGACTCGACACTGGGAGCTGAAGGCCAAGGGTGAGTTCCGTGGGCTTCCTCTCCTAATTTAGGTTGTTTTTTCCCTCGCTCAACCTTACTCTATTCTCCATGGTGCAGTCGTCGAGGCGGAGGTTACTCGGGCAAAGAGGCTTCCAGTAGCAGGTGCAGACGGTGCTCGATAACGAGATCGGGGAGCACGAGGCACTGAAACGTGCTGCCCTTTCTGCCTGCGAGGCCTTGGAGGTTGAAGGGGTTTAGTCAGACAGCTCCCTAGGAAGCCATTTGACCGCGCTGAGCAACCAGATGCGCGAGCGGCTCCGAGGAGCGCTGCACACGGGTGTCAAACATGCGCTGGCCATCATCTCTTCTCACTACGTCGGCGTCAACCTCCCGGCCATTAGTGATGGGTATGTCCTACCTGATGATGAGGAGGAGGCTGACATGGTGGTCATGAAGCTGATGGAGGCGGCGGAAGGCCCTGGCACGGCGCTGGCGATGCTCTTCGAAGAGGAGGTGGTTCCTCCCCTACCATCTGCCGGTGCTGAAGGCCCTAAGCCTTGATCTGGGCCCTGGGGGCTATGTAAAAATAGAGTAGGAGTTATTTTTATATCATAACGCTTGTGGCCGTCGAGGCCTTTATTTTTAAGTATTTGTGTTTCTTAGTTGTTTTTCTCATGTTTCCAAGCCTCTGCCCTCTGTTGCTCCTGATCAGATTTCGCTTTGCAAAACACCCCCTTGGGGTTAAGCCGTCCCTTGGGCGAGAGGTAGTGAGGGAGTGCCGTAGCCCGGGGGCGTAGGCCGTCTCGCGACTCTACCGGCCTCTTGCTTAGGAAATAGACCTTGGTCCGAGGGGTTTTTACAACCGATTTGTCAGAGCATGCTAGAGTCTTGGCGTAGGAATTTTTGCGAAAAACGACTGAAGAATGGTGCGTGGGACCTAGGGGGAGTCCCCCATCTAGCCCCCAAGGGAGGCTTGGTTCTGCCGAGGCAGAGCCGAGTCTCTCTTGTCATGTTACTGTATTGCCGAGACCTATGATAGGCTCGGGGGGTTTCTCAAAATATTTAGACCAACTAAAGAACGCTTTTTAATTGTATTTTGAGAAACGACATATACAATGCTTGAAAATTTAGGGATAAAAGCGACGTAAGCTGTTCTATGTTCTAAGCGTTGGTGAAGACTTCGCCCTTCTCGTTGGCCAGCTTGTAGGTGCCGGGCTTCAGTACTTGGGCGATGATGTACGGCCCTTCCCATGGTGGGGTCTGCTTGTGATGGCCCTTGTTGCTCTGTGCTAGCCTGAACACCCGGTCGCCTACCTTCAAGTCTCGACTTTGGACATGTCAGGCCTGATAACGCCGTAGGCTATGCTGGTATTTGGCCGAGTGTAGTAGCACGACGTCTCGGGCTTCCTCCAGTTGATCGAGGGCGTCCTCTCGGGTGGTGCGGTTACTTTGTTCGTTATAGGCTTGTAGCCTCGGGGAACCATATTCCAAGTCAGTGGGGAGGATGGCCTCGGCCCCATAGACCAGGAAGAAAGGCGTGAACCCCGTGGCTTGGCTTGGAGTGTTCCTCAGGCTCCAGATGACCGATGGGAGTTTGGCGAGCCATTTCTTGCCAAACTTTTTCAACCGGTTGTGAATCCTTGGCTTGAGGCCTTGTAGGATCATGCCGTTGGCACGCTCTACTTGGCCGTTGGTCCTTGGGTGTCCTACGGCCGACCAGGCCACACGGATGTGGTGGTCGTCGCAAAACATCAGGAAGTTTTTGCCGGTGAACTGTGTCCCGTTGTCGGTGATGATGGTGTTGGGGACTCCAAATCTGTGGATAATGTCAGTGAAGAAGATCACTGCCTGCTCGGATTTGATTCGATTGATCGGATGAGCCTCGATCCATTTGGAGAACTTGTCGATTGATACCAGTAGATGGGTGTAGCCCCCGGGGGCCTTTTGCAGGGGCCCGACCATGTCGAGCCCCCACATGGCGAACGGCCACATGATGGGGATGGTTTGTAGGGCCAGGGCCGGGAGATGTGTCTGCCGAGCATAGTACTGGCATCCTTCGCAGGAGCGTACCAGCTTGGTAGCGTCGGCGACCGCCGTCGGCCAGTAGAACCCTTGGCGGAAAGCATTCCCCACGAGCGTCCGAGGCACCGCATGGTGCCCGCAAGCGCCTGCGTGCAAGTCCCAAAGCAGGGCTCGGCCTGTCTCGGTAGTGATACATCGTTGGAGGACACCTGAGGGACTTCGCCTGTACAATTCGTCATTGTAGAGGACGTAGGTCTTGGCTCGGCGCGCGAGCCATCGTGCTTCTGTCCTGTCTCCAGGAAGCTCCCCCCGATCAAGCCAATCGAGGAACGGGATTCGCCAATCCGTGTCCTGATCAGTCTGTGGAGGCTCGGTGTTGACTTCCATGACCTTGGGCTCGGTCGAGGGGGTCTTGGCAGCAAAAGGGTCGTCGATATTTGCCGTGGGTCCTACAGGTGGGCCCTCCTCTATGTAGTTAATGGAAGGTTTGTGGAGGTCTCTGGCGAAGATGTTCGGGGGGACCGGGGCCCGTGCCGAGGCCATCTTTGCCAACTCGTCGGTGGCCTCATTGTACTTCCGCACGACGTGGTTTAGTTCGAGGCCGTCGAACTTGTCTTCTAGACGGCGTACTAATTTGCAGTAAGCCTCCATTTTGGGGTCGAGGCAATTTGACTCCTTCATCACCTGATCCACGACGAGCTGCGAGTCGCCTCGGGCGTCGAGACGTCGTGCCCCAAGTTTGATGGCGACTTGCAAGCCGTTGATGAGGGCCTCGTACTCAGCCACGTTGTTGGAGGCGGTGAAGTGGAGCCGCACCATGTAGCGCATGTGTACTCCGAGGGGCGAGATAAAGAGCAGACCCGCGCCTGCCCCGGTCTTCATTAGGGACCCGTCGAAGTACAGGGTCCAGCACTCCGTCTGAATTTGAGTAGGTGGTAGTTGGGTGTCTGTCCACTCAGCCACGAAATCGGCCAAGACCTGAGACTTGATCGCTTTCCGAGGCGCAAAAGTCAAGGTTTCCCCCATAAGCTCGATGGCCCACTTGGCTATCCTGCCCGAGGCCTCCCGGGTACGAACTATCTCTCCCAGGGGGAAAGATGATACCACAGTCACTGGGTGAGACTCAAAGTAGTGATGTAATTTGCGCCGGGCCAGGACCACGGCGTAGACCAGCTTCTGGATGTGGGGGTAGCGTGTTTTGGTCTCAGAGAGTACCTCGCTAATGAAATAAACAGGATGTTGGGTGGGTAGAGCATGCCCCCCTTCCTGCCTCTCTACCACTACGGCAGCACTGACCACTTGGGTCGTTGCGACAACATAGAGTAAGAGGGCCTCGTCCCTGGCTGGGGGTACCAGGACGGGAGGATTTGTGAGTAGCGTTTTGAGTCTGTCGAGGGCTTCTTCGGCCTCGGGGGTCCAAGAAAAACGCTCGGATTTTCTCAAGAGTCGGTACAGAGGCAAACCTTTTTCGCCGAGGCGCGAGATGAAGCGGCTCAGGGTCGCAAGGCATCCCATGACCCTCTGTACTCCCTTGAGGTCTCTGATCGGTCCCATGCTGGTTATGGCCGAGACCTTCTCTGGGTTGGCCTCAATGCCGCGTTCTGAGACTATGAACCCCAAGAGCATGCCTCGGGGGACCCCGAACACACACTTCTCGGGGTTGAGCTTGATGCCTTTCTCTCTAAGGCATTTGAAGGTTATCCTCAAGTCGTCGACGAGATCCTCAGCTTTTCTGGTCTTAACCACGATGTCATCTACGTAGGCCTCGACGGTCCGCCCAATGTTGTCGCCAAAGACCTGGGTCATGCACCGCTGATACGTGGCACCTACGTTTCTGAGGCCGAAAGGCATAGTCACGTAGCAGTACATGCCGAATGGTGTGATGAAAGAAGTCACGAGCTGGTCTGACTCTTTCATCTTGATTTGATGGTAACTAGAATACGCATCAAGGAAAGACAGGGTCTCGCACCCTACAGTGGAATCAACGATTTGATCGATTCGGGGTAATGGAAAGGGAACCTTCGGACAGGCTTTGTTCAAACTGGTGTAGTCTATGCACATCCTCCATTTCCCATTTTTCTTCTTGACTAGCACGGGGTTGGCCAACCACTCTGGGTGGGACACTTCTTTGATGAATCTGGCCGCCAAGAGTTTCTATATCTCCTCACCGATGGCTCTACGCTTTTCCTCGTCAAAGCGGCGCAGGCGTTGCCTCGCCGGTCTAGATCCGGCCTAGATGTCCAGGGCATGCTCGACGACCTCCATCGGTATGCCTGGCATGTCTGAGGGACTCCATGCGAATATGTCGGCATTCGCACGGAGAAAGTCGACGAGCATGGCTTCCTATTTGATGTCGAGGGTGGCACTGATCCTCAGCGCCCGGTCGTCGGGGCAGGCGGGGTCGACCGGGATGAGCTTGATGGCCTCCGCGGGCTCGAACGCCCCTGCGCGACGCTTGGAGTCAGGCGCCTCGCCACTGAGTTGGTCGAGGTGGGAGATGAGGGTCTCAGCCTCCGCAAGAGCCTCGGCGTACTCGATGCACTCGATGTCGCAGTCGTATGCATGCTCATACGTGGACTCAATCGTGATGATACCGCTGGGGGCTGGCATCTTGAGCTTGAGATAGGTATAGTTGGGGACTGCCATGAACTTGGCGTAGCACGGCCGCCCCAGGATAGCGTGGTAGGCTCCCCTGAACCCGACTACTTCGAAGGTAAGGACTTCTTTGCGGTAGTTGGAGGGAGTGCCGAAGCAGACGGGAAGGTCGATGCGCCCGAGGGGTCATGTGCGCTTCCCTGGCACGATGCTGTGGAAGGGTGCGATGTCGCCTCGGAGCCTCGACCGGTCGATCTCCAAGAGCTCTAGGGTATTGACGTAGAGGATATTGAGGCCACTGCCTCCGTCCATCAACACCTTGGAGAGTCGGGTGTTGCCAATGATCGGGTCGATGACTAGTGGGTACTGTTCGGGGTTCAGAACATGGTCAGGGTGGTCATCCCGATCAAAGGTGATCGCCTCCCGAGACCAGTTGAGGTACTGGGGGGTGGCCACCTTGATCGAGAAGACCTCTCGGCGTTCCCTCTTGCGCTGCCACGCCGTAAGGCACGCCGAGGGTCCCCCGAAGATCATGAAGGCGTTGCGTACCTTGGGGAACCCATCGTCCTTATCGTCATCCCGGTCGCCGGCGCCCTTCTGCTTATGGTGTCATTGGGGAGCCCAAGCCTGGCGTAGTAACGCCGTACCATGGAGCAATCCTCGAGGGCGTGCTTGACTGGGCCTTGGTGGTAAGGGCAGGGTTTCCTAAGCATGTCGTCGAAAGTCCTAGGGCCTTTGGGCCCTCGGGGATTCTTGTGTTCTGTGGCCACGACCAGATCGGCCTCCAGGACCTCCTGCTTCCCCAGGCGCCCCTTTTTCTTTCTCTTGGGGAGGTGGGAGGCTGAGGCCTCGGGGGCCTCGTCCCTACGCTTACCCTTGGTGTTGCTATTGGGGAAGATGGCTCCGACAGCCTCCTCACTCGAGGCGAAGTTGGTAGCGATGTCGAGGAGCGCGGCAGCGGAGTGCGGCACGTTCCGACCTAACTCTCGAACCAAGTCTCGGCAGGTGGTGCCGGAGAGGAAAGCCTGGACAATTTCTGAATCGCCGACGCTGGGCAACTGGGTGCACTGCTTGGAGAAGCGCCGGATGAACTCTCGGAGAGACTCGTCCGGCTTCTGGCGGTGGCTCTTAAGATCCCAGGAGTTCCCCGGGCGCACGTATGTGCCCTGAAAGTTCCTGACGAAGATCCCAACCAAGTCGCGCCAGTCGTGGATTTGTGAGGGAGGGAGGTGCTCAAGCCAGGCTCGCGCTGAGTCTGACAAGAGCAAGGGGAGGTTGCGGATGATGAGCAGGTCATCATCCGCGCCACCTAGCTGGCAGGCCAGGCGGTAATCGGCAAGCCAGAGTTCGAGGTTGGTCTCGCCGTTGTACTTCGTGAGATTGGCTGGTTGCCGAAATCGGGCGGGGAAAAGAGCAGCGCGGATGGCCCTGCTGAAGACCCGAGGGCCTGGCGGTTCAGGGGAAGGACTGTGGTCCTCCCCGCTGTCATAGCGGCCGCCTCGGTGTGGGTGGTATCCTCGAGCGGGCCCCTCACTGTCGTGGTGTCGTCGCCTGCTGACCACCTCATGGTTTCCCTGCACCTCGCGTCGGTTGCCGAGGTGGTCTAGAAGCACGGGGGCCCTATGGGCTATCAGTGCTCGAGCAGGCTCGGGACGAGCCGGGGCTTCCCTGTCTTGCCAAGGCGGTGCCACGGGCAGGTTTGAGACGCCCCCGTGTCGTCGGGAGGCGGAACTCTCGGCCTGTTAAACCGCGGCGGTCTCTAGGAGCTCTCGGAGCTCGCCGTGGACCCGCCGCCCCTCCGTGGTAGAAGGCTCGGGCATCGCGCGGACCAGCATTGGTGCGGCCGCGACGTTCTGGCTGGCGCGATTGAAGACTGGGGGTTGCTCGCTCCCTTCATCATCGTCGTGGATGCGATGATGTACATTGTGGGCCCTTTGTTGGGCTCCTCCGCCTTCGTCGTGACCTCGCTGCTCCTGTTCGAGAGAGTCTCGAAGCTGCTGTAGAAGGAGCCAGTCCTGTTCGACCTTGGCCTGGAGCTCACAGAGCTATTCTAGGTATGGACGTTGAGGTCGTGCAAGAGCAGGGTTCTCGTTCCGTGCTGCCGGTAGGACAATACGTGGAGGTGTGGCGGCACCTATACCTGGGTGAAGTGGGGAACGACTACCCGCCCCCTCGTCTTCCTCGCCCGCCCTCGGCATCCCGAGCCCGACGTGGAAACACTCGCGAGCGGGGTCGTAGGTGCCCTCGTTGTCGGAGTCGGAGTAGCCGAAGCAGTAGTCGCTTGCGGCCAAGAAACGGCGCATAGCCCCGGGGTCATGGAGTCCAGAGAAATCCACTCTGGGCCATGCCTCGTCCTCCTCCGAGGGGTCGGCGTGGGTGCCCAGGTCGAAAGTAAAGCGCTGGCGGCGTTCTGGGGGATCCTTGTGAGCGGCGGTGTAAGCGTAAGCATAAGAGGTGGCAGCTTTTCTCAACCCAAAGGGGTATGAGGATGGTGCCATCGCCGGACTTTGCTCCGCCGAAACTGGCTCTTCAGGGAGTGGTGGAGCGGAGCTTGGTGACTGGGCGTTGCCATGTGCCACCGGCGTTTTTCCTTCGTCCAAGCTCAGGCTAGACAGGTCCCCAGCCAGGGAGCCTGTGCCAATAGCTGGTCGTAGGATGTCGGCGGGGAGCGGCGTGCCGTCCTGGATTAGAGTAGCACTGGGGTGGTCTTGCTCGCGTCGTGCTTGGCGAGCACAGCGAGAGCGGCCGCCCGGGCGCCGCCTGCGCCTGGGCTGTCGGTGCGTGACGTCGCCATCGGTTGGTGGGGCTCGGGGCATGAGGAGTACCATGTCGTACTCATGCCCCAGAGACATGAACTCTAGGACCCCGAACCAGATCACCGTGCTGAGACGTAACGGTCATACGGGGTCTGCCATCCGGAACTTGTTGGGATGACAAAACTAACACGCAGAGGCCCCTACCTGGCGCGCCAACTGTCGGTGTTTCGGACCGGGGGTCCGCTACCAACTAGTGAATTTAAACTGCGTGCCCCTAATCCCGGATGGTGATGCAAAGAGACACAAGGTTTATACTGGTTTAGGCAATCGATGCCCTACGTCCAGTCTGAGAGATTGATCTTGTATTCCTTGCACCGAAGTGCTAGTAGTAGGGGGTTACAAGCACAGGGAGAGAGGGAGCTAATCCCAGGTCTTGGTGAGGTGTCGTGCGGGCTGCTTGAGACGTTGCTCTCAGGCGGCTGGGATGTGTATGTGTGTGTGCTACCAGGTGAGCTTCCTATTTCTCCTCTTTTTTCCCCTCCCCTCTTTAGCTATCCCTAGCTGCTTCCTTTTATAACCGCAAGGAGGGAGCCAGGAGTACATGAGTGAGCTATACATGGAGTCTACTGTAGTTCAGTCCTGTAGCAGCATGGTGTTGGGGATGGCGATTGGTACTTGACTGGCGCGCCGTGCTGGCCAGGCCCGAGGTTGTTGAGGTCGTGGGAGTCCTTGTTGATGTCTAGTCAGTATGGCTTCCACTATAGGAGGCATGCCATGCCTGTGTGTTCTTGACTTGGTGGAGTGCCGAGGCCTGGCGGGTGCTGTAGCTGATCGTGCCGAGGCCTGTTTTGCCGAGGCCTCGGAGGTGACCCGTGTATGATGTAGGGGTCTCGGTGGTCAGCGTCGTACCCGGTTCAGGCGGAGAAGTGCGGAGCGTGTGTCCACAGGGCATGGTAAACCCTGCACCGTTAGTAGGGGATGGTAAAAAGGAGATTTGACCGCTGTCCCATCACCCCTGTGGCTGTACCCTGTCAGTCGTGGCTGACATAGTTGGTGCGACCAGGCGCATTTAAATGGATGTGACGGCTCGCCAGAGGGACGGTTGAGGCAGAGGCGACGAGGATGCGGGACGAGCCCGGCCTCAGCCAAGGCGGAGAAGGAATAGTATGTCCAAGGCCCTGCCGGGGGGTCTCGGACGAGGCAGAGGACAAACAGTTGGGCTTTCATGCTGATTCCGAGACTACTGGGACCCGGACTTGACCCTCCACGCCACTTTGTCCTTGGCGTAGGAGTTAGCTAGCACAGGACAGTACGGGTGTCAGCAGGGGGCATAGTGATGAGCACAGTGGTAGGTAACCCCTGCTGCGCCCGGTCCCCTGTCCCGTCGGTCATTCTGCCTGTACTGTGCAAACGTGCGGCTGACGTTGTGGGAGTAGTGGGGCGTATTGACTGGACGTGGCTTTTTGTCAGGGGAGTCAGTCGGGACGGAGGTGACGAGGTTGTTGCCGAGCCCAGCCCCGGGCGAATCGGAGAATTGGTATCCCGGTATTGCGGGGCGAGGCCTCGGCGAGGGGGCCTCGGCGAGAGGGCCTCGACGGTCTGAGGCCTCGGCGCAAGCCTTGGCGAGTCGGAGAATCTGCCGAGACCTCGTGGTTGTCCTTTGGCTTTGATTTTGGCAAGGCTTAAGCAATATTTTCGGTTCTTGCTTAGGGTACCCCTTCTTGTGGTATCCGACAGTAGCCCCCGAGCCTCGGGAGGAGTGCGGGCACTCTCCTGAGGTTTTGACGAGACTTGGCTCATAGCAGCTCCCGTCGAGATTGTGTTTTGTAATTGGTGGTTTCGGTGGGTGCACGCGAGCGCCCCCGCCGGGTGTAGCCCCTGAGGCCCTGGAGGAGTGGAGTTACTCCTCCAAGGGCTTTTTTCGTTTTCGTGTTTGAGCGAGGAGTTTTTATCGCATTTGTCGAGCCCACAAGCGCAAGTTCGGGTTGCGGGGGTCTCGGCGAGGCTGCAGGAAAAGCCCTCTAGCCTCCGCACGGAGCGAGAGGTCCGTCAGGGATCCCCCTGACTTTGGGTACGACCCTCACGCTTCCTTTTCGCTCAGAAGGAGGGGTGGAATGTGCCAGGCTACCCTCGATGGGCACGAGCGTGGGCACTTCCGGTGGGCTGTTATCGGGTAGTCCGAGTGGAGGCCCGAACCCCATTCGCTAAGGGTCGGCTAGCGGTCCGGAGACGCACTCCAAGAGTACCAGAGGGTTTCTCTAGTGGGTGCCGAGGCCATTTGCTGGGCCTCGGTGGCTTGGTGCCTCCCTACGGTGGGATCCCATTCGGAGACTTCCCTGCCGGTCTCGGACACGACTTAGGATGCCCCGAGCGATCGAGCGATCGTTCGCTTGGGCCTCGGCCATTTATAGGCTCACCCCAAGGTCGTCCCTGACTCTGTTGTCCTGGGGCGACTGTCGAAACCTCTGGAGGCCCAGCCTTCGAACCCTTGGACCGTAACGGGCTCGGTGCCCTTTATCGTATTTGTAGCGGAACTTCTAGCGTGGACTTAGACCGTTTGTCTTTGTCTTGGACGCAGGAGGAGCCCTCGAGCCTCCACCAGGAGCAGGAGGGCGGTCAGGGGTCCCCTGGCTTTTTCATGCGACCCTGACATATCCTTTTTGTTCGGACGGAGGGTTTGTTTGCCGAGCCCATTCTAGTGCGAACCGGAGCCGCTGGTCTCGGCAAGGTTGCAGGAAGAGCCCCTAGCCTCTGCGCGGAGCGAGAGGGCCATCGGGAGTTCCCCTGGCTTTTTATACGCCCCTCGCGCGTGAGGGTTTGTTTGCCGAGGCCCCTTTGGGCGCCAGCTCGGGTCGTGGGGTCTCGGCGTATCTGCAGGAAGAGCCCCCTAGCCTCTACACAGGGCGAGAGGGCCGTCAGGAGCTCCCCTGTCTTTTTGTACGACCCTCATGCTTCCTTTTCGCTCGGAACGAGGGTTTGTTTTGTCGAGCCCCTTTGAGTGCGAGCCGGGGTCCTCGGGTCTCGGTAAGGTTGCAGGAAGAGCCCCTTAGCCCCTACGTAGAGCGAGAAGGCCGTCAGGGGTTCCCCTGACTTTTTGTATGACCCTCATGCTTCCTTTTCGCTCGGAAGGAGGGGTGGAATGTGCCCCTTAGCCCTTGCTTCCGGTGAGCTGTTATCGGGTAGTCCGAGTGGAGGCCCGAACCCCGTTCGCTAGGGGACGGCTAGTGGTCCAGAGACACACTCCAAGAGTACCAGAGGATTTCTCTAGTGGGTGCCGAGGCCGTTCGCTGGGCCTCGGTGGCTCGGTGCCTCCCTACGGTGGGATCCCATTCAGAGACCTTCCTGCCGGTCTCGGACACGACTTTGGGCATCCCAAGCGTTTCGCTTGCTTGGGTCTCGGCCTCGTATAGGCTCACTCGCGGTCATCCCTGACTCTATTATCCTGGGGCGGCTGTCGAAACCTCTTGGGGCCCAGCCTTCGAACCCCTGGACCGTAATAGGCTCAGAGCCTGGTTCCTTCATATGAAAGGAATAGGCCATGGGAAATATCTTCCCTATTGGCTCAGCAACGGGTGGTGCGCCTTTTGAGGCAGTTTCCTGGGGAGGTGAAACGACGCCTGCTATCATAGTGGCCGAGGGTGACATGGTGGATGGGACATAACTGTTCTCGCATTTAATGAGGGAGACATGGGCGCGTGGGCCGGCGAAATCGGTTCATGGTTAACTGCGCCGGATCGGGGGGAAACTTCCCCGATTTCGTCGCCCGTTCGTTTCGCCTCCTCCCTGCATAAATACCCGAAGAGTCCCGCCCCTCCTCGTCTTACCTTGCCTGCATTAGCACTGCCTCCGTCGAGCCATCGCTAGAGCAGTGGGTGCCGGGAAGAAGAGGGGAGAAGAGCGAGCCCAGGGAGAAAGCTAGGAAAAAAGCAAGAGCGTGGGAGAGAGAGAAAAAACTCACTGCCGCACCTGATTCCTCCATCGCATCCATGGCCGGCGACATCGTCGTTGTCGAGGTGGACCCCTGGGATCCGTCGGATGTCACCGAGGAGATGCTTCAGTCGCTTGTTGATGGCGGACTCCTTCGCCCGGTGACAGACCCCATGAGGATGCGGGACGAGCCCGGCCTCGGCCGAGGCGGAGAAGGAATAGTACATCCGAGGCCCTGCCGGGGGGTCTCGGACGAGGCGGAGGACGAACGGTTGGGCTTTCATGCTGATTCTGAGACTACTAGGACTCAAACTTGACCCTCCACGCCACTTTGTCCTTGGTGCAGGAGTTAGGTAGCATAGGGCAGTACGGGTGTTAGGAGGGGGCACAGTGATGAGCACAGTGGTAGGTAACCCCTGCTGCGCCCGGTCCCCTATCCCGTCGGTCATTCTGCGCCTGTACTGTGCCAACGTGCGGCTGACGTTGCGGGAGTAGTGGGGCGTATTGACTGGACATGGCGTTTTGTCAGGGGAGTCGGTCGGGACGGAGGTGATGAGGTTGTTGCCGAGCCCCGCCTCGGGCGAATCGGAGAATTGGTATCCCGGTATTGCGGGGCGGGGCCTCAGTGAGGGGGCCTCGGCGAGAGGGCCTCGGCGGTCTGAGGCCTCGGCGCAAACCTTGGGCGAGTCAGAGAATCTGCCGAGACCTCGTGGTTGTCCTTTGGCTTTGATTTTGGCAAGGCTTAAGCAATATTTTCGGTTCTTGCTTAGGGTACCCCTTCTTGTGGTATCCGACAGATGTCATCCCCCTCCTTCGGTCTTTCCCCCCTCTCCTCTGTTTTGCGCCCAAAAGCAGAGCACCGACACATGGGAAGGATCCCAGGCCCTAGCGCCACTCCCCACTGTCCGTGCCGAGCCACCAACCCCGCACACCCCTAGATGGCCGCCACGATAGCGATCCACGCCACCAACCTCCCCAGCTAGCGCCCACCTACCACCATGACGTGAGCGCAATGGCCCGTGCGCTCTGCAGCGCCCCTGCCACTGTCGTGCCTTCCCTTGACTGGCCTGATCGAAAACGGGGGCGCCAAGGCACCTTCACGCCCCACCGTACCCAAAACCCTAGCTGGAGCCCCCTAATCGCCCTACACGTGTCCCTGCCCTGTTCCCCGCCGTCCGCCGCTTGCCATGATCGCCGCTCCACTATAAAAACCTAGCCCTAGAGCCATAGAGCTCTCCCATCGCCCCGCCGCCACCTTGTGGCCATCCACTGCACACCTGAGCCAAGAGAGAGAGAGTGGAAAAAGGAAGGGAAGGAGTATGGAGGGAGAAGCAGGGGAAATCGGAGCCGTCGGAGTTGCCAAGTCGCCGAAGAAGAAGACGGCGTGGCGCCCATCTTCTTCATCGTCGCGCTCGACCCGGCACTGCGACATCCCATAGCGGCCTCGCCAACCCCAAGACCAAGCCGAGATAGGAAAAGGAAGAAGAGGAAGAAGAAGGAGTGCCAAAGCCGCCCGAGGTCACCGGGGTCACCGGAGCAGAGGACGTCGCCCCGATCAACCACGTCGACGCTGCTGCTCGGCATGGCATGGCATCGTCTCGACATGGCCACGACACTCCACTGCGCCACTAGCCCATCCACCCCACCACCATGGTGAGCCCTGCCTTTTCTGCCATGTTCCGCCCTCGCCATTGAGCGCGTCAAGATCGCCGATGCCGCTGTCGGATACCACAAGAAGGGGTACCCTAAGCAAGAACCAAAAATGTTGCTTAAACCTTGCAAAAATCAAAGCCAAAAAACTACCGCCAGGTCTCTATAGAATTCTTCGATTCGCTCGAGGCCTTGCGCCGAGGCCTTATACGAAAGGCCAAAAGCGCCCCGCCGAGGCCCTCTCGCCGAGACCCTCTCACCGAGGCCTCGCCCCGAAAGGCCTCGGATGGGATGCCAATTCTCCGATTCGCTCGAGGCTGGGCTCGGCAAACATACTCGTAACCTCTATCCTGACCAAACTCCTCTGACGAAACATCATGTCCAGATTAATACGCCCAACTACTCCCGCAAACGTCAGCCGCACTCAGGTACAGTACGGGCAGAACGACCGATGGGACAGGGGACCGGGCGCAACAGGGGTTACCTGCCACTGTGCTATCTAACCCCTGTGCCAAGGACAAAGCAGCATGGAAGGTAAAGTCCATGTCCCTATAGTCTCAGAAACCGTAGGAGAGCCCAACTGCTCGTTCTACACCTCGTCTGAGACCCCCCGGCAGGGTCTTAGACGTACTATTCCTTCTCCGCCTCGGCCGAGGCCAGGCTCATCCCGCATCCTCGTCATCTCTGCCTCAACTGCCCCTCTGGCGGGCTGTCCCATCCATGTAAGTACCCCTGGTTGCGCCTACGTCAACCACGATTAGCAGGGCATAGCAACAGGGGCGATGGGACGGCGGTCAAATCTCCTTTTTTACCATTCCCCACTGACGGTGCAGGGACTACCGTGCTTTGCGGACACATGCCCTACATTTTTCCACCTAAACCGGGTACGACGCTGACCACTAAGACCGCCGCATCGCACTCAGGTCACCTCCCAGGCCTCGGCAAATTAGGCCTCGGTGCGGCCGGCCACAAACACCTGCCAGGCCTCGGCGAACCACCAAGTCAAAAATTCACAAGGCACGGCATGTCACCTACAGAGGAGGGCATGCTGACTAAACATCAACGAGGACCCCTATGACTTCAACAGCCTCAGGCATGGCCGGCATGACGCACCAGTGATCAAGTACCAATTGCCATTCCCGACACTGTTCTGCTATAGGAATAGGCCACAGTACTGGATCTTCCTTCCTCGCTAAGGCTCCACGTGTAGCTCTCTCATGTACTCCTGGCTCCCTCCTTGTGGCTATAAAAGGAAGCAGCCAGGGCCATTTCTAGGGATCAAGACCACGCCGGCCCTCACGCGCAAAACACACTCACTCAATTCACGCACGCTCCCACGCTGCCTGAGAGCAACGACTCAAGCAGCCTGCACCACTCCACGCCGAGACCTGGGACTAGCTCCCTCTCTCACCCAGCTTGTAAGCCCCTACTACAAGCACTTCGGTGCAAAGAATACAAGATTGATCTCCTAGATTGGACGTAGGGCACCGATTGCCTAAACCAGTATAAACCTTGTGTCTCTTTGCATCACCATCTGGGATTAGGGGCACGTAGTTCACATTTACTGATTGGTTGAGGACCCCCCGGACCGAAACACCGACAGTTGGAGCGCCAGGTAGGGGCCTCTGCGTGTTAGCGTGATCGTCCCAACAAGTTCCGGATGGCTGACCCCATACGTCCACTACGTCTCGGCACGGTGGTCTGGTCTAGGAGCCTAGAGTTCATGGCTCTAGGATGTGAGTACGATATGGTACTCCACACACCCCAGAGCCCCACCAACCGGCGATGATGTCGCGCATCGGCAGCCTAGATGCAGGCGGCGCCCGGGCTGCCACTCTCGTCACGCTCGCCAGGCATGACGCGAGCGGGACTACTCCGACGCCACGCGAACTCAGGGCTGCGCGCCGCACTCCGCTGACATCCCTTGCCCGACTGTCGGTACAGAGTCCCTGGCTAGGGACCTGTCTAGCCTAAGCCTAGGCAAGGGAGAGACGCCAGTAGCGCGCAGTGACGTCCTGTCGTCAAGCTCTGCCCCGCCGCTTCCTGAGGAATCGACTCAGGCGGAGCGGAGCCCAGCGGTGGCACCACGAAGGATGTCAGTACTATGCGCGACAGACACACCTCCCAGCTCAAGCCCTCCAAACCATCCCCATCACATGGCCGTTCACTGTATGGGGACTGGACATGGTTGGGCCTCTGCAGAAAGCCCATGGGGGCTATACCCACTTGTTGGTAGCTATTGACAAGTTCTCCAAGTGGATCGAGACTCGACCGATCACTCAAATCAAATCCGAGCAAGCAGTATTGTTCTTCACGGACATCGTCCACAGGTTCAGAGTTCCAAACACCATCATCACCGACAATGGGACACAATTCACG